>QRDG01000105.1:0-45613 GCA_012064385.1 Puccinellia tenuiflora | reverse complement strand
AACCACTTGCTATGAACACTCAAGCGGTGTTTGTTTGTTTGCATACTACCCGATCATATCGGTGCATTTTATTGCTTAATATCGCCTGTCAACTGTGCGTCACGAGATATCGTGGCTTTGTTTACCTCCTGCCAACTGTCCGTCACGAGATATCGTGGCTTTGTTTTCATTCCTGTAATACGATAAACCCATCAAGTGTGGGTTGAGTTCCGGCGGCGACTAAATACATGTTGGGCACCGCCCACGTGGATTGAATCTCGCCTACTTTCAGTATTATTATTTCATGTACCTTTACTTTCCTGCAATACGATAAACCCATCAAGTGTGGGTTGAGTTCCGGCCGGCGACTAAATACATGTTGGGCCCCGCCCACGTGGATTGAATCTCGTCTACTTTTCTGTAGAGTTGTGGCGTGCGTTGGACGGTACCATGCACCACTCCCCATTCCGGCGACGATGGACTGGAGGAACCGCCGCAGTCAATGGAATGGTGGAACGGGATCGCGTGGACGCCTCCACTAACTTTTGTAGTCGATCTGTGGCTGCTACTGGCCGGAGGCATCTCCGCCATCGCCCGGTTGACGCTAACCAATTGTGCTATTTTGTTTATTTACTCAACCTGTGGCTGCTACTGGCCGGAGGCATCTCCGTCCTCGCCCGGTTGATTTTGTTATTTTATTTTATTTTCGTTACTCGACCTGTGGCTGTTACTGGCCGGAGGCATCTCCGCCATCGCCCGGTTGAATTTATTCATCCTTGCTGAATTATTACATGATTATTATTGCTTATTGCTTGAACTATTGTGTGCAGTTTGCTTCTGTTTCATGTTGATATGATATTATGGTTTTGCATTGGACTAATCTGTTTAATGTTGACATGATATTATACTTGTTGTGTTGGACTAATCCTTTATTTTGTTGGACTAATCTTCTGTTGTTTGGACTTGTTGTTGAATAAAACTGGACTAAATGAAAACCCCCTCCAAACTTCGATAGGGTCAGTCCATAGTGCCACCAATCTGAACCTTGAACGCACTACCACTGTCGCCCAAATGGGAGAGCCATAGCCTATGTAACCTATCAGGCCTCCTTTGATGCTACCCACTTGGCAAGTCTAGTCGGATACTGCATAGTTGTGGTCGGGGCTAGTCTTGTGAAGGTTCCGGAGCTAGGCGTCGCTCATGAGTTGGGGACGTGCCGGATTCACTTCGTCCTAAGACATAAAGTTATGTCGGTAGCTATACAGGGAGTGTCTTGGTAGCGTGAACGGTTATGTAAGTGTATCTTGCCCTAGCTAAGTAAGGTGCACTTAGATGGGTGGTAACTGCAACCTCTCGAGAGTGTGTCAACTAGCAGCTAGCCTTGTTCCTAGGTTATGGAACAGTTCAGTGTCGGTCACACTATTGTCCTTTGTCGAGTCCGGAGGTTAAACTTAAGTTCGGTTTGAAAGAAAGATGAACAACCTGATTGCACTAAAGGAACAATAAGTTGATGCAGGGAATGTTACTTGAGTCGTGGATGGTTACCCGTGTTGGGGTGACGGTGTGATCGTTGGGAGCCTAGATTAGGCCTGAGCCAACATCACCCGTGTATGCCCAAGCAGAGATATGAGGCCAGTGGGCCTAGCAGTTTGACATACGTGGTAAGGCCGTTGAGCCTAGTGGTGATGACAGGTGATGTTTAATATTTGGTACCAATGGGTACTCCCATTATCCGTCACAGGTAAGTTCTCTTGCGTGATCACCGGTATACGATTCAACCCCACCTGGCTTGGACTCTGTACTGGTGTTACCCCTATTATTTTCTTATGCCATGATTTGTTTTGCTGCCATGTTGCTACCCACTTGGACTGCCGTAAGTAGACACTTGCCATGTTTAGATTATTTCTGTTGCTAGCTACTTATTGCCTGATTGCTTGACTGTTCATGTCATGTGGTTGTTTTCTTGCGAGTACATCACCGTACTCAAACTGGCTTTTCATGTGGCCAGACGTTGAGAGGATTCATCTTCTACCATAGCAAGGAGATGGAGCAAGAACGTGCTAGGATCAGTAGTCCAGCCAGATGCCTGTGGAATGGAGCCGCACTGGGCCGTTGCCGTATCATTGTCTTCCGCTGCCAGTTAAACTCTGCCCAGTGCCATACTTGGCGTTGATGAATTTTCAAGCCTTTATGGCCATGTAAAACCATTTATAGCCCTCTGGGCCTGATTGTGTAATGATATTCTCGCTGTGTTGCATTGTCGTAACGTGCGTCCGGATATCCTGGGCTGGCGCACGGGGCGACCGCCTCTCTGGCGATATGTGTTAGAGGGGGGTGCCACAAAGGGGAGGGCCAAGTCCTTGCCGCCGACTTTAGCTGGCCGCGTGTCCGGCTATGGTACGTACGACAAGGTTGGCGACTTCAAGAAAGAGGACCCAGAGGCGAAGAAAGCGAGGAAGGCTGCGGCGGTGGTAGCGGCCGCAATTGAAAAATGAGCAAGTGCAGATGCCGGGCCTGATCGCCGAGCAAGTGCAGCAGAAGATCCGCGAGATCATTCCCGATGAGCTGTGGGAGGGGCTCGCTGCTTGGAATACGACAGGTCGATGAGGGCCGCTAGTGGTGCCCAACATCTCCGGCAGCAACTCTATCCAGCACGTGTCGCCGAATGTGGTGACGCCCGAGACCGCCAACGTCGAGGTGCAGCCGGTGGCCGCTCATGTGCCCCCTCCCGCCGGTGCAAACACCAATGCGCACCCGGTGACACCACCTCCCGCCGATGACAACACCAAGCAGCCGGTCACACTGGTGCCCCCCTCCCGCCACAACTAAGGCGCAGCCGCCGAGGACGGTGCCTCGGCGGCCACAACCTCGGCGGGAGAATGATACCGGTGTCACGACATTAGCCGAGCTCAACGCCATCTCCAAGGTAATCACTTCGGCCAACACATTTCATTTCCATTGCCTTTGATGACTATAGCTAGCCAGCGTAATCTCACGAGATGCATGCAAACTTGTTTTCCCACAGGACACACCTTGCACACTCTCGCATTTCGTGGACGGCGAGCTGAAGGATGTTGGCAAGGGCACAATCATTCAGCCAAATAGCACAATCATGCACCACAAGGAGATGGTCAATGACGTGTTCAAGGTCCGGCTGGCTCTGGTGTTGCCGGGGTGCGAAGACATGGACCCCCCTCCCAACCTCAATGCGCCGACGAATGTAAGAACCTTGAGGGTTGCTGCGGCTGGGTCTTGACATGGCCGAAGACCCAGATTCGGCTTGTGAAGGAACAACAAGTTACTCAGCCGCCATGTATGCCACTGCCTCGGCGGCCACAACCAGCTGTCGCCGCCACAACCTCCCGTCACCAGTAGTTGTTGGCCGCCGCTTTATCGCCGCCGCCGCCACCACCACCACCACCACATGGCAAGGCCGTCACTGCACTGCCACCGCCTGAGGACATCAACGATGATGATGAGGACCCCAATACATGGCTCAACACTGGCGCCACCGACTCTTTGTTCATGCCAAACATGGAAGAACCCTACCGCGTCCGCAAAGATGATCAAATTGCTCGCACCAAAACATGCACGCGTCTGGACTTCCATGGTGCCCTAGAGGAGACGCCTCCAGATGCTGGCGCCGCTGTTCCTAAAGGCAATCTGGGAAATATTTTCAGCCCCAACACACTCCAAAAGGCGACTGATGAGGAGTTGGCAGCCGGTGGTCATATCGAGAAGAAGAAGCACCATCGGAAGAGAAGCAAGAAGGATAAGCCGTCTGCGAGCCAGCGGCCGGCCGCCCCGAAGAGGCCCCGGGTTCAGGACGACCCGATGTCACAATCCACTGAGGGCACCTTGCAGGGCATAATTCACGAAGATGGAAAACCGATTATGAGTGATGAGCTGGCCGCAAACGCAAGTGGAGCGATGTTGAACCTGATGCACAGTATTCAGTTTCTGGAGGAGGGTCTTCTTAAGGAAACAAATCCATCGTACCCCATTTTCACGGTGAAGGTTCCAACGGGCATGGGCGTTGTTGATACTCACCCCGCGGATATCTTCTCATATCGTACAAGGACGTCTTCAAGCTTTTCAACGCCAAACGGCTGGACTATAACTTGGTCCGCCTATATGTGATCCAGCGGGTGATGAAGGTCAACAGAGAGAACAACCCTGGTGTCGCGATAGCGGACCCCTACTTCATGCGTGAAGGCATGTTGTCGAATCCAGCGAACCAGGCCAGCGCAAAGAACTACCTCCAGAAGTTCATGCTGGACAACCAGATCAAACAAGACATTCTTCTGCCTTACTTTCCCGAGTAAGTGCACACTCGCTCGCCGCCGTAATAACTTGTCATTTCTTAGTTTTCGATAGCTCCTTTTCCAACATTATTTCGTTTATACTGTTTTGCGCAGAGACATATACTGCACACTGATCCTCATTCACCCGAGGTACTCGGTAGCCACCTACTTAGACTCGGGGAGTGACGCGAAGACGAAAAACTACGCCTACATCAAGGGTGTTCTAGATGATGCTCTCGAGGGATACGCCAAGAAGGGAGGCGACTTCACAAAGGGGGGGGGGAAATGTCAAGGACGGCAGACACATGTTCAAGCACATAACCAAGTTCCCCTGCGTCAAGCAGCCGCCTAACAGTGTCAAGGAGGCCTTCTACGCCCTCCATCACATGCGGGCGATCGTCCAGGACGAACACAGGCTTAGGACGCCATCTAGTGTCCGAGGATGGGTCGAAGAGCAGGCAAGGATCGAGGACGCTGAACTTAGGGACGACTTCTTCCGCATCCAGACTCAGATTGCGACTATCTTGCGAGAAGATGTCATCACAAGGGGGGGGGCCTTCTCCTTCGCCAGACCGTTGACTAAGCGCGAGATCGAAGACCGGCTCTGGAAACAGGGTGACATTAGGACATGGACAACGAAAGATAGCTACAAACCGTTCCCGGAGCCATGTCAGCCAAAGTCTTCATGATTCTTCCTAGCTAGCTAGCTCAGCCGGTTTCGCGTGTATGTCGATCGTGTGTGCTTGTGTCATAAACTTTACCGTCTGCAACTCATTCCGGTTTGTGTGTGAGAGAGAGAGATGTAAACTTAACTTGCCTTAGCTCGAAAGCGTCATTGTTGACTTATTTACTTATGTATGCCTGATACTTATAATTAACTTGCCTTAGCTCGAATACTTTCCTTTTGTCGACATGCATGTGAATCCTTTAGTTCTTTCTGTTGCATATGATATATAGTACTATATATATGGCTTTGTCTATAGAGATGCCGAGGTGCTACGTGGTGTATAAAGGGTGGGTTCCAGGAGTCTACGACGAGTGGGTGGATTGCCAGAAGCAAGTGAACAAGTTCAAGGGCAACTGCTACAAAGGGTACCCGACGAGAGAGCTGGCAGAAGCTAGGTGGAGGATCCACCTCCTAGGAGAGCAGAGAAACAGGAACCGGATGAAGACCTTGATGATCGTGCTCCCGGTCTTGCTCACCGCCATTGCGGGTGTACTCTACTCGGTCCTTTGGTAGTTTAGGACTTGGCTAAAGATGATGATCAACTTGTTGTAATGTGTAGGTGTGTAATATGTATGAGATGGACTTGGTTGTATGCTCCAACACTTCTAATATTCGGGAACTTGTCACTATATTGGTTCTAATTGTTTGTGATGATGATGTATTGATCTGATGATGATATACTGTTTTGTATTGCTGTATATTCTGCAATTATACTATACACCTATATATACCTATATAAATACCAGTTTATACCAGAAAATAACAGTTTTTTTAGACCTGTTCGAAATGTTAGTGGCGCATTTTTTTTCAGCTAGTGGCGCATCACATCAGTGGCGCATATAGTAATATGCGCCACGCACAGTTTATCAATGGCGCATCTGGAAGATGCGCCACTGATGGGCAAACTATGCGTGGCGCATCTCAATATGCGCCACGCATACTTTGTTACTAATGGCGTGCCATCGGTGGCGCATATTGGCGCATCCAATATGCGCCACGCATAGGCCATATTGGTGCGCCACCTATAGCCTTTTCTCTACTAGTGTGTGACCTGTCCTCCGGCGGCCGACCGACGACCTCGTTGTCACAGCGGGAGAGATGGCCAAGGCGGCGATGGTACGGGTCGATACGAGGCGGAGGCGATGAGCCCACCGGAGATGGAGGTGGCGGTGGACCGGCTGATGTCCCAGTACAACCCCAAGAGCGCGACTCCGGCCGCCCCAGGCATGGCGCCTACTATATCTAAGGCTGGACGCTGTCGGGCGGAGGCAGATCTCATGGACATTGCAGTGTACTAGGCGGTGGCAGCAGTAGAAGCATGGAGGCTGTGACGGCAGCTCCGCCTGCCGGGACGCCGGTGGCTGCTCTAGGATGCGGTTGGGGCTTATGGCATCGCTGGGGCGCGGCGTTGCACTGTGACTACGTGCTGTCAGTTCGTGAAACATAAGGTAATTGGCGGGCTAAACGAGCGGGGCCGTGCCGAGCCTGGCTGGGCCAAAGCTCGCCGCTAGTTAATCTTCAACCAAAATATCATTCTTAAGTGCTATTGTCATCATAGTAAAACTCATGTTGAATTTAATTAACTTGAGTTCAGAAAATCTTGTTGTCGTAGATGCAACACTAGTAGAAATGGTTAACACAATACTGTATGCAATATTATTTCATAATTATCACATAAAGTTGCTTGTGTAATCTGCAAGATGTAAACGGTACCTTGATCGGTAATTCCATTCCCACGGAAGAGGCGGCGAAACGAGAGGCTGCCCAGCGAGCACGGGGTTGGGATCTCGACGGAAGCCTTGCGCAAACTCGAATTTTCAAATCGATCCTGGCGTCCGCATCTTCCCGTAGCTCGTTTTCTCGAACGCGATGTTTTCCTAGTCTTCAGTCAATCAATCCATATTCAACGATCGAAAGATCACAACCAGTAATATCCAGGGCAAGGCGGCAAGTGCAAGCCGCAGGAGCCCTCTTCTTTCTGAGTCTGTCGAACACTCAGTTGACTGAGAATTAAGTTAATTCTCAGTCACGTTCCATCAGCCATGTTGCGGCCCATGTATTTTTTTGGGGCTGGATGTTTGAGTTTTAACTTGTACTCCGTACAACTTTAATGTTATGAATCTAGTTTTATATTTTTTTTGTAACGCCTAAGAACCTACTAAACAGAAAAAAAATACACAATAAGAAACTTAGTTGCAACTACTCTTGAAAATTAAAAAATATCAGTTGCATCCATAATTAAAACTAAAAAAATCTTATTTGTAACCCTACACTAGTGGAAAACGGGGCAGTAGTCCCGGTTCCAGACGGCCTCTAGTCCCGGCTGGGCAACCCGGACTACCAAATCGGGACTAGAGCCCCCCCCCCCCCCCCCCCCTATAGTCCCGGTTGGCTACGAACCGGGATTAGAGTGCCTCCCACGTGGCCACGGGCGAGCCCGCGGGCTGGATGTCTTTAGTCCCGGTCCGTGTTACGGACTGGGACTACCGTTAGGCCTTTTTTTTTTTCTTTTATAATTTTTTCAGAATTGCACGGACCGGGTGTCGTGTACTGTGTTTAGTGCCGGGGTTTTGGATAGTTTCGGAAACACGTCGATACGTCGATATAAATTATATTGTACTATGATCACACGTTGATGCATATATATAACACACTTACAAATTAATTGTAACACATGAATTTGTCGTCACGTTTCCGTACACAAAGTACTCAAATGCATTAATTATACATGCATGAAATCATAGTACATTTATATATGTAGATAATAGTGCTCTGAATTTTCAGGTATGACATCATCAAGAAGTAATCCCGCCAGCTCCTCCCCAATTGCTCTTATACGGTCATCTGGTAGGAGGCCGGCCCGCTTCCTTACAATCTTTAAAAGAAGGAGAAAATTAAACAATTATGAATGAAACTCCACACAATTGATATGCATATTATTTTGTCAAAAAAACTTGTGAACAATGTATAATTACGTACCTCTGCGTTTCTTCGATTTTCGAATTTTTCATAAGTCATCCTATGAATGTACTCGCAAACGTAGTACCCACATAAGAGGGTCCCTTTTGGCTGTTCCAGACACCACTGTTCGAGAATAGAATTCAACACATTAAGTTTGGTAATGGTATTGCAAACTACATTAATTCATGGATATAGGTATAGTACTACTTACTTGGTTCAGAGTCCATACCAGCTTCTCGTGCCATTTACCGGGTACTTCCTTGACGAATGTCTGCCATGCTCTACTCGACAAAGAAAGAACAAAACATCTGTTATTAATTAATTACTTGATATCACGAAATGAATGAAAGAGAGGTCGGTATAGTAATGTGATAAGAATTTAAATTACTCTTTCATGACATCAAACAAGCTCTTGTACTCTCTAGGGTCTCTCCTTAATGAGTCGTAGACTTCAATTATTCCCTGGTGATATCTAATGACTACGAGAATAAAGTGGTAGCTGCAAATTTACATACAGAGGCATGCGCATATAACTCATCAATTAGACTTAAGATACCGGGTGAGCAAAAATAGAATGTGTACAAGCAATTAGTAACACTTACCTGAAGTTGTAAGGAAGAAATATTTCTTTTTTATCTTGGTGTCGCTTGAAAGCCTCTATCATTACTCCCTTTACAACTTGTGGTTTCTCCCTTATGCTCACTTCATGAATAACATTAGGGTCCATGAAACCAATCTCCACCGGTTTTATTATTTCCCTTTTGTAGTCGATCATCTTCTTTCTGCACAAATAGCGTACCAAAATTAGAATGTGCTGTGAGCTATATATATATATAAAGATTTAATTAAATTACAAAAATAAATAACTTACAGACAAAAGATACTGATGATTGCTTTATCGAGGGGTAAACCTTGTATAATTGGAAAAGTTCGGAGAAATCAATTTGCACACCATAGTCATCGTAGAAGTGTTCCTCCTTTCTAACTTTTGCCATGATACCTATTATACCTTTCTTTGCGACTTTCATGTACCATGAATTCAACTGACGCATCCTTGTTGGTAGTAACTTGACCACCTCAGTTGTGACCAAAGACTTGCCTTGAACATATTGATAAGGCACCCTATAAGGCTCCTCAGGGAAATGGCGGACACTTCCCTGAGGTACCATACGGTGGGCGTCTTTGTCGGTAAGTACCTTAAGCGGAGGGAGCGATTGCGTAGCTTGTTGTCCCAGCTGGGCTATCTGTTTCCCGCATTTCCGGTTCTCCAACACCGAGTCGTATGACTTTTCAATATAGCGCTCATAGTCTGATCACGGCCTTGGTGGAGGGTTGTATAAGCACCTAATAGTGTGATGTAGTTTGTCACGAGGAAGCCCTTTGATGCTGGGTAGTTCTTCCGGGGGCGGTTTCTTTGTAAAATGGGCTGTAACCTCGGCCCTCCTGATGGCTTCGGATTCCTCGACAGTCCTCTCGTAAGGTAACTTCTCAGGAGTCTTCACTTTTCGCGGCTTTTTCTGTCTCTTCTTAGGAGGCGAACCATTAACGGCCCTCTTCGCATCAAACCACTTATAAGGCGGAGACCGCTGGACTGGCTCTAGAGATGGAGACCGTGCTGGTGTAGCTGGAGATGGAGACCCTACTGGTGTAGCTGGAGATGGAGACGGACTCGCGCTGGGGTCCCTCTGGGGTAGGAAGGGTGGACTTGTAGGTGGTGGACTTCTACTTGGAGGAGTCGGTGGCCTTGGTGCTGAGCCTGGAAGCACGATGTATTTCTTGTTCCATAGAACGAAACCGTGCTTGACTTGTCCCAGTGTCGTCTCATCGTCACCTCCAGGATAGTCAAGCTCAAGTGCCTCAAATCCCGGTATAATAGCATCCACCCCGACACGAGCATAGCCAGCTGGAATCTGACCAAGATGGTAGCTTGCTCCAGGTTCGTTTGGTAACGCATAGCCGACCGCCACCTTGAAGGATATGTTCTTCATTAACATATGAAGCTCACACTCCGTCTTCTCTGTGATATCATCCACGGGGTAGTGAGCCGCCGGCTGTTCTATTATTGCGGCAGATACTTGTAGCGGCGTGGAACCCACGCTGCTTCTTCGCGGTTCTTGGACGACGTCGACTTGTTGCTGCTGTTGATCAGGTGCCCGGTGCTGGCTGATTGAGTCAATCTGACAGCGCAGTACGGAAACCATGCGCTCCAATTCTGATAAACGGTCTAACTCCTTCTGCTTCTTTCTCCCACGGCTTCTATAACTGTCAGCACAGTCCGGAAACCCTTCCTTCAAGTTGGTACCCGCCGGGAAAGCCTCGTAATCGTCCGTTGTGTTCGGGATTCCCCAGTGCGAGTGTCAGCTCGTCGTTCTCTCTCTCGGGATGGTACTCTCCCTTTCGAACTTTATCTATTGCGTCAATAAGCAACGGAACGATTGTTTCAACCTTTTTCTTCCATTTTCCCTTTGCAACAATCAACCCCGTCTCTGAGTCCAACACTGCGCCATGCGCGAACAACCAAAACTTGGCCCTCTCGGGCCAGTTCAAAGTCTGTGGAGTGATCCCTTTAGCAACCAGTTCCGCTTCAAAGGCTAACCATTTGGGAATGGCAGACTTGTAGCCACCTGTACCCAACCTATGGTGGTATTCCTTCTTCCCAGCATTTCTCTTATTTACGACCGATCGAGCCACGGCAGTAGAGTAATTCTTGTACGCCTTGAATGCGGGCCAGGAATGTTTTATCTTCTCGAGTGCTCCGGTGAAATTAGCTGGATCTTCATCTTCATACTTTCTCCATAGTGTTTTCTTCCAGCTCTGGAATTGTGTGGCCATCTTCTTAAGAGTCCACTCCTTCACTTTCTCCGTCTTGCCTTCTGGTATGTTGAAATGTATCATGAGCGTATCGAAAAGCAATTCTTTCGTATGATCAGGGACATAAGAAGCATCATCCTCATCCACACCCTTCGGCTTATGCCATTCTGCAATGGTGATCGGGAGAATGTCCCTAACAATGACTCCAGCTTGATTTACAAATTTACGACAGGTCGCTATGGGTGCCAGCGGTTCGCCACTCTGAGAAACTTCCTCTATCGTTAGCCTCGGAGCATCGCTGGCCATCCTCTTCGTCAGGCCTCGAGGAGGAACATTATTTACAGATTTGCTCGATCCAGAGGGCTGGAAAATGAATCGTTAATTAACAAATGCATATATATACATGATCGATCGATCAATTGTCAGCCTATATAATATATGTATATACCCTCGCCGGAGTTTGTCGTTAAGGGCGCTTCATCGTCAAACTGGAGTCCCTCACCGCAGTCGTTCAGAAATTGTGAGCTGAAATCATCATCTTCATCGCCTTGTCGTCCATCATCTTCTCCACCGCCTTGTTGTCCATCATCATCTCCACCGCCTTCTTCACGGGCACTCGCATAGATTATTCGTTGCATTTTATCTTCATGCTCCTCGTCTCTAATTAAGGGAATGTCCGCCATAGCTCAATGTACCTGCAATCAATTATATGTGTTTGTAATTTTTTTGACATAGAATTACACATAAATGACACCCCAAAATAATTAGGGGTGGCATTGTGCAACTTGTCACATAAAATGACAGCCCTTGGTCCTGAAAAAAAAATAGGGCCAGGCACCTGGCTAGCGGCTGGTCCTTTAGAAAAATCAGCACCCTGCCCGGCACCTGGCCAGTAGCGGCTGGTCCCTTAGAAAAATCCAGCCCCCGCGTCCACCCACTGGCCAGTAGCGCGTGGTCAAGGCTGGCCCACCAGCCAGCGACCCGGCCACCCCGCCACCCAACCGCCGCGCGGTCAGCCCACTCGGCCACGTCGCGCGTGGGAACCGGCACCCGACCGCCACGTTCCCTCGTCTCCCCCGCCACCCAACCGTCCGAGCCCCGCAGTCAATGCTCCTGGCCCACCTGCCAGCGACTGGACGGCCTCCTCGGCTTCCCGTCCCGCAGTCAATGCTGGCCACGGTGGACGCGGCCCCCGTCCTTTTTAAACCCCGGCCGTACGCGATGGCGACCTCACACAGCTAGCCCCGCCGCCCTCCCCACACTCCATCGAACGTGCCCTAGCCCTAGTCCTAGCCCTAGCCCTCGCCCTCGCCGGAGCCGGAGCAATGTCGAAGCGGTGGTGGCCAGGCGGCAAGCACCAGTCCGAGTCCGGCGGCTCGGGCTCTGGCCGCTCCGGCCGTCGCCGGGGCGCTGGACTGCCTCCCCTTGCTCCTCCTCCACCACCACCATCGTCGGCGCCGCGCAGAGTGCGCATCGTCGGCGCGGACCCACGTCGTGCCGGTCCGCAGGCCGGCGGGCCGGCCGCCAAGAAGAAGAAGCCGACGTCGCGCTACCGCCGGTACGTTCGGGTGGAGGAGGCGCAGTGGCACTGGGAGAACGCCGTCCCGGTGCGCTGGTCGGACGTCCACCTCCCGGACAACTGGCACCTGAATCCGCAACGGATTCCGGTGCCACCGATCCCGACCGACCCCACGGCCAGGGCGGTGGAGATCGCACGCCGGCGCAGCCTCCTCCCCAATCACCTCCTCGACGACCCGGCGTACGCGCCGGGCTCCCCCTACTGGGACCAATGGTTCCGGGAGGAGCACGACGAGCGCCGCCGGAGCTACTTCGCGCCGGCCCCGGTGCCGCCGGTGGAGCGCACGGAGTACCCGGCGCTCCCGGAGGGGATGGACGACGTCGACCAATGGTTGGAGGTCGACTCCGACGGCGAGGCCGCCCCCATGGACGAGGACGACAACATCGACGACGCCTTGAAGGCAGCCATGGCGGCGTCCCGGCAGGCCTTCGTCGACGATGAGCGCCGCCGCTGGGAGATGGTGGTGCAGGACGCACTGCCGCCGCCGCCGCCGCACGGTCTGCCGCCGCAGGGACCGCCACCCCCGCCTCCGCCACAGGGACAGCCGGGGCTGGACTGGGTGCAGGCCCTCGCCCAGGAGGAGGAGGCCTACGACCCGCCGGAGGAGGAGTACCAGGAGCCGGTGGGATTCCCACCGGAGCTGTTCGGGCAGTCGTGGGTATTCACGACTGTGCCCCAGCTGCCGCCGCCGCCGCCGCCCCAGGACGCCATCCCGGAGGAGCCAGGGACGCCGCCGCGGGACGTCCCCATGGAGCAGCAGCAGCAGCCGCCGCCTGCGCATCTGTGGGAGGCACCACCGTACGTCGTCCTCTCCGACGAGGAGGGCGACGAGGACTAGCTAGGACCTCCCCCTCCCCCCCCCCTAAGTAAATGTAATGAACCCCTAGCAATGTAATGAAGTTTATTTCCGATCTACGAACTGTCCCCGCCGCCGATTTAAGGTCACCGGACCACCGCCGCCGCCGATTCTAGCTAGGGTTCGTGCCATCGGACCACCGCCGCCGCCGATTCTAGCTAGGGTTCGTGCCATCGGACCACCGCCGCGCCGATCTAGAGTTTGAGAGGGCCGTACCTTAGGCGGAGCGCGCGGGGGACGGCGGCGAGGAAGAGGGACGCGAGCGACGGCGGCGGCGGCGGCGGCGGCGGCGGCCAGATTTTGGCAGCCTGGCGGCGTCGTCGCGTGAGAGGAGCCCGGAGGCGTCTGCGTCTTGGGCCTGGCGGCAAAAATGGGGAAGAAATCCGCGGAGAGGGACCAAGTAGGCTCAAATCGGCCTTTAGTCCCGGTCCGTGACACCAACCGGGACTAAAGACCCCTATAGTCCCGGTTGGTGTCACGGACCGGGACTAAAGGTGGGCTTTTTGGCGCGCTAAGTTTCGCAGCGGCCCGAAAATGGCCTTTAGTCCCGGTTGTAGCCACGGACCGGGACTAAACGGCCGTTTGTATTTTTTTCTTCATTTTATGAATGTTTTCAAATGTTCATATTTTATAAACTTTACATGTTTCCAAATGTAAATATGAATATGTTATATATATTGAACATTTAAATAGATGAGTTGAGTAAAACCGTTGTACAAATAAAATCCGAGGTTAGGATAAATATATTCAACATTTTAAATATTTAATGAAAAACCCTCAACTTTTTAACAGTCAAAACAAAATTCTACCAATTATTACACATATGTATTGTCGTGGTGGGTGGCACGGCATATCCATCAAAGACGGAAAAGTTTGTGGGGTAAGGCGGCGATTGGCGATCCGGCGGGATTGGGCACAGGCATGGCAAGAACACACGCGATGTACCCAGGTTCGGGGCCCTCCTTGTGGAGGTAACACCCCTACGTCCTGCATGTCTGATGTATATCATGGCATAAATCTCGGGCTACATGGTTGCTCCTTGAGCTGTGTTTGTCTCTCTAGCTAGAGGAAGAAGAAGGGGTAGGTGGGGATGAGAAGAGCCTCCACCTCCCAAATATGCATCTAGGGTTTTCTCTCTCCAAAAGTTGCCTCTCAAGGGCTCCCTGGTGCACCTTATAAAGGGGATGCCCAGGGGACAAAGGGGTGGCCCATTAGGCCCAACTAGTACTACTTAGGGCAGCCTGGAGCTTCCAGCCGGACGGGCTGCCTGGAGCTCTAGCCGGACGGGCTGCCTGGAGCCTCCAGCCAACAGCTTGCTTGATCCTCGTGGTTTGCTTTTCTTGTTCTTTTGTTGAGTCGTGGACTTTGGCATACCCGGGGGTCATTCCCCCGACACTAGCCCCCGAGATCGTGGAGTCTTTCTAGCTTGCTGGGAAGACTTCGCGATCTTCTCCTTGTCTTGGTTGTTGCGGATGAACTGCTGAAGTCGGAGCTGGAGCCGGCTAAAACTGGAGTCTGCAGCCGGACGAAGTCTGCAGCCGGACGAAGTTGAAGCCTGCAGCCGGACGAAGTCTGCAGCCGGACGAAGTCTGCAGCCGGACGAAGTCTGCAGCCGGACGAAGTTGAAGCCTGCAGCCGGACGAAGTCTGCAGCCGGACGAAGTCGGCAGCCGGACGAAGTCTGCAGCCGGACAAAGTCTGCAGCCGGACGAAGTTGAAGCCTGCAGCCGGACGAAGTCTGCAGCCGGACGAAGTCTGCAGCCGGACGAAATCTGCAGCCGGACGAAGTTGAAGCCTGCAGCCGGACGAAGTCTGCAGCCGGACGAAGTCTGCAGCCGGACGAAGTCTGCAGCCGGACGAAGTTGAAGCCTGCAGCCGGACGAAGTCTGCAGCCGGACGAAGTCTGCAGCCGGACGAAGTCTGCAGCCGGACGAAGTTGAAGCCTGCAGCCGGACGAAGTCTGCAGCCGAACGAAGTCTGCAGCCGGACGAAGTCTGCAGCCGGACGAAGTTGAAGCCTGCAGCCGGACGAAGTCTGCAGCCGGACGAAGTTGAAGCCTGCAGCCGGACGAAGTCTGCAGCCGGACGAAGTCTGCAGCCGGACGAAGTCTGCAGCCGGACGAAGTCTGCAGCCGGACGAAGTTGAAGCCTGCAGCCGGACGAAGTCTGCAGCCGGACGAAGTCGGCAGCCGAACGAAGTCGGCAGCCGACGAAGTCTGCAGCCGGACGAAGTTGAAGCCTGCAGCCGGACGAAGTCTGCAGCCGGACGAAGTCTGCAGCCGGACGAAGTCTGCAGCCGGACGAAGTTGAAGCCTGCAGCCGGACGAAGTCTGCAGCCGGACGAAGTCTGCAGCCGGACGAAGTCTGCAGCCGGACGAAGTCTGCAGCCGGACGAAGTCTGCAGCCGGACGAAGTTGAAGCCTGCAGCCGGACGAAGTCTGCAGCCGGACGAAAATCCTTAAAGCCAGAGTAAAAGTCCTGAAGCCGGATGAAAATCCTTGGAGCCGGATGAGAATCCTTAAAGCCAGAGTAAAAGTCCTGAAGCCGGATTAAGGTTGTGGCCAGATGAAAATCCTTAAAGCCAGAGTAAAAGTCCTGAAGCCGGATTAAGGTTGTGGCCAGAGGAAAATCCTTAAAGCCAGAGTAAAAGTCCTGAAGCCGGATGAAAATCCTTGAAGCCGGATGAGAATCCTTAAAGCCAGAGTAAAAGTCCTGAAGCCGGATGAAAATCCTTGAAGCCGGAGTAAAGGCCTGAAGCCGGATTAAAGTTCTTGAAGCCGAATGAAAATTTTGGCTGGGGTGATGGAGTCCTCCGGGTCGGCGTATGCGCAGGACCCGGGAATAAGATGCCGGCTAACGGCGTGGCAGCCCCCGAGTCCGTGGCTCGGGGTGACAGTCCTCCGGGTCGGCGTATGCGCAGGACCCGGGAATGTAATGTCGGCTAACGGCGTGGCAGCCCCCGAGTCCGTGACTCGGGGTGATAGTCATCCGGGTCGGCGTATGCGCAGGACCCGGGAATGTAATGCCGGCTAACGGCGTGGCAGCCCCCGAGTCCGTGACTCGGGGTGATAGTCATCCGGGTCGGCGTATGCGCAGGACCCGGGAATGTAATGCCGGCTAACGGCGTGGCAGCCCCCGAGTCCGTGATTCGGGGTGATAGTCATCCGGGTCGGCGTATACGCAGGACGCGGGAATGTAATGCCGGCTAACGGCGTGGCAGCCCCCGAGTCCGTGACTCGGGGTGATAGTCATCCGGGTCGGCGTATGCGCAGGACCCGGGAATGTAATGCCGGCCAACGGCGTGGCAGCCCCCGAGTCCGTGACTCGGGGTGATAGTCATCCGGGTCGGCGTATGCGCAGGACCCGGGAATGTAATGCCGGCTAACGGCGTGGCAGCCCCCGAGTCCGTGATTCGGGGTGATAGTCATCCGGGTCGGCGTATGCGCAGGACGCGGGAATGTAATGCCGGCTAACGGCGTGGCAGCCCCCGAGTCCGTGACTCGGGGTGATAGTCATCCGGGTCGGCGTATGCGCAGGACCCGGGAATATAATGCCGGCTAACGGCGTGGCCGCCCCCGAGTCCGTGACTCGGGGTGATAGTCATCCGGGTCGGCGTATGCGCAGGACCCGGGAATGTAATGCCGGCTAACGGCGTGGCAGCCCCCGAGTCCGTGACTCGGGGTGATAGTCATCCGGGTCGGCGTATGCGCAGGACCCGGGAATGTAATGCCGGCTAACGGCGTGGCAGCTCCTGAGTCCGTGACTCGGGGTGATGATGATGTCGAGCCACCGAGCTTCGCGGTGTGGGCGATGGCGGTGGCGTGCTCCCGAAAACCCAGCTGCGGATGGAGCCGGTCGAAGGGGTAGTCAGCTGGAGGAGCCGGTTGGCTTGGGGACCCACTAGCCCCCGAAGCTGTCGAGGTCGTTCGGCCTCAGCGGGAGGACCTCGGCAGGTTCATGCAGAAAATAGTCACCCAAGAGACAAAGTCAGTCATTAGATCTCAGTATGGAAAATTTATGCTATTTGAAATTTTGCTGTTTCCTGTAGTCGAAGTAGAGGTGCTGCAGTCTGGCAGCGGGCAGGCCAGGGACAGCCGGCTGGCTCATTGCCGGCCTGCGGCCAAATGTTGCTGGAGCCGGCTCCATCTAGCCGAGTGGCCCTTAGGCGTAGAAGGGTTGTTGCAGTCGATCAGCCGGCCAGGGAACCGAACGGAGGCGGCAGGAATTGGTTCCAGTCGGCCTGTCAACTAAACGGCCGGGTTGGTCTCGAGCCGGCCTTTTTTTTTTTTTTTTTTTTTTTTTTTTTTTTTTTTTTTTTTTAGCCGGCCGCCCTTCTCTTCTACTTCTCTTTTCTTCTTTCTTTGACCCGGCTCATTTCTTTCTCTTGTCTTTTTTCTTTCTAGCCGAAATGGCTGCTTTTCTTTTTCTTTCCCAAAGGAACTGGCCCGACGGAGGAGAGGCCGGTACTCGGCAAGGCGGCGGAGCCGGAGGCGGCCAGCCGGTCCGCGGCAGGCGGAGGCCGGGCGGAGCCGGAGTCGGCAGCGGGGCGGAGCCGGACGCGGGGCGAGGCCAAGGTGGCGAGGGCGGAGCAGCCGGCAGGAGTACGCACAGGGCGCGCGGCCGAAGCGGACGCGGGCTGCCGGCCATGGGCGGAGGCGGCCGGAGGCGCGGACGCGGGACGCCGGGCGGAGCAGCGAGGGCGTGGGGGAGCAGCCGGGGCGCGCGGGCGAACACGGGGAGTGGCCGACGACCCGGCAAGGCCGGAGCCAACCAAGGCAGGCGCGCAGGTGGCGGAGGGGTCGTCGGTGGGGCGCGGGCGAGCTTGGAGCCGTCAGGCGGGGTCGGCCGGCGTGCAGGCGGAGGCCCGGGAGCTGGATGCGGAGCTGGATGCGGCCGGGGTGAGCGGAGGGCGGCCGGAGGTGGAGGATGCGCAGCCGGCCGGGGTGAAGTCGGCACGGAGGCGACCGGGGCGGAGCTGACGTGGCGAGTCGGAGGCGGCCGGGCGCGGAGGATGGGCGTGGACGCGGACGCCGGCGAAGGCCAGCGCGGCGCAAGAGCTGGCCAATCCGGGCGGAGGCTCGGAGGAGGCGCTGCGCGGGTACGGAGCCGGCGACGCGGCACACGTGCGGGCACGGAGGTGGAGGCCAGACGAAGGCGTCGATTAGAGCAGCCGGGGCTGGACTCGGCCGGCCGGACACGGGTCGACTGGAAAGGGGGGTGAAGCGCACGGAGTGGAGCCGGACTCGGCCTCGTCGGCCGCGGGGAAGACACGCGCAGGCGCGGTAGAGGAAGTTGGCGGCGCGGAGCACAGGGGGTTGGAGGCGCGGATGCGCACGCGGCCATGGAGGAGCTTGAGCAGGGCGCGGCCGCGGTAGAGCGGACGGGGAGGAGCTCGAGGTTGGAGATGCCGAGGATGACGCACATGCGGGCGAACAGGCGTGAGGGAACTTGGCGAAGCGGGGAAGACGATCTTGGTTGCAGCAGCACGGGGACGGCCAGACGCGGCCATGGAGGAGAAAGGACTTGGAGCGGCGTCGGTGGAGGGAGTGCATCGCGTTGTCGATCTGCCGCTCGTTCATGAGTTCGTGGCATGTATGCGGTTGATCTGCTGCTGGATCGGCCGAATTGACCGGAGTCGCGTCTTCCCAGATCTAGATCGGGGGAAACAACAACGCGCGGGCACAGGCCGGATGAAGACGCAGACACGGCCACAGATCCACGGCAGCTCCCATCCCCGAAGAGAAGCTTGGTGAAGATCTTGACGTGATGACAACGGTGACGAAGAGGGGTCCCGCCGAGAACGGGATCCGCTCGCCGCTAGCCCCACGGTGGGCGCCAAATGTCGTGGTGGTTTGCACGGCATATCCATCAGAGACGGAAAAGTTTGTGGGGTAAGGCGGCGATTGGCGATCCGGCGGGATTGGGCACAGGCATGGCAAGAACACACGCGATGTACCCAGGTTCGGGGCCCTCCTTGTGGAGGTAACACCCCTACGTCCTGCATGTCTGATGTATATCATGGCATAAATCTCGGGCTACATGGTTGCTCCTTGAGCTGTGTTTGTCTCTCTAGCTAGAGGAAGAAGAAGGGTAGGTGGGGATGAGAAGAGCCTCCACCTCCCCAATATGCATCTAGGGTTTTCTCTCTCCAAAAGTTGCCTCTCAAGGGCTCCCTGGTGCACCTTATAAAGGGGATGCCCAGGGGACAATGGGGTGGCCCATTAGGCCCAACTAGTACTACTTAGGGCAGCCTGGAGCTTCCAGCCGGACGGGCTGCCTGGAGCTCTAGCCGGACGGGCTGCCTGGAGCCTCCAGCCAACAGCTTGCTTGATCCTCGTGGTTTGCTTTTCTTGTTCTTTTGTTGAGTCGTGGACTTTGGCATACCCGGGGGTCATTCCCCCGACATGTATAGAACAAGTTAGGATAAATAAATATCTCATACATTATTACAAATGACCACAATACATCAACATCATTCAACACTTCTTCGTGTCTGTCATTTTTTCTTCTTATCGCGTCGTATCCATGGACAATCTTCATCATTCAACGCGATGGTTGGGTCAATTTTCACTGTGAAGGGGGGAATTTCTTCAAACTTATTGTAATCTTCTGACATGTCTGTCTTGTCCTCCACTCCCACGATGCTTCTTTTCCCTGAAAGAACTATGTGGCGCTTTGGCTCGACGTCGTACGATGCATTCACTGCTTGCTTATCTTTTCTTTTCTTCGGTCTGCTAGACATGTCCTTCACATAGAAAACCTGAGCCACTTCACTGGCTAGGACGAATGGTTCGGTGTCGTATCCAAGATTCTGCATATCCACTGTAGTTATTCCGTACTTCGGGTCTACATGTACCCCGCCTGTCAGGTTGAACCATTTGCACTTGAACAAAGGGACTTTAAAAAATGGTCCATATTCAAGTTCCCATATCTCCTCTATGTAACCATAATATGTGTCCTTTTGCCCATTGCTGTTTGTTGCATCAAAGCGGATACCACTGTTTTGGTTGGTGCTCTTTTTATCTTGATTGGCCGTGTAAAATGTATTTCCATTTATCTCATACCCTTGATAAGTCAATATAGTCGAAGATGGTGCATTGGCCAACAAGTATAGCTGTTCTCCAACAGTGCTGTCATTAAAGAGACGTGTTCGCAACCAACCTCCAAAATTCTTCACGTGTTCTTCATCAATCCAATATTTAGATTGCTCTGGGAAGTTCAAACGTAGAATATTCTTATGTTCCTCGATATACGGAGCCACCAAGCTGGAATTATGTAGAACCGTGTAGTGTGCTTGACTATAAGAATGCCCGTCCATACATATTATTGCTTTCTTTCCCAGCGTGCCTTTTCCCCGCAGTCTCCCCTCATAGCGTGATTGAGGAACCCCGATTGCCTTGAGGTCAGGAATAAAATCAACACAAAACTCAATGACCTCCTCTGTTCCTGTCGGGGGAATGACCCCCGGGTATGCCAAAGTCCACGACTCAACAAAAGAACAAGAAAAGCAAACCACGAGGATCAAGCAAGCTGTTGGCTGGAGGCTCCAGGCAGCCCGTCCGGCTAGAGCTCCAGGCAGCCCGTCCGGCTGGAAGCTCCAGGCTGCCCTAAGTAGTACTAGTTGGGCCTAATGGGCCACCCCTTTGTCCCCTGGGCATCCCCTTTATAAGGTGCACCAGGGAGCCCTTGAGAGGCAACTTTTGGAGAGAGAAAACCCTAGATGCATATTTGGGAGGTGGAGGCTCTTCTCATCCCCACCTACCCCTTCTTCTTCCTCTAGCTAGAGAGACAAACACAGCTCAAGGAGCAACCATGTAGCCCGAGATTTATGCCATGATATACATCAGACATGCAGGACGTAGGGGTGTTACCTCCACAAGGAGGGCCCCGAACCTGGGTACATCGCGTGTGTTCTTGCCATGCCTGTGCCCAATCCCGCCGGATCGCCAATCGCCGCCTTACCCCACAAACTTTTCCGTCTTTGATGGATATGCCGTGCTACCCACCACGACATTTGGCGCCCACCGTGGGGCTAGCGGCGAGCGGATTCCGTTCTCGGCGGGACCCCTCTTCGTCACCGTTGTCATCACGTCAAGATCTTCACCAAGCTTCTCTTCGGGGATGGGAGCTGCCGTGGATCTGTGGCCGTGTCTGCGTCTTCATCCGGCCTGTGCCCGCGCGTTGTTGTTTCCCCCGATCTAGATCTGGGAAGACGCGACTCCGGTCAATTCGGCCGATCCAGCAGCAGATCAACCGCATACATGCCACGAACTCATGAACGAGCGGCAGATCGACAACGCGATGCACTCCCTCCACCGACGCCGCTCCAAGTCCTTTCTCCTCCATGGCCGCGTCTGGCCGTCCCCGTGCTGCTGCAACCAAGGTCGTCTTCCCCGCTTCGCCAAGTTCCCTCACGCCTGTTCGCCCGCATGTGCGTCATCCTCGGCATCTCCAACCTCGAGCTCCTCCCCGTCCGCTCTACCGCGGCCGCGCCCTGCTCAAGCTCCTCCATGGCCGCGTGCGCATCCGCGCCTCCAACCCCCTGTGCTCCGCGCCGCCAACTTCCTCTACCGCGCCTGCGCGTGTCTTCCCCGCGGCCGACGAGGCCGAGTCCGGCTCCACTCCGTGCGCCTCACCCCCCTTTCCAGTCGACCCGTGTCCGGCCGGCCGAGTCCAGCCCCGGCTGCTCTAATCGACGCCTTCGTCTGGCCTCCACCTCCGTGCCCGCACGTGTGCCGCGTCGCCGGCTCCGTACCCGCGCAGCGCCTCCTCCGAGCCTCCGCCCGGATTGGCCAGCTCTTGCGCCGCGCTGGCCTTCGCCGGCGTCCGCGTCCACGCCCATCCTCCGCGCCCGGCCGCCTCCGACTCGCCACGTCAGCTCCGCCCCAGTCGCCTCCGTGCCGACTTCACCCCGGCCGGCTGCGCATCCTCCACCTCCGGCCGCCCTCCGCTCACCCCGGCCGCATCCAGCTCCGCATCCAGCTCCCGGGCCTCCGCCTGCACGCCGGCCGACCCCGCCTGACGGCTCCAAGCTCGCCCGCGCCCCACCGACGACCCCTCCGCCACCTGCGCGCCTGCCTTGGTTGGCTCCGGCCTTGCCGGGTCGTCGGCCACTCCCCGTGTTCGCCCGCGCGCTCCGGCTGCTCCCCCACGCCCTCGCTGCTCCGCCCGGCGTCCCGCGTCCGCGCCTCCGGCCGCCTCCGCCCATGGCTGGCAGCCCGCGTCCGCTTCGGCCGCGCGCCCCGTGCGTACTCCTGCCGGCTGCTCCGCCCTCGCCACCTTGGCTCCGCCCCGCTGCCGACTCCGGCTCCGCCCGGCCTCCGCCTGCCGCGGACCGGCTGGCCGCCTCCGGCTCCGCCGCCTTGCCGAGTTACCGGCCTCTCCTCCGTCGGGCCAGTTCCTTTGGGGAAGAAAAAAGAAAAGCAGCCATTTCGGCTAGAAAGAAAAAAGACAAGAGAAAGAAATGAGCCGGGTCAAAGAAAGAAGAAAAGAGAAGTAGAAGAGAAGGGCGGCCGGCTAAAAAAAAAAAAAAAAAAAAAAAAAAAAGGCCGGCTCGAGACCAACCCGGCCGTTTAGTTGACAGGCCGACTGGAACCAATTCCTGCCGCCTCCGTTCGGTTCCCTGGCCGGCTGATCGACTGCAACAACCCTTCTACGCCTAAGGGCCACTCGGCTAGATGGAGCCGGCTCCAGCAGCATTTGGCCGCAGGCCGGCTATGAGCCAGCCGGCTGTCCCTGGCCTGCCCGCCGCCAGACTGCAGCACCTCTACTTCGACTACAGGAAACAGCAAAATTTCAAATAGCATAAATTTTCCATACTGAGATCTAATGACTGACTTTGTCTCTTGGATGACTATTTTCTGCATGAACCTGCCGAGGTCCTCCCGCTGACGCCGAACGACCTCGACAGCTTCGGGGGCTAGTGGGTCCCCAAGCCAACCGGCTCCTCCAGCTGACTACCCCTTCGACCGGCTCCATCCGCAGCTGGGTTTTCGGGAGCACGCCACCGCCATCGCCCACACCGCGAAGCTCGGTGGCTCGACATCATCATCGCCATCACTCCCAACTTGGAGCTCGGATGACTATCACCCCGAGTCACGGACTCGGGGGCTGCCACGCCGTTAGCCGGCATTACATTCCCGGGTCCTGCGCATACGCCGACCCGGATGACTATCACCCCCGAGTCACAGACTCGGGGGCTGCCACGCCGTTAGCCGGCATTACATTCCCGGGTCCTGCGCATACGCCGACCCGGATGACTATCACCCCGAGTCACGGACTCGGGGGCTGCCACGCCGTTAGCCGGCATTACATTCCCGGGTCCTGCGCATACGCCGACCCGGATGACTATCACCCCGAGTCACGGACTCGGGGGCTGCCACGCCGTTAGCCGGCATTACATTCCCGCGTCCTGCGCATACGCCGACCCGGATGACTATCACCCCGAATCACGGACTCGGGGGCTGCCACGCCGTTAGCCGGCATTACATTCCCGGGTCCTGCGCATACGCCGACCCGGATGACTATCACCCCGAGTCACGGACTCGGAGGCTGCCACGCCGTTAGCCGGCATTACATTCCCGGGTCCTGCGCATACGCCGACCCGGATGACTATCACCCCGAGTCACGGACTCGGGGGCTGCCACGCCGTTAGCCGGCATTACATTCCCGCGTCCTGCGCATACGCCGACCCGGATGACTATCACCCCGAATCACGGACTCGGGGGCTGCCACGTCGTTAGCCGGCATTATATTCCCGGGTCCTGCGCATACGCCGACCCGGATGACTATCACCCCGAGTCACGGACTCGGGGGCTGCCACGCCGTTAGCCGGCATTACATTCCCGGGTCCTGCGCATACGCCGACCCGGATGACTATCACCCCGAGTCACGGACTCGGGGGCTGCCACGCCGTTAGCCGGCATTACATTCCCGGGTCCTGCGCATACGCCGACCCGGAGGACTACCACCCCGAGCCACGGACTCGGGGGCTGCCACGCCGTTAGCCGGCATCTTATTCCCGGGTCCTGCGCATACGCCAACCCGGAGGACTCCATCACCCCAGCCAAAATTTTCATTCGGCTTCAAGAACTTTAATCCGGCTTCAGGCCTTTACTCCGGCTTCAAGGATTTTCATCCGGCTTCAGGACTTTTACTCTGGCTTTAAGGATTCTCATCCGGCTTCAAGGATTTTCATCCGGCTTCAGGACTTTTACTCTGGCTTTAAGGATTTTCATCTGGCCACAACCTTAATCCGGCTTCAGGACTTTTACTCTGGCTTTAAGGATTTTCATCTGGCCACAACCTTAATCCGGCTTCAGGACTTTTACTCTGGCTTTAAGGATTCTCATCCGGCTCCAAGGATTTTCATCCGGCTTCAGGACTTTTACTCTGGCTTTAAGGATTTTCGTCCGGCTGCAGACTTCGTCCGGCTGCAGGCTTCAACTTCGTCCGGCTGTAGACTTCGTCCGGCTGCCGACTTCGTCCGGCTGCAGACTTCGTCCGGCTGTAGGCTTCGTCCGGCTGCAGACTTCGTCCGGCTGCAGACTTCGTCCGGCTGCAGGCTTCAACTTCGTCCGGCTGCAGACTTCGTCCGGCTGCAGACTTCGTCCGGCTGCAGACTTCGTCCGGCTGCAGGCTTCAACTTCGTCCGGCTGCAGACTTCGTCCGGCTGCAGACTTCGTCCGGCTGCAGACTTCGTCCGGCTGCAGGCTTCAACTTCGTCCGGCTGCAGACTTCGTCCGGCTGCAGGCTTCAACTTCGTCCGGCTGCAGACTTCGTCCGGCTGCAGACTTCGTCCGGCTGCAGACTTCGTCCGGCTGCAGGCTTCAACTTCGTCCGGCTGCAGACTTCGTCCGGCTGCAGGCTTCAACTTCGTCCGGCTGCAGACTTCGTCCGGCTGCAGACTTCGTCCGGCTGCAGACTTCGTCCGGCTGCAGGCTTCAACTTCGTCCGGCTGCAGATTTCGTCCGGCTGCAGACTTCGTCCGGCTGTAGACTTCGTCCGGCTGCAGGCTTCAACTTCGTCCGGCTGCAGACTTCGTCCGGCTGCAGACTTCGTCCGGCTGCAGACTTCGTCCGGCTGCAGACTTCGTCCGGCTGCAGACTTCGTCCGGCTGCAGGCTTCAACTTCGTCCGGCTGCAGGCTTCAACTTCGTCCGGCTGCAGACTCCAGTTTTAGCCGGCTCCAGCTCCGACTTCAGCAGTTCATCCGCAACAACCAAGACAAGGAGAAGATCGCGAAGTCTTCCCAGCAAGCTAGAAAGACTCCACGATCTCGGGGGCTAGTGTCGGGGGAATGACCCCCGGGTATGCCAAAGTCCACGACTCAACAAAAGAACAAGAAAAGCAAACCACGAGGATCAAGCAAGCTGTTGGCTGGAGGCTCCAGGCAGCCCGTCCGGCTAGAGCTCCAGGCAGCCCGTCCGGCTGGAAGCTCCAGGCTGCCCTAAGTAGTACTAGTTGGGCCTAATGGGCCACCCCTTTGTCCCCTGGGCATCCCCTTTATAAGGTGCACCAGGGAGCCCTTGAGAGGCAACTTTTGGAGAGAGAAAACCCTAGATGCATATTTGGGAGGTGGAGGCTCTTCTCATCCCCACCTACCCCTTCTTCTTCCTCTAGCTAGAGAGACAAACACAGCTCAAGGAGCAACCATGTAGCCCGAGATTTATGCCATGATATACATCAGACATGCAGGACGTAGGGGTGTTACCTCCACAAGGAGGGCCCCGAACCTGGGTACATCGCGTGTGTTCTTGCCATGCCTGTGCCCAATCCCGCCGGATCGCCAATCGCCGCCTTACCCCACAAACTTTTCCGTCTCTGATGGATATGCCGTGCTACCCACCACGACAGTTCCATAGCCCTTGGATATGCTTCCTTCTGGCCTAGCACGGTTATGAACGTACTTCTTTAGGACTCCCATGAACCTCTCAAAGGGGAACATGTTGTGTAGAAATACGGGACCGAGAACGAAAATCTCTTCGACTAGATGAACTATGAGGTGCGTCATAATATTGAAGAAGGAGGGTGGGAACACCAACTCGAAGCTGACAAGACATAGGACCACTTCCTTCTGTAAATCCGGCAGAGTTACTGGATTGATGACCTTCTGAGAAATTGCATTGAGGAATGCACATAGCTTAACAATGGGTACTCGAACATTTTCCGGCAGGAGCCCCCTCAGTGCAATCGGAAGTAATTGTGTCATAATCACGTGGCAGTCATGAGACTTTAGGTTCTGAAACTTCAACTCTGTCATGTTAATTATTCCCTTTATATTCGACGAGAAGCCTGACGGGACCTTGATACTGTTTAGTACTTCAAAAAAGATCTTCTTCTCTTCTTTGGTAAGAGCGTAGCTGGCAGGACCTTGATACTTCTCTGCATTCAGGTTGTCTCGTTCGTGCAAATGTTGCTGGTCCAGCCGTGATTCCGGTGTATTTTTCGTCTTCCCATACACGCCCAAGAAGTTTAGTAGGTTCACGCAGAGATTTTTCGTCACGTGCATCACGTCGATTGCAGACTGAACCTCTAGGATTTTCCAATAGGGTAACTCCTAGAATATAGATTTCTTCTTCCACATCGGCACGTGTCCGTCAGCATCATTTGGAACAGATTGTCCGCCAAGACCCTTTCCAAAGATTACTTTTAAATCCTTTACCATATCATATATAACATCCCCAGTAGGCCGTCTAGGCTTTGGCCGGTGATCTGGCAAACCTTTGAAATGCTTGCCTTTCCTTCTTACGTTGTGCCTTTCCAGAAGAAACCGACGATGCCCCAGGTACACATTCTTGTTTCCCAGATATATACTTTCAGTATCACCTAAACAGTGTGTGCATGCATTGTATCCCTTGTTTGACTGTCCTGATATGTTACTAAGAGCTGGCCAATCATTGATGGTCACGAACAGTAATGCTCGTAGGTCAAATTCATCTTGTTTGTGCTCATCCCAAACACGTATACCTTATTCGCGCCACAATTGTAAAAGTTCTTCAACTAATGGCCTCAGGTACACATCAATGTCGTTGCCGGGTTGCTTCGGGCCTTGGATGAGTACTGGCATCATAATGAACTTCCGCTTCATGCACAACCAAGGAGGAAGGTTATAGATGCATAGAGTCACAGGCCAGGTGCTATGACTGGAGCTCTGCTCTCCAAAGGGATTAAAGCCATCTGTACTTAGACCAAATCTTAAGTTTCTTGCGTCATCTGCAAATGTCGGAAACTCTCTGTCAATTTTTCTCCACTGCGACCCATCAGCAGGGTGTCTGAGCATCACGTCTTTCTTACGGTCTTCCTTGTGCCATCGCAACAACTTGGCATACTCTTTGTTTTGGAACAAACGTTTCAACCGTGGTATTATAGGAGCATACCACATCACCTTCGCAGGAACTCTCTTCCTGGGGCGCGCCTCGTCCTCAACTTCACCAGGGTCATCTCGCCTGATCTTATACCTCAATGCACCGCATACCGGACATGCATTCAAATTCTCGTACTCCTCGCCGCGGTAGAGGATACAGTCATTGATGCACGCATGTATCTTCTGCACCTCTAATCCTAGTGGGCAGACAACCTTCTTTGCTTCGTACGTACTGGGGGGCAATACGTTATCTTTTGGAAGTATCTTCTTTATTATTTTCAGCAATTTTTCAAATCCCTTGTTAGAAGTACCTTCCTCTGCCTTCCATTGCAGCAATTCCAGTGTGGTGCCCAGCTTTTTCTGCCCATCTTCACAATTTGGGTACAACAATTTGTTGTGATCCTCTAACATTCTCTCCAACTTCAACCTCTCGTTTTGACTTCCACAGTTTATCTTCGCATCAAGAATGGCCCGACGAAGATCGTCATCGGGCTCATCAACAATGGGCTCTTTTTCAGCTTCATCTTCCCCCATTGATGTACCACCGTGATCAGTGAACATAGGATAGTTGTCATTATCCTCTTCTTCCTCATTGTCTTCCATTATAACTCCTCTTTCTCCATGCTTGGTCCAACAATTATAACCGGTCATGAAACCGGACTTCAACAGGTGGACGTGAATGGTTTGTGAGGTAGAGTAGTCCTGTGTATTCTTGCAGACACTACATGGACATGAAATAAAACCATTTGGCGGCTTGTTTTTCTCAGCCACTTGGAGAAAATAATGCATGCCATTAATAAAGTCGGGATAACGTCGGTCACTGTACATCCATTGCCGACTCATCTGACTCATCTGCATTATATAAATAAAATATAAAAAACCATTAACACTATTTCTTCAATATATAACAGTGATAAAGTGAATTAATATATAAGTTCATCACATTCAAACCAAAGTAGAACAAATAACCAAATGTAATACATATAGTCTCACAAACATACATTGGTTCAAACTAACATACAACTATCTAAAGAATTTAAGCCCAACAACAAATGCGATAAAAATCACAACTATGGTAACTATCGAACCAACACCATAATGATACCAAGCCTCTTTATGAATGGCATAATTTCTAATTTTTCTAATCTTCAAGCGCATTGCATCCATCTTGATCTTGTGCTCATCGACGATGTCGGCAATATGGAGCTCCAATTTCATCTTCTCTTCTAGGGTTTGGAGACGGAGATTTTCACTTCTTTCCAGTTTTGCTTTCAAATCATTAATTTCATTTTCAAAAAACTCGATGATAGGGTCGGTTGGAATTTCCGGTTCAACAACGACATCCGGATCGTTATAGACCGGACGAGGACCGACGGGGACGGATATCAAAACCATGACACACTATACATATAAAAAAAATAAGATAATATACATGCATCAAAAGTATATCAATAAGTTAAAAAGGGATAAAAACAAGACTCACCGAGGAGGTGCCGGCGACGGGATGGCGCGGGCGATCGACGATGGTAAAGATGGTCACCGGACAACTGTAAACCCAATACATTATACTTTAATTTGAGCTAAAATTGCATGTAAAAAAAATGAAATCTCTTACTTAGGCATTTCATCAAACACCTTGCTAGCACTAGAAAAATAAAATTTGCTAAGTAGCACCAAAATGAGCTAAAAAAGGAACACCGGAGTGCTAACCGTCGGGTAGATGAGGTGCCGCCAAACTTGACAAATGGTGGAGAAAATAGGGGCCGAACTCGTGGTTGGGAGGAGCAAGGGTTAAGAAAATGGAGATGAACCCGGAGCTAAAAAATGGCCACGGCCTGGCCACGGCCGGGTCGGGGGGTGGAAGATGATATAGAATATATTTAGTCCCGGTCCGTAACAAGGACCGGTACTAAAGTCCCTCCATTAGTCCCGGTCTGTAAATAGAACCGGGACAGTGCATTGTCCGGGCTGGTCCCACCTCTGTCGCCTCCTCCCGCATCCCTTTGTCACCGGTTCGTAACACGAACCGGGACGGTAGGTCCCCTACGAACCGGGACTGGTCCTGGCGGGCGCCCTGGGACCAATGACCGGGACTAGTGCCACGATTGGTACCGGTCCGTAAGGGAACCGGGACGGAAGGGCCAAACCGAAGCCCCTGTTTCCACTAGTGCTACTTGCAACTATTAAAAATTTCAGTTGCAAGTACACATACAACTTAAAAAAATCTCAGTTGCAACCTTACTTACAACTGGAAAAATCTTGGTTGAAATCCCCTTACAACTGAAAAAAAAACTAAGGCTCACATAAGATAAAAATAAAAAACCAGATATAAAGATATACAAAAAAGTACAAAACAAGATCACACACAAAAACACACAGGAACAAAACTCAACTTGGTTCATCACAAAAAAAGCGACGACACACAACAGCCCCACAAAAAGAGAAAAGCTGTCCAAATAGATGTAGCCCTTACAAGCACTCCTTGCCTCTACAAAAAAAACGCGCATCACGAATCTCCGCACACATCAAACAAGTGGAAAGTTGATTGGGCGCTAAGGTAATTCTTTGCTAGATGAGAATTAGTTTCTTTTTCCCCTCGATGCGTTGGAGGTAGGAAACAACAATTGAATGGGATTCAGAGAGGCAGGGAAACCTCCCATCAATCTAACGCGTGATTGAAGCACCCCGGAACAGCGATGGGAGCCTACTGTTTTTTTACGCTGGGAGTACTAGCGCCCAATTGTGATTATCTTGGAGTCGTGGCCTATCTACACTCCTAGTGCCTAGGGAGAGATTGGGCCGCATCAGCAGCGATCAGACTCGGGTATCGCTATGCGAAGGTAACCCTTCGCGAAGGGAACGGAACGTACGTGAACGCGCCACGTGGTGATGGCACCAGGTAGCAAAATCAAGTTTGTATTTTGCCGGCCGGCCGGTCAAGAATCCCCGCGCGATGTACGCGTTCAAGTGCGAAGCCCCCGCGGAAGCCCACGCGACGTACGCGTCCAGTTCAATGTTGTACGCGAGCGATTCCTGCTCGATGCCCCGCGACGCATCTCCTCCGACGTGTACGTCCGTGTCCTGTACAGTGCACAAATTCAAACATCTATCAGTAGAAAGTAAAAATAAAAAAGTTCACAGTGTACAAATTCCACCCGCGCGCGATGTACAGACTAAACACATCCGCGTTGAAAGAAGAAAAAGACATGATCTACAAATCAAATGTGTACTTCGCATAGAAGATACGTGTACAAACTACACATAATAGGGAGTACAAATTAAATCTAAAACTCTCTTGCATACCGGTATATAAATTTGGGTGCTTGCCACCCCACCCCCAATCCTAAGTAATATATACAACTTACAAGTTTTTATTAATCTAGCGGCTCGGCTTCGTCCCCCGTCGCCGCTACCGCGGCGTACGGGGGGACTCAGCCTCGGGGCGTTAGGGTACGTCGACGAGCGATTAAGGCTCCGTACCCTAACGCATACAGTAACGCGCCACATAGAAGTACAGAGTATATACAATAGAAAGTACAGAATAGTGCGATTCGGATGTACATCCGCGCGCACATCGGTGTACACCCACGCGAACCTGCTGTACATCCGCGCCCAACTCACCTGTACATCCGCGCGCACATCGTCGTACATCCGCGCACACATCGTTGTACATCCGCGCGAAAGATAACAGAAAGTACAAAACTACACATGATGTAAAACTACAATGCTACCGAGTGTACAAACTATATAAAACCGGTAGTACAAAAAAAAGTTTCTCGAAACCTATCAACATGGGATCTAGTTTTGAAGATCTCGACGCGAGGATCTCAAATATGAAAACGGTTCGTAATTCTAAAATACGGTTCTAGAGATATTTCATTTTAAAAAAACGAATCTAAAATAAATGCGTTTCCACCCATCCGTACTCCAACCGGTGGGATGGGAAAATCCCACCAAAACTCTCTAGTGTTGCCACTTGTCACATATGCAAATACCCACGGGGGGAACAAACAAGGAGAAGGCGCCACTTGACGCGATAAGAGCGGAGGAAAAGTTCCCTTTACAAAGGGAACCCTTTTTTTAGTGATTACCGTGCTCGGCTGGACACTGAAGTTTTCCTTACGACCCATACTGGGCCTAATTAATTCGGGCTCCTGAAAAATAAGGTCCCTGAGCGGTCCGCCACATCGCTTAGGCCTATCGACGGCCCAAGGACCGCTCAACCAACATCTCGGTGGCACTGTGTATGAATTACCAGACTGATAAAAATCATACTGAGTGCAGCATTGAAGTGGGCGACCAAGTACATATCAATATCAAGCTTCGGCGAGTAAATTACAAAAAAACTACTACAATTCGCGCTGACTTCAGTACCGATTTTTGTAATCTTTTTTAAAAATCTACCAGTCGTGAGACGGGGCATTACAAATCGTACTAATTCTTGTCTAACAATAATTTAACTGCCACTCTGACCGGTGGGGGCCATTTGTCAGGGCTGACATGGCCGCACATTTTGACATGGAGCTGAGGTGGCCGTGGGCCCCACCAGTCAGCCCTCCATTTTCTTTCCCCTCTCTCTTCTCCTTCTTCCGCATGCCGCACGTCGTCGCCGCCGCACGCGCAGCTGCGCGCCCGCATGAGCTCGCCCGCACGCCGTCGCATGCCGCAGCCGCCGCACGCTGCCGCCGCACGCCGCCACCATCCTTGAGTAGCTAGCCACCATGGCGCACGCGGACTAGCGGTAGGCCCGCACCCTCGGGACTCAGGATGTGGAGCTGGAGAACGCGGCCGGCGTTCCAAAGCGTGCCCCCGTCGACATCGTGCTCCTCCTCGTGGGTGTGGGCCTCTTCCAGCTCCACCTTAATGTCCATTGGCTCCGCCTCGTCGTTCTGAAACGTGCCCAGAGAAGGAATCCATCCAGTTCCTCTCCAATCGCCGGCTTGGAGGTCATCTTCCCCGAATCTAGCTCCGGCTGCCGCTGCATCGATCTCCTTAACAACGTCGAATCGGCCTTCCCCGTTGATTCCTTGAGCACGCCCGCGACTCCAGGAAGCTGCAGGCGCATCCTCGAAGTGCCTGGCGTCCTAGAGATTCTCCTCCACGTCGCTGGCCATCGGCGACGACGTGATCTGTGACGCCGTGTTCAGATGCAGCAGCTCCAGCGTGGGTGGTGCGCCGCCGCATGTGTCCGGAATCGTGGCCCTCTGCCGCGATGTCCTCTCACTGTCGCCCATCCAGGGGCCTCGCCGTTGCGTTCCAACTCCCGCACGGGCGGTGTGAACAGCCCGGCCCGCAGCCGTTGCATCTGCAGCCCCACGGCACGCCAGCCTCTGGCACAGCTCCACCGGCGCCATAGCCGCCTCTGTCCCAGTCGCGGCGATTCTGGCAGAGCTCCGCTGTGCTGCCTCTGCCCCGGCGTCAGGATCTGGTGTGAGATATATATACAGGAGGAGGAAAAGAAGAGTGGGGAAAATAAGATGGCTGGCTGATACGTGGGGCCCACGTCCACCTCAGCTCCTCCTCCGCGTCTGCTGCCAACTAGGCCCTTACAGATGGGTCCCAAGGGTCAGCGCTGCTGTCAAAAATGCATTTAGATGGGAATCAGTGCTATTTGTTACACCTCGTCTCATGACGTAGATTTTTTAAAAAAATTACCAAGATCGGTACTGACCTGTAAAGTCAGCGCAAATTGTGATAGTTTTTTTTAATTTACTCAGCTTCGGCTATACGTCACTACAAGTAAAACAATTTTAGGTGGGTTAGATACCCGTGGCGCACCATGATATACATTCGCCACGGGTATATTGTTGATGCGTTACGGGTGGCAACTTACCCGTGGGGCATCATAATATACATGTGTCACAGCTATGTGTTGGCCAGGCTGAGACTGGGATGGGGTTGGGATGGGGTGCGTCATTGGTATTTTGCTACCCGTGACACGCATGAATATAGGGTGCGCCACGGCTATTTGCGCGCATGTGCCACCGACCCCTCTCTCCGCTCATGTGCCCGCCCATGTGCTCGCCCCCCTCTGTCTCTTCAGTAACACGACCACAGTTATTAAATTCTTCCCCAAACCTCCCCTTCTCTCCCCCTCCTCCTCTTTTGCGTATGTAGAAATCGTCATCGGTGTCAGACAGCAGTGGTCACTGTTGTAGGTTCCCGGTTTTTCCCGATCTATACGAACCTACTCCATTGTTCGATCGATCGCTGGCAACTCCTTCCACAGCTCCACTTCCGCGAGTCCACTTCGCGCAAGACGATTCTCTCTCCGGTCTCGGCAGGAGCAAATGCTCCTTCGACAGCACAGTGGGGAAGTAGGAGCAGTCGTCATCGGCTACAACGGGAGGAGATGGTGGCAATGTCTTGAGTGTATTATTACTCATGTCATGGAGATCATGTGCGTCTTGTCCATGTTCAACCTCATGGAGGAACTCATGTGGACAACATGGTCACCATGGATGCTCAAGGTGGGGAAGCATGGTACCAAGTCCCATTGCCGTCAAGACTCCGGTGCTGTCTACAACAACCAATACGTAATTACCATGAACCACAAACCCCTTACGCCAACAGTTGTCGGAAATGAATCTCTTCCATACGATGGCCCTTGAGTCGACAAACCTACAGGGCTTCGGTTCCGGCGGACTCACAAAGTAGTGTGCATCATACATCACATCCAGCGACCTGTTTTCGCGAACCACCGCAGGAGTTTTTCGCGGGCGCGCTCCATAGGGCTATGGAGGGGGGGGGGGGGGGGGGGGGAGGGGGGGCTTTGGGGGTGAGAACTGGACATGCAACCAAGCGCCTTCTTCGACATGCGACCACATATGTGCTGATGAGATTGCGTGAAAAATAGAAAAGATCATGTTGATGTCCGAGATTGAGACCGGCTGGCAGACATGCGTCATCATGCTGTCTTATATATCTGCCTAGTTGGGTCGGTCGACGTAGCATCGTGGAACTGGTCTCATAAGGTTTTATTTTATCGGGTGGGTACATTTCCGTTACGGTTTCTTAGTTTGACATGGCAGACCCACACTGGCTGAGAGAAAATTCAACGTCCATGCCTCGATCGAGCTGCATGCTTGTTTCGCCCAAACAAAAACCGAGTCCTTGAGTTGCGATTTCGTTATCGCACTGACGTGCAGACTGAACTTTCTTTTCCATTTGATGAATTCAAGTTGCATTCATTTGTTTCACAATCGAGAAGAGATGAGCAAAACGGATTTGTCTTGTCTGCATTGTTAATCCACACCGCCGAGTCTGAGTCAAACAAAAATACAAACAAAGTACCCACTAGTAAACCGTGTTAGTTGTCTTCCTCTGCTACATAACTCCACAAGTTTGATTCTTGCTTCGGAACGACATTGCAGAACCAAAGAACATCACATGGCGATCGGATTCACTCCAAAGCTGACATGGATCTTTGGGCTGCTTCTCATCCTGGTCACGATGATTCAAGTCCGAGCGCAACCTCCTCTTGGTAATATCCTCTTACCGTTTGCCTTCTAGATTCTGCACCATTTTAAGCTCTCTGCTCCATCTGCACGAACAGTTCAGTTCCCTTCAGCGTGCGACCTGGAAAATCCCACTTTATTGAAATCAGCAAAGCATATTAGCCAGTGCATGCCTCGCCGCATATGCCACGATCATTTCTTTGTATATCTTATAACTTGAAACACATGAAGCTGATGTTAGAATATAAATATATAGCCTAGCCCTTTCCATCAGTTCGGACTTTTGGATTAGTTGGCTAGTGCATCAATTCAATATGGTATCAGAGCCCAAGGTCTCGAGTTCAAGTCTTGGCTTCCGCGCTATTTAATTTAAAAATAGTTGTGGCCTCCTATATATCCCACGTCTATGGTCATACCATATGTCAGCCTAGACGTGAGGGGGAGTGTTAGAATATAAATATATAGCCTAGCCCTTTCCATCAGTTCGGACTTTTGGATTAGTTGGCTAGTGCATCAATTCAATAGCTGATACATACTCTCTGTTGTGCAGGGTTCATAAACATCGATTGTGGATGGAAAAACACTAGTGACTACCTCGACGACGTCTTAAGAATATGGTTCACTTCTGATGGCGAATTTGTGGAGGGCGGTCAGAACCACGAGGTTTTACCAGAATTCATAAATGACGTAGAAAATGACCAACAAAAAACTCTGAGAAGCTTCCCTGACGGCTCAAGGAATTGTTACACACTGCCATCCAACATCAATAAGAAGTATCTATTGAGGGCCACGTTTACTTACGGCAACTATGATAGGTTGAACAAGACTCTGGATGGGTCCCTGTTTCTGTTCGGGCTCCATATTGGCGTCAATTTCTGGGAGTCCGTGAACTTGACAAATTGGGATCCATCATTCACGGTATGGAAGGAAGTGCTCACCGTTGCTCCGAGCACCAACCTCTCTGTATGCCTGATAAATTTTGGTTCAGGGATTCCCTTCATATCTTCGCTGGAGCTGAGGCCACTAGAAGATACGATGTACCCTTTTGTCAATACTTCTGTGTCGGTCAGCTACTTTCAACGGTTCAGATTTGGCAACCTCACCGACTATATCACAAGGTGAGATATATAATTGTTTTGGATTAGATCAGAATTATGCCTGTCAATTGTTTGAAATCCAATTTGCTAGCTCAACGAGTTAAGAGTGTTTGCTAATTTGTTTTGTAATGAATCTTCCAATTGATTCTAATAAAAAAGTACTAGTAAATATCGAAGGCGACGAGAATTTTTGATTCCTAGATCCATTGCAAATAATAACCTTAAATAAAGTCCGTAAGATCAGCGTATTGTGCTACCTATTTATCTGTTTTTCTATGTGTGTGATGAAGATATCCGACGGACAAGTATGACCGGTTCTGGGAGAGCTGGTCTATGAGCACCAACTACTCGTACCCGTGGATAAGCTTAAACACCAGCAATGAAGTGTTGAGCGTTCCCGGCAGCGACAACTTCAACGTGCCGTCAGCCATCTTCCAGCAGGCCTCGACTGCGGACACGAACTACTCCTCCATATATTTTGACCGCTCCTATGGGGGCGGTTCCAATCGAGACGCACGTAGCCTGCAGCTTCTCCCAATTTTTCACTTCGCTGAGATCAGCGGGAGCAGCCTAAACAGGACGTTCAACATCTACAGTGCCGGTGAGTTGCTGTTCGGGAACTTCTCGCCGTCGCTATTCCCCGTAAGCATGTACAATAGCGGACAGTTCCTGCACAACGCTTTCGCATCCTTTTCCTTGAACAAGACGGCCAGCTCGAGTCTTCCCCCGCTCATCAATGCGTACGAAATCTACTCGCTTATTAGGATGGAGAATTTCACCACCGACTCGGACGATGGTAAGTGCATTACATATTTGCCATGTACTCTATGCAGCAGTTTTATATTATCACTATGTAGTTGCCACTTGTAATGACCGAGGTCTCACGGTCTAAACTCCCAGAGATGCCCTTCTCCCTGTTGACATTGTCACTTCTTAATAGCTTCAGAGTTTATACCTGGAGTGGAGTTTAGAGGTGGAGTGAAGTTAAGTGAATTGTAGCTCTCCCAAACACACCATAAAGTGATAAAAACAAGTTTATTAATCAAGCCCTTCCGATTATATACACTCCAGTCCTGAGTAAACCATCTTCTAGAGATCAATTAATGCCAATGTGATAAATGGCAAACCATAGGTGATACTCCCTCCGTCACAGTTTATTAGGCGTGCGCATATCACTAGGTCGCCAATTTGACCAAGTTAATATTAGTTATATATTATAAAAAATATATCATAAGACATTTTAGACGTTCTATTTTCAAATGATATAATTTTTATATTATATAATTTATATTATATAGGTTAAATTTGTGACCTAGATATACACGCTGTCCTTATAAACTGAGACGGAGGGAGTAAGTGAATTAGTACAATTTAACAAATTCTATGATAAGATATGTATTTAATATAATGCAATGATGTGGCAAATTCGTAAGCTAATATTATCATATTTTCAATACATACAAGCCCCCATACCCTACTTATATAGCTAATTAATGGTGCTCATATTTGTTTCTGTTGTCTTTTCCTGTTGTAGTCAATTACATGAAACAAGTCAATAAGTACTACAAGTTGTCACGGATAAACTGGAGTGGCGATCCATGCTCCCCAAGAGAGTATACCTCGAAAGGTTTGACGTGCGACCACTCCAAGAGTAACCAGAATCCGAGGATTGTCGCAGTGTAAGAACATATATAACCAGAACTTCTATCATATACATTTTGAAATCTAAACAATCGCAACCCATTTTTTTTCACCTGTGAAGTGCATAGCATCAATCCGTATGAATCTATCGCTCCATAAAGATCACTTTTGGTCTACAACTTATACACACGCAGTCACGCACAAGTCTCCAGTAAAGCTTACTTTGCACCTCGGTTTTTTATGTCGTTACAACGAAATTTTATGTCTGGTATATAAATAATTACATGCAAGTTCGCCCAAAACCCAAAAATCGGCATACGAAACGTAAGATACAAGTCATAACAACATAAATCCCACAAAACAACATAGATAGACGTAATTCACGCTTTATTGTTTTATGTCACGCAAATAAAAAGGTGAAGTCAGGCATATATATTTTATTAAATATATGACGTCACGTAATGGAATCATATACGGTTGTGAAGCCAGTGGTATAGAATACCTATTTTTCAACATGTGTACCTAATAGCCCGACCCATGGAGAAACAATGTCATACGTCTTAGTTGAGAAATATTAGTACGTTTTTAATGCATAAATATCACTATGGATAAACTTAGTTACGTGGCTTGGTTCAAAAAAATTAGTAATATTATATACATATATATCACAAAGGAGAATCTCACTTTACTCGCTAAGATCTAAAAAGGCACTAGTATAGTTGAAATATTGAGAGCACAAGTAATCTTAAACATTGAACTACAGAAAGATGTTTTTCATAATCTTAAATATAAATGTTAGCTCCATGACATCACTTAATTACAATTACATGTATGAAATTGATTTTTTTTTGTGCAGAAACTTGTCTACTAGTGGACTTGGAGGTGGATTTGCCATATATTTCGTGAACATGACATCACTAGAAACCTTGTAAGTGGTGCCCACCACATACTATTATGGGCTAATGAGATTATGTTGAAATCTATTATAACCCTATGAACAAAACATATATAGGGATTTATCGCACAACAATTTGATGGGTGCTATTCCAGACTTTCAACTCGAGTCACTTAAAGTTCTGTAAGTCTTCGTGGTAAATTATATTTGTGATTGATGATATGTTTTTTAGATTAATAATTATTTTAACTATTTACTTTCAGTGACTTGTCAAATAACAAGCTAGATGGACCAATCCCTCATTCTATTATTCAAAGAGTACAAGCTGGTCTACTTGACTTAAGGTTTGACAAGGTCACTCTTGCATAATTCTTTACAAGATTTTTTTTGTTACAAACAAGCAATGACACCTAAAAGAAATAGGCTCGACCTAAAGGATGGTTATCATAGAAACAGTTCTAGGTTTATCAAAAATATGTGCAGATATACTTAAGTGCATTAGCTAAGCTGCATATGAAATTGTGTTTCACTGGCCATTCTTTGGTAGTCTCATACTTCTGTCGAGCCACACTTTTCTATTACCATGCTAGAAGTCCCACATGTGATATACATAAAATTTTGGCATATTTACTGAGTTGAGGCCAATTTGGGTGCAACAAAAAGTGTGTTAAGCCGACAATCATTTGAACATATACCGCGAGTTCATTGGTTAAAACACTTCCAAGTTTGACCCTATTTTTAAATTGTTTGGTTAATACCATACTTGTCGCATGTCACACTTCTCTAGGACCATGCTATATCATTCCCACTTGTCATATTCATAAACTCTTGTAAACAAAAAGTATGCCAAGATGTACTTTATACTGGATATTTTTTATAAGGAAAATATATTCATATACTTGTCATATTCATAAACTCCATCTAGTAAAATAATTCTTTATCACATATGGGATTTCAAAATGAGAGGTAGATAAGGACCATGTCGTTTGTTATTTTTTAGACCATGTCGTTTGTTATTTTTTAGTGTAGAGGTTTAGAAGCACTTAGTCAAGCTAGAAAACATAGTCATGTCATAATTAATGATAATTTATAGAGCAACTAATTAAGATCTTTTATATACATTGTTTAAATGTGTCACCAGATTAGAAGGAAATCCTACATGCTCAAACATCAAAGACACATATTGTTCAAGTAAGAAGAAGAACACCACACATACCTTGCTTATCGCAGTGATAGTCCCTATGGTACTAGTATCCCTCTTAGTAGGGATGTGCATACTCCTAAAGTTATGCTGGAAAGGTAAATAAAAAATTGTATGCTTTGAATCAGCTTCCATTAATGCAATACTGGTAGAAATCAGACAACACTATATATGCCTACACTTCCATGTAAAACTCACCCTCTTCACTTGACATCAGACAATGAGGATTATGATATGTATGAAGAGGAAACTCCCCTACATATTGACATCAGAAGATTCACGTACGCAGAGCTAAAGCTTATAACAAGCAACTTCCACTCAATCATTGGAAGAGGAGGTTTTGGTATTGTTTATCATGGCGTATTGGAAAATGGTGACGAAGTAGCTGTTAAAGTGCTTATGGAGGCATCAATAGTAGAGTCAAAGGACTTCCTCCCTGAGGTATATATGAGTCCATCTAGGCCACACCAATATTTGTTTCAAGAAAAATTAAGTTTGCAAGAGATATAAAACCATTTGCATAGTCCAGATCTGTTATATACTAAAAGCAATATACGGAGAAAAATGAAGAAAAAACTACATATATAAAAAAAGCAAGATATACAACAATCCATAGAGAGAATGGAAATAATAATGATATTTCAACTTCTTATTCAGTACTCTTATAAATTTAAGATGTTTTCCATCTAGGTATATTATATTTAACTCAATTTTTATAGATGTCTACAAATCATATCGATTTCTTTTAAATATATTCTACACATTAAAGATGACACACACACATTTGTGGAGGCCACGATGCTAATTACTAAAATAAACTGGCTTCGGCTCTACAAAATTTCGATAACTATATCGTTTATATCAGGTGCAAACCTTGTCCAGAGTTCATCACAAGAACCTCGTGACTTTGCAAGGATATTGCCAAAACAAGAAGTGCCTAGCTCTCGTTTATGACTTCATGCCGAGAGGAAATCTTCAACAACTTCTAAGAGGAGGTCTCTTCTTAATGTTTGTATCATGCATTACTTTTGTAGTTAGTTACTATCGCTAATTTTTATTTTAATGATACATATAATTTGTATAACTCAATAAAATTGAATACTTTAGTTTAAAGATAATATATGTTCAATTTTACAAACAAGTTGACCAATTCAACGTTCTATTTCTTACAAAACCAACAACGACTATAGAAATATCTAGATGCTAGCAGCTTCTAGCAACCACTCGGGAATCACGTACTTTCCAAATTTTACTAATATGTTGTGCTTTGCATCATAACCTAATATTTGAAATCCTTCTAAGTGCACAAAAAACTCAAAATTAAATAAAATACTATACCATTATGGTGCAATCATGATTTTCATGTTAAGTTGGATTTCCTCACTGAAAAGTGTACTTTATCGCCTAAGGTATTTCCATGCTATGTCAATGTAATTGAGTTGGTAGCGTAGTTTACATTGTACATGTATTGGACTGACAAATGACGCCACCATAGTTGCATTTTGCATATTCTTATTATCCAATCCAAATGACGCCACCATAATTGCATTTTCCATATTCTTATTGTCCTAACATGAAATAGTCAGAAGTACTTGTGCTACAAATTAAAATTGGGCCCGTCGCGATTACATTCTTAGGGTCATAAGGCATAGACTTGACGTTATCACAAATTCTAAACCTGAAACACGTACATCTTTCAGGCCAGCAATAAACAAAGCTAAGTTTTTTATTCGAAGTATATTTTAGAAACATGGACTGTGTGTGTGTGTACCCAGTTAGATAATCATTATGTGGTCAGTTTCTAGCTTTAATATGTGCACATATTTAATAAGTAGTAATTGTTATACCATGCACGTACCAAACAAAAAATACATCAATTTGATACGTATTGATATGCAGGAGAAGACTATAGTTTGAATTGGGAACAACGACTTCATATTGCATTTGATGCTGCACAAGGTTAGCATTTCAGCTGTATGTGTATGCCTTTTGGTCATAAGTGCGTTGACAAAGTATGACTTTAACAAACTGTAGGACTGGGGTATCTACATGAATTATGCACCCCATCAATAGTTCACAGAGATGTGAAGACGCCTAACATCCTTCTAGACAAGAATCTGGTAGGGATAATATCTGATTTTGGGCTTTCCCGGGCTTTTAACGATGCTCACACGCACATATCAACTGTTGCTGCTGGCACTCTTGGCTACCTCGACCCAGAGTACCATGCAACTTACCAGATCACTGTGAAGACAGACGTTTACAGCTTCGGTATCGTGCTATTAGAGATCATCACTGGTCAACCCCCAGTATTCATGGACCCTGAAACCGTCCACCTGCCAAATTGGGTGCGCCAAAAGGTAGCTAAGGGCAGCATTCATGATATTGTTGACAAAAGGTTGTTGGATCACTACAACGTGAATTCCCTACAGAGTGTGGTAGACCTTGCCATGAACTGCGTCGAAAATGCATCTATCGATAGGCCAACCATGACAGAGGTTGTGGCAAGGCTCAAAGTGTTGTTGCCATCAGTTTCAAGAGAAAAGCAGTCAGTTTCTACGTCTTCTGAATGTAAGAATTCTGTGGATACTGAAGTTCCAAGGCAGTTCCAGTCAGGTTATAATTCTGGGATGTCAGAAATAACCATCGTATCAGGAAGGTGAAAGGCCAAAGCCTACCAAGTTATCTTTGCATATGCTTGGACAACGTTTGGTAATTTTCTTAAACGTGTGGACAAGTGCTCCGGTACCTACTCAGTGGTGTGTGTCGATGTATGTAGAGGTCATGCATTTCCTTTTTTGAAAAACAAATATGGTGGTGCAACTATCTGGCTATTCGTGAGTAGGTACCGGAGCTACGATGACGCTAATGTAGGGAATGTAACCACATGATATATCTAATCCTTTTCTCACGACTGTAGCAGGCATTTACTCGACTCAGACAGACTGTAAAACACCTCCTTTTGCCTCCTTCTTGAAACTCTGATGCAACGGAGGCTAGGGTAGTGTTGCATCATAGAATCTAGCTCCCCAATCAAGGAAAGTGCATACCACCTTCTGCACAGACCACAACCACACATATTATTTGTGCAGAAGACCATGCTTTACTATAATTGTTGCATAGAATATAAATTATGTGATTAGCAGCCTTTCTAGTCTCAATATCAAGCCAAAAATCTAGGACCCTGCTATGCACATACCTAGCTTGAGAACGCGATCAACGGTCGGTTCACGCTGTCTCACATCCTCCAGGTCATGTCGAGTACCTCCGCCTCGCCTCCCTGGACCTCCCACCTGAAGGAAGCGAGCCGAGGGGCGCCATTTTAGTAACTTTGTTTTCATCTTCCTACCTTGTGGTTGGTCGTTGTGCCGTCGTTGATCTCTTTCGCATATACATGTGCATGTACTGAACTGCTCGATGCTCACCCACTTACTTTTTTTTCTTTCGAAAAGGGGATTTAACCCGGCATCTACATCGAAGAGATGAATATGGTTCTTTATTTCATTTATTCAACATAAGCTGGCAAAGATTATTACAACAAACGAACATACAAGCAGGATCTGTCAAACAGTGAAAAACACTACAACTAGCACAAACGATAGAAAAAACAGGGCCTTATGCCCCGGCTCCAGCCATAGCCGACTCATTGGCCAAAATCAGAGATACCTTGTACAAAAGCGCCTCCACCATCTTCCGCCAACCCAACTCTAGCGTGTAGATCGACGTGAAGGTCCATGCCAGGCATGTCATCAATGTCACCATAGCACCAGAGAGCGCCCCTGCCGTGCATGAGTCCACCACGTCACGTCCGTCGTCGAGTCCCCTCTACACCATGCCGCCAAGACCTGTCTTCGTTGTCGTGGTAGATGAAACTCCACTCCACCAGCAAATCCCTCCAGGCATCACGTGTTCTACATCGAAAGTGTCGCCATCGTTCAATCTGGGGTCTTTCCCGAAACTTCTAGGTAAGAGACGGGGGATTCGCAGCGACGACACCTTCAACAAGGTAACGACACCGACGGGTGTTGATATCGTTAGCTCCGAACGCATTGAACCCCGAATTGCACCGGACGACCGCCTCACCTCCTAGATCCGTCACGAGGACATCTGTATCAAGCCGGAGCTGTGCCCGGAGACACTCGCCTAGATCTAACACACACGCCATAGAGGCCTAGCTAGCTGTAGAAGAGGGAAGTCACCATGCCGTTCCAACGTCGTCGGTCTGCCTGACAGGGCCATCACGTCGTCTGCGGCACCACCGCAAAAGAGTAGCACACCGTGACGCCAGCGGCCGCGCCACACCCAGGCCCTAGGGCGCCATCCCGTGCCATCTGACGACGGCGAGGGAGGATTAGGTTTCCCTCCCGATCACACGCGGGGGAGACACGAGAGGGGCGAGAGGGACGTGAGCTCACCCACTTACTAAGTTACTATTGAGTGATAAAAAGGCCGAAGAGCTTGGCCACGTTTCTGGTACTGAGAGTGACTTTGCAGATATGTTACTTTATTTCAAAGATCGCAGATGGCTTGAACGCAACGATATGTTGCAACAATGACAATAGCCCTCGGCGGGACATCATTCATAGACGGTGGCCATTCTTGGGCTCCTACAACTGCAACTCAAATATGTCTGTGATTGGCCTCACATGAAGAAGGATGTCCTGTACTTCGTGTAATCATGTCCAGTGTGCGACCAAGCTAAACCAGAGCAATGTCGTTATCCGGGACGTATAGAACCTTTGCCAGTTCCCAACTGAGCATGGCAAATATTGACTTTGGACCTTATCAATATTGGGATTCGTCCATGGATCGATCACATCAAACTAGACATAAATCAGTGTGTGTATATGTGTGTATGTAAGTTCTTCGTACTAATGCTTGTATTGCCACCTAGTTTTATAGATAAATAAAAAGTATTTGTGTCGGCCACGAGATATTGCAACCATCCAACTTAAACAGTTGTAATCTTTTCTATTTTCAAGAATAGTTTAAAGATTTCATAACATGTTTTAAAAGCCCTCGATATGTTAGATCATATTTCAGATCATGTTCCTGCCTCCTCTGCTTTCTACTCTGACGATAGGAGGGGGTCAAGACCTCGGACATGCGCTCAACATTGTAATCAAGTCCCTCAAATTAGAGGTTTTAACCGATAGCGACATTATGGTGGCTACGAAGACTCTATGGAACAAAAATAATGTGTCCACGTCTCCTCGTCCACCTCATTGGCGGCGATCTCGCTGATAGCATTGAGTAGGGAAGGATTGGTCTGGTCACTCCTCTCTTGGAGTGGCGGATCACAACAAAAAGACCGAGGGGGCGCCGCGGAAGAGTTCACTGGGTGATGCAAGTTTGGTGTAACAAGATCCGGATCGGTTGAAGGGTTAAATAGCGACAACTTAGGTTTAGGACACTGGTCCTTAGTGTCACATGCACAAGATTTCTCAGTTGTTATAAAAAAACTCAAGCCGGTTACAGTAGGAGAGCGACGACACGGCATCTTGTTCTACCGGGCAGTAGCTGTCGTCAGGTGGTCGAATTCTCTCCGTGTAACTTTTATTATGCTTGCCGTGCTTTGTACTTTGGTAAACACTTATAATAGATCCAGGTCCTTCGCGCAAAAAATACATAGTTTTACAAGAAGGCCCGACAGATTTATCTGTCACATAACACACACCATTTTTCAAGAACAGGCTGGATTGCATTCGAACATTCACACAATGTGCCCTAAAATGGGCTAAAA
>QRDG01000104.1:448560-478670 GCA_012064385.1 Puccinellia tenuiflora | reverse complement strand
TACTCACTATTCAATTACCCAATAGTTATAGCATAAAGATATAAACTAATAATGAACTTGGAGGTAAATAATAAATTAATCTTATTATCTCTAGGGCATACCTCCAACAGTCTCCCACTTGCAATAGAGTCAATAATGATTCTAGTTAGTATGATATCATAACACCTATGGATCTCCGGTGTTACTCACTGATACGTCTCCAACGTATCTATAATTTTTTATCATTCATGCTTATTTCATATCATTATTATATGTTTTGAGCGTCATATTTTATGATTTTAGGCATTTTCTTGTACTAACATATTAACAATATGCTCGGTGCCAGTTTTGTTTTCTGTCATGTTTTTGTTTCAGAAAGTTACTTGAGGAAAAATCCTCGGAATTGGCTAAAAATTGACGGAGATATTTTTATTTTGGAATGAAGACGGAGTCTGAATGGCGACTCGAGGGGGCACCTGGAGCGCAGGGGCGGCTCCTGGCCGCGACCAGTGGGGACCCGCGGGTGGGACCCACCCCTACTCCTCGGGCTCCCCTCGGTCCCTCCGACGCCTATAAAAGCACATTAAACCTAAAATGCTCGGGGCAATGATTGTTTTCCATGAAACCTTCCCAAAGCCGCCACCATCTTCAACCCTAATTCAGGAGGATTCGGAAGCTCTTTCCGGCACCCTGCCGGAGAGGAGATTGATCCCGGAGGCCTCTTCATCGACATGGCCACCGTCAGGATGATGCGTGAGTAGTTCCCCTTGGACTATGGATCCATAGCAGTAGCTAGTATGGTTTCTCTCTCTTTGCGCTCCAATGCCTATTCTCGTGAGCTACCTTACATGATCGAGATCGATAGTTACTTGGCCAATGATTATGTGTATCTCCAAGAGGGAGTAGTTATGCTAGATGGTAGGTTCATGCCCCCTCCGTGCATGGGCATGATTGGCGTGGTTAAATAAGATAATGATGCAAACAATTAGTAATAATTAATTCATAGGCTATATAATATATGTAGGCAATGTGTCCATAAATCACTATGGCTCAGAACACTGGTTACCATAGAGTATTTGTCCAACCGCTGGCCCTAATCCGTCTCGCGGGGTTGCCTTGGTATATAAGAATTAACAAACAAAATCATTAAGTATTGTGAAATCATTATTGCTCCTAAGAGAATTGCTTTCAGCTGTTGTACTCCTCTTGCTATCACTGAGTTTCACTGTCAGCCTTCCACGCATCTCTCGTCATATACACCTTGGTCACTCTTCGGGGTCTTGGGTACCTGACAAGTCCTAAGAGCGAAGCATAGATACAAACACTTACATGTATAACATAAAGAACTCATTAAGCTAACTTTCCATGGATAATAAATTGCACATAGCTGTGAGGCTAGGCCTGAGCCCTTAGCCCGAGTGGATGCGGTGACCCAGCACACCACTTCTTGGTGTAGTGTGCAAGTCGTTGACATAATACTCACAGAAGGACCTATTCATGAATATTACATCCCTCAGAGTGGTACAACAGAAACATAGCAGGTCCAAGGTAACACTATAGGATTACAACAGTGCTCAATACAAAACTTCGAGAATTTCCTCGATACATAGAGGATAGTCTCGTGCAAACAAAATCCAGAAAAGAACCAATCCGTAGCACTAAGCTGGAGATTAACTCTAGCTCTAATTCCTAATCCACTACTGTTGTTGTCACAGCCTTAATCTACTCTATCTGGAGTATCTCTATCTCATATTGTACTCGTCCTTTCAATAGACGTGATCGCCTTTGTTGGCGGAGTGATCTCCTCGACATAGTTTTCATTGCTCTTTCGTGGCCATAGTTGTCGTCGGGCCTAGGTTGGTGAAGTAGCGGTTGACTCCTTGATGAAGATCTCGATGTCATGGTGGACCACCGTCAACTCCTTTGATGGGTCCAAAATCTAAGCAGGGGTCAAATGGGGAAAGGGTGAGTAACTAGCGTTACCCAACAAGTTCATTATGTACGGTGGGAAGTTTGATGCACTAGCTACAGCTTTAGACTCCAGGAAGTCTTAAGCTAATGCAAGGTTTTTATAAACATTTCTTCAAGAGGTTGCTTTTAATCTGAAAACTATGCCCGTCATCCTTCACAGGGGCTAGAGCTTCATGGAGCTCCTTTCCTACAGTGTTCGCAGCTCCTTCCCGGAACAGGGAGTAACATGTTACAATTTTTTACACTCTGCAGAGGTGTGTCACTTTACCCATAAGGGATGAAGACCTTGTTGCACAACCAGGCGTACTTTCCTGTCCACACTCTCTTTGGTGTGGGGCCCGGTTTTTGATCCAAGCCATTCACTGTGCTTCTCCGCAACAACGCATGCCCACCCATTTCTGCATAGTAGGGATCACTCCAGGTATTCAACCCCGCAAGGAAGAACTATCTGGACACCTCTGGAATTACCCTAGATACTCAACCCCGTAAGGAAGAACTATCTAGACAACTCCGGCAAACCATCATAGATCTACAGCGTACGGCACTGGCTGCCCGTTGACATGCGAACGAGAGAAGATCATAGATGACATTTCCCGTCCCATTCCAAGCCTTATGGTCAACGCGTCTTTATGGCGCAATCATTATGACGACATTTGTTATTAAATCCTAGGTAATACTTTCCCTTGCAAATGGAACCTCCGGACCTATTCTTCTTAAAATGCATGGTTCCATCTGCCAACCATAATAGGTTACCACCACTCAGGTAGATAGCCAAATAGTCATGTTATTAAAGAAATAGGTTGTATGCTTTCTTTTGTATAAAGGTGATAGTATATTAAGGTTTTGCAAATAGTTTTCTAACAAATATTTCAAGAGGTATGAGCAAGTGATGAACTTGCCTGTGGTAGAGGTGACAGTTTGAAAGGACACGGATGTCGCCTAGAGGGGGGGGGGGTGTGAATAGGCGATTTAAAATTACTACGGTTAAGGCTTGAATAAATGCGGAATAAAACTAACGTTTTATTTTATCAAGCCAAAACTTAAACTAGCTAGGTTGACCTATGTGCACCAACAACTTATACTAAGCAATATAATCAACTAGGTGATAGCAAGATATATAACTTTAAACTCTATGGCTATCACAAAGTAAATAGCATAAGTAAGAAACTCGGATATAGAAATACCGAGGCACTTGGAGACGATGATTTATCCCGAAGTTCACTTCCCAATGGAAGCTAGTCTCCGTTGGAGTGGCGCGGTGTTCACCAATGTGAAACACCAAGTAGCCTTGATATGGCACACCGTATCTCCGTTGTGTCTTACCACCAATGTGGCGAGGCACTTGTCACTATGTTGCCGTTGAGGTTGACAACTAGAACCTTTACAAGGATGAAGCTCACTCCACAAGTTGGAGGGTCTTCACCAAATGCACCGAGCCGCCAAGACTTGATGCGCCAAGGCCGGGGCACACACCACAACTCAATTGGTGGCTCCCGGCAATGTCTTCGTAGCTACCAAAGCTCCGAGACGAACAAGGTTGAGTCACCCTCCACAATTGGAGGCTCCCAACAAATCCCGAGAGCCACCAAGACTCCGAGAAAACAACCACCGTCTAGGGTACCAACGTGCCCTAGAGGAACAAGCTCTAGGGCACCAAAGCACCCAAGAGTAACAAGCTTCTCAACTTCACTTTCCACGAATCACCGTGGAGAACTCAAACCGATGCAACCAATGCAATGGCAAGAACACACTAAGTGGTCAAGTTCTTCCAACCCGAATCCAACCAAAGCAACTAATGCTTGGGAGGGATTTGAGAGGAAGAACAAAGGAGAAACACCAAGAAACTCCAAAGATCTAGATCCAAAGTGTTCTCCTCACTTAGAGGAGAAATCAATCGGTGGAAACGAGGATCTAGACCTCCTCTCTCTTTTCCCTCAAAAACTAGCAAGAACTATTGGAGGGATTGAGAGAAAGCCAAGCTTGAGAGAGTCAACAATGGAGGAGAGAAAGATAGCTCAAGAGGTTGGCAAAAGATTAGTGTTTATTTGGGGAAGAAACCCCTTAAATAGGGGGCTCCAAAATGGAGCCGTTGGAGAGTGCAGGGTGCCCGGCCTGGTGGCTGGCCTAGGCCGGCCGGGGGGCGGCCAAGGATCTACACGCAGGGGCAAACAGGGCAGCCCGGCCTGGGCCGGCCACCCCCCAGAGCCACCCGGCCTGCAGCCCGGCCTGGGCCGGCCAGCCAGGTGCGACGCCTTCTAATTTTCTGTCTAAGAACGTTCGACACCGAAAACGCAATAACTTCCACATACGAACTCCGTTTCCGATAATCTTGGACTCGTTGGAATCGTCACAACGAGCCCTACAATATTATGCATAGAAACATCATTGTTCAATAGGATATGGTAAAACCAAAAGATGAAAGGTAAAACCTTTCTATTGAAGACCGGAAAACCATATCATGTGCAAATGAAGTCCGAATGATATGAAACCACTTTTGTTGGAAAGAGGACGACAAATGCTACCCAATAACAAGTGAGAATATTGAAACCAAGCAAGGGAGATTTTGCTAATAAATGGAAGAGTGAAACCTTCCGCATAGATGGACCGGCAAAATCTCCGACATCGAAAACTTAAGAGGAGACACATGAAAACCGTTTTCGGTGACCTTGGCCTTGTCATGACAAGCACGACAAGCACCAATACCACACCACGATAAGAGCCAAATAGGAACCAATAAAGATGATGCCAAGGATGCAAAGGTTTGAGCTCTCTACGACCGATACGCTAAAGCTCACTTGAGAGCCCCTCTTGATAGTACGGTTACATATCCTAAAACCCGGTCTCCCAACTACACCGCGAGACCGGTAAAATAGAAACCCTATCAAGATCATACCTTTTCCTTGTGCATTCCACTTGAGCTAGATGATGACGATCTTGATCTACTCTCAAGTGGATCACCTTTCTTGATTATGCTCCGCTTGGTGAAGACTCGCCTATTGCTCCCCCATACACTAATATGGGAGAGACACTCTTTCGCATATCTTCACATGCCCTTATCTTGTATGTTGATCAACTTGCACTTAGCCTTGATCAACATATAGTCTTTTTCTTCACATGCCCTGACTCCAACATATGGAGTTCAAGCATTCCTTATGGACCAACACTGCAAATATAACTCAAAGCACACATTAGTCCATAGAGATTGTCATTAATTACCAAAACAACACATGGGGGCAACCATGCTCTTTCAATCTCCCCCATTTTGGTAATTGATGACAATCCCTTTTAAGAGGGTTTATATAATGAATTAAGCAACCTTGCAAGACAAGGATGCATGAGCATGAGAGGCAAATGCTTAAGAACCAAACGAAAGCATAAAACCAAATTCCCTTAAACCCTCTAAAACTTCTCCCCCATTGGCATCGATTGCCGAAATGGGAATTTTTTTAGAAAGCCAATATAATACGAGTTCCTCCACAAGGTGTGCATTTCTCACGATATGAGTGAAATCAAATGCACATATCTATTGACGAATAATAGAGGAAATCAAATTATATTGAGGATCCAAAGATTGCAAAAGGATGGAATCATTCTAAACATCTCCACAAAGAAGAAAAGCAATCGAGAAGATCCTAAACGAGAGTTCTAAATAAAATTAGAGAAGCTCCCCAATGTTCATGCACTATTGAGGAGTGCACAATTATGGAATCCTCACTCCCCCAAAATCATCTAGAACACTCACCAAGTGCAATGATGTAAAAATTAAAGCAAAACAAAGCACTTGCACCAAAGATGTGGTTGAGCCATAAGGAGATACCAATTAAAAGAAACTTGTCAAGAAAGGCCCAACCAAGAGTATGTGTGTGTGACAAGACAATTGATTTGGTAAGACACATAGTCTTAACCAAATGGAGATAAGTTATATATCAGGTATTGACACACACAACTTACAAAGAAGATTTTTCAAAAAGAATATGTTCACAAGCTCAAGGATACCAATTGGAAACTAAAACCAATTGAAAAAACCAAGAGCTAGTGAGAACATTTAGCCAACACAGTCAACATACTCATCGTGATAAGCATGAAGAGAAGGATCTTCAATAAAATGTGAGTGCGCAACGATGCGAATAGAAATAGGACAAGCACTCACGAGACAAACTTGGAGCCACCAAAGAATTATAGATAAAAGACAAGGTGGCGTCAAAGAAAATAGGATACCAAATAAAAGGTGACCTCTCTCATATGTATAGGTTTCTAAGTAGACAAATCGTTAATGATATTCATCGACAAAGAAACTTGCACATATAAAATGGTCGAAGAGAGGGAGACCACGGTAACCGAAAGGAAGTCATGAATATACAAAAAGAGATTATTGCTTAAAAGCATAGCACATAGCTCAAATATCTCATTGTATATAAATGAACTTCAAACACATCAAATGCATCACACATATCACTAAGGGAACAAGAGATAGTGGAAATGCTTTGAGATAGGCAACAAGTATCACAAAGAAACAATACCAATTGAAGGAAAGGTTTTTTGCAATTTCATCACGAATATCACAAAGATATACCAAGTGAAGGAAATAAGCCAAAACCACAACAATTGCACATTAAGGCTTTCATGCCAAGAGGCAACCTACACAAGGTCGAATACAAGAAAGATATGCATGGGATAGATACTTGTTACCGATATAGCATTGGTGATGATGAAGATGAGAATTTTGTTTATCATCAAAGCTTGACTCCAATAATCACATGGTGAGAACACCTTCATTATGAATGAGGCAAGCATCCAATGCAACTCCATTGTACCTAAAACAAAATTCAAGCACAACATGGTTCCCAAACTCATTGGGTCCCATAGTAGTTAGATGAACTACAATACATAGGACATACTCCACATAAATATGTGCATATAGATATGAAATTGAATTTCATGCAAATCTTAGCCGATTTAGGATTCGGTGGAGTATTCCCTATATATTGGATCAAGAAAGACAAGAATGCCATATAATATATATGTTAAAGGATATACATACAAAGTCTTTTAAGAACCAAACGAGATATAATTTGGACAAAAACACCAAGTAAACCAAGAAGAGAGCACACCAAAGTGTGACACAAAAAGGTTGTCCAAATTATATCAAAATTCAAATCAACATATGATTGATTCCAAAACACATCAACACATGAAGTGTGATATCAAAAGGAATCGAATCAAAGCAACACATAATCGATAAGACACCAAGTGAACATAAGATACCAACTAGGAGAAAAGATAACAAGAAGAGGATAATACTTGACCGGAATCAAGTAAAGTAAAATAAAGTAATAAGGTATCAAAATTCCCACAATAAATATCAATTGAAACAAATATCTATGGAGGAGATATTAAATTCCAATTAATACCAATTGAAGGTACCTAGGCAAGGCCAATGAGCATATAAGATAAAAGAAAGAGACATGCTCAAAGGGTTTTCTCATTCTATAGGATAAACATAAAACAAGAAATGAGAAAGCAAGACTCCCAAGAGAGAGCAAGGTTACACAAAATAAACCAAACATCCTCTACACTTTTTATGATGGCACAAAGCCTCAAGAGAAAAGGATTTGTCTTCCATAAACACATAAGATAGAAGTCAAATGCCAATTGAGAGGATCAAATATTGATAGATAGGATAGTGTTCTAAATAAAAGGAATGCTCCCCCAAGATTCATGCATTATTTTTTATATTTGCATTTGAATACAAAATGCACGCACAAGGGATCATTACTCTTCATATTTTATTTACAACACTAAACACTACCAATTGAAAATTAGGATCCATGCAAGAGGCAAGGAAGGCAATGGGAGTCAAAAATAAATATTTTGGCAAGAGATGGGGGCAAATAAAAGCCAATGCCAATGTAAGGATAATCAAAAATATTCTATCACAAATATAAATATGGATTGTCCAAGGACAATGACCATTTGGAATTATTTTCCCGGTGATAGAGGTATCCGAGAATATCCTCACAAGATAAAACATATGGCAAGAGATAAGAAATAAAACACCATATTTTAATAGGGTTTGTTGGTAGTTCCAACCATTCAAACCAACCGGCAAGGCCATGGTTAGAATAATATGGAACAAATGGTTTCTCAAATAACATATAGGAATGCATATTAGAGAGAAACCATACCAAGCAAACTCACACAAACAAGAGCCAAAGGGTAACCAAAAAGAAAATTGGAACTTGTTTGAGCAAACATGCCACATAGGAATAAGATAATTTACAATATCAAATCTAAGTGGCAAACCTCAAATGTTCACATTTTGTAGGATTGTAATATGCACATAGCTTATTACTCCCCCATAATGTGATAATTCATTTTATCTAAGCAAGAGGCAAATAAAACCAACTAGAGAAATTAATGGACATTGTAGAATTTGAATTTCTCGTGAATATGACATACCACATAGTAACTAGATAATATTGAAATATCAATACTAGGTGGTGTGCCTCATGTACACACATTTTTAGGTCACTCCCCACCAAAATGGGATAGTCCATTAATCTCTCAAAAGAGCCAATTGAAATCAACACACGATCCAATAAAGACTCAACACAAAGTTTACACATATATGGTGCGCAAATTAACATACACAATCTTGATTGATCAAGGTAAGTAATAGGCACAACATATACAAGCACATGATAGGAACAAAACTAACACATGCAAGGGAGCAAGCAACTTTCAATGTGTATATATTTAAATACAAGTTACCGCAAGGAGGAACGTAGGATATGAGATATGACAATATAATCCAAATGACTTGGCTTGTGGAAATAATAATCAAGAAGATCCCTTAATTCTTCAAGGATAGCCAAGTCTCCAATGTCCTCCATCACAACCTATTGATCAAGTTTGAGCTTGTTGGTCCCAAACCAAGTCGGGTCCTAAGAGGTTAGTCACAATAGGCTTGGCAACCCAAATGGTCCTTTTCTTGACACCACTTTGAGTCCCCACATATTTGGCAAACACATTGCCAACCCTATCCTTCCTAAGAGAATAAACATCATCAATTATTATGGGGTTGGATAGAGTACCATTAGTGCATGAAGAAGCCAAGTGGCCCTTCTCACGGCATAAGTAGCAATATCGACTCTTTTCTTTCTTCTTAATATGCTCCTCAACTTGAGGAGCAATGACTTGAGTCTTCTTAGGAGGTGGCCCTTGTTCAACCCGAGGTTGAGCATGAGATTGAACAATAGGCCGCTTCCCTAGTTGCTTCTCACTAAGAGGCTTCTTCTTCATTGGGCAATCCCTAACATGGTGCCCTTCAACTTTGCACTTGAAGCAAATAATCTTGGCCGAATGATTGACTTGTTCTTGGCCCTTCTTCTTGCTACTCTTGGACTTGTTCTTGATATTGGAGTTGAATCCAAGTCCACTCTTGTCATTGGGGGATTTTTGCACACTCAACATGTTGTCAAGTGTGGCCTTCCCTTTATGACGCTTCTCCACATCTTTCTTCAAAGAGGTGGCTTGTGCCTTGTGCTCTTTAGTCTTCCCTACAAGGTTAGTAGCTACACAAGCACTAGTGGAGGTTGAGGCTTGATTGTTAGAGCAACTAGGCACGAAATGTAATTCGACATATGATTTACCACTAGGTTGAGATGAATAATTACAAGGACTAGCACCTGGCATTATAGCATTTTTAGTAGATGTTGTGCCATTGTCCACATGAGGCTCACTAGATATTCCCTTGGTCGCGATAGCCTCATGAGCTAACTTTAGCTTATCATGAGATACTAGAAGATCTTCATGAAAGCTCGAGAGCTTCTCATGGCTTTCTTCCAATATCTCATAATTTCTAGTTAGCAATTTAAGTTGAGCCCTTAGCTCAACATTCTCCTTTAAAATGGATGCTTCACAAGAAATAGAGTTAGTAGCACAAGCATCAACATTAATAGCAATGGGAGAACAAGTAGGAAGCTCTTTTAGCAATTGAGCTTGGAGTTGATCATGGGACTTAGTGAGATGTGCAAGAGAATCTTCCAAGGACTTGACGTCCTTTTCAAATTTCTTATTAGCCTCAAGGAGTCTAACAATTTCAACAACTAACTCATCATTTTTTATTTTAAAATCATTAGCCACCTTTAGAGCTCTATCATGGGTGTTATTTACTTTAGATAGCTCTAGAGTAAATGTCTCCTCAAGAGATTTCTTGGTGGTTTGTTCTTCTTCAAGATCTTCCTTAAGGTCCGCAATCGTGTTCACATAACCACGTTCGCGGCGAAGACTTTCATCTTCACGTGCTTCCAAATCATCTAATTCTTGCTTGTACCCAACAAAGGTAGTTATGAATTCTATGAAACTATCATGGGCATTTTTATTATTTTGAAGAGCATGTTCAACCATTCCACTCTTATTCATGAGGAAGTCAAAACTATTATCCTCACCTTCACTACCTTCATCATCATTATTATTGTCATGATCATCACTACTTGACGATTTAGAAGATAAGCAAGGACCTTCAACACAAGCATGTGAAACATTTATAGTGCTAGATGTGTTTAAGTCTAAAGATAAATCATTGCAATAAGATAGAGATGACATATCATCTATAAGAAGCTCACTATCATCATTGCAAAATTTATCCCTACTCACCATTGCATTTCTTTGTGGCTTACCACATGTAGGTGAAGTAGAAGAAGTTCAGAACTCATCGCGCCCGGAGGTGGAGGGAGAACAATCATTCCCACAATCAGTGGACACACCATATTTGTCTTGAAGCTTGGTCCATAGCTCATGAGCATTCCGATAAGGAGAAATCGACAAAGCAACTGCATTTCTCAAAGACATGAAAACCACTTTAGAAGCTTGAGCATCTAGATAAGAATTTTCCTCATCCTCTAAAGATAATCTTTTTGGATCCTTTGGAGGAGAAAAACCCATATCTAGAATTTGCTCTATATATGGATTAATGTCCCTAAAATAATTTAGCATGCAATTTCTACAATCATCATAATTAGTGCCATCGAATATTAAAGAGGCATTGTGCACTAAACCACTAGACGACATCTTTACTCTCTAGGCCGTGAAGCCCTATAAAGAGAGAACCCGCTCTGATACCAATTGAAAGGACACGGATGTCGCCTAGAGGGGGGGGGGGGGTGAATAGGCGATTTAAAATTATTACGGTTAAGGCTTGAATAAATGCGGAATAAAACTAACGTTTTATTTTATCAAGCCAAAACCTAAACTAGCTAGGTTTACCTATGTGCACGAACAACTTATGCTAAGCAATATAATCAACTAGGTGATAGCAAGATATATAACTTTAAACTCTATGGCTATCACAAAGTAAATAGCATAAGTAAGAAACTCGGATATAGAAATACCGAGGCACTTGGAGACGATGATTTATCCTGAAGTTCACTTCCCAATGGAAGCTAGTCTCCGTTGGAGCGGCACGGTGTTCACCAATGTGAAACACCGAGTAGCCTTGATATGGCATACCGTATCTCCGTTGTGTCTTACCACCAATGTGGTGAGGCACTTGTCACTATGTTGCCGTTGAGGTTGACAACTAGAACCTGTACAAGGATGAAGCTCACTCCACAAGTTGGAGGGTCTTCACCAAATGCACCGAGCTTCCAAGACTTCATGTGCCAAGGCCGGGGCACACACCACAACTCAATTGGTGGATCCCGGAAATGTCTTCATAGCTACCAAAGCTCCAAGACGAACAAGGTTGAGTCACCCTCCACAATTGGAGGCTCCCAACAAATCCCGAGAGCTACCAAGACTCCGAGAAAACAACCACCGTCTAGGGTACCAAGCTCTAGGGCACCAAAGAACCCAAGAGTAACAAGCTTCTCAACTTCACTTTCCACGAATCACCGTGGAGAACTCAAACCGATGCAACCAATGCAATGGCAAGAACACACTAAGTGATAAAGTTCTTCCAACCCAAATCCAACCAAAGCAACTAATGCTTGGGAGGGATTTGAGAGGAAGAACAAAGGAGAAACACCAAGAAACTCCAAAGATCTAGATCCAAAGTGTTCCCTTCACTTAGAGGATAAATCAATCAGTGGAAACGAGGATCTAGACCTCCTCTCTCTTTTCCCTCGAAAACTAGCAAGAACTATTGGAGGGATTGAGAGAAAGCCAAGCTTGAGAGAGTCAACAATGGAGGAGAGAAAGATAGCTCAAGAGGTTGGCAAAAGGTTAGTGTTTATTTGGGGAAGAAACCCCTTAAATAGGGGGCTCCAAAATGGAGCCGTTGGAGAGTGTAGGGTGCCTGGCCTGGTGGCCGGCCAAGGATCTACACGCAGGGGCAAACAGGGCAGCCCGGCCTGGGCCGGCCAGGGGGCCGGCCACCCCCCAGAGCCGCCCGGCCTAGTGCCCGGCCTGGGCCGGCCAGGGGGGCGGCCACCCCCCAGAGCCGCCCGGCCTGGGCCGGCCAACCCCCCAGAGCCACCCGGCCTGCAGCCCGGCCTGGGCCGGCCAGGGGGCCGGCCAGCCAGGGCGACGCCTTCTAATTTTCTGTCTAAGAACGTTCGACACCGAAAACGCAATAACTTCCACATACGAACTCCGTTTCCGATAATCTTGGACTCGTTGGAATCGTCACAACGAGCCCTACAATTTTATGCATAGAAACATCATTGTTCAATAGGATATGGTAAAACCAAAAGATGAAAGGTAAAACCTTTCTATTGAAGACCGGAAAACCATATCATTTGCAAAATGAAGTCCGAATGATATGAAACCACTTTTGTTGGAAAGAGGACGACAAATGCTACCCAATAACAAGTGAGAATATTGAAACCAAGAAAGGGAGATTTTGCTAATAAATGGAAGAGTGAAACCTTCCGCATAGATGGACCGGCAAAATCTCGGACACCGAAAACTTAAGAGGAGACACATGAAAACCGTTTTCGGTGACCTTGGCCTTGTCATGACAAGCACGACAAGCACCAATACCACACCACGATAAGAGCCAAATAGGAACCAATAAATATGATGCCAAGGATGCAAAGGTTTGAGCTCTCTACGACCGATACGCTAAAGCTCACTTGAGAGCCCCTCTTGATAGTACAGTTACCTATCCTAAAACCCGGTCTCCCAACTACACCACGAGACCGGTAAAATAGAAACCCTATCAAGATCATACCTTTTCCTTGCGCATTCCACTTGAGCTAGATGATGACGATCTTGATCTACTCTCAAGTGGATCACCTTTCTTGATTATGCTCCGCTTGGTGAAGACTCGCCTATTGCTCCCCCATACACTAATATGGGAGAGACACTCTTTCGCATATCTTCACATGCCCTTATCTTGTATGTTGATCAACTTGCACTTAGCCTTGATCAACATATAGTCTTTTTCTTCACATGCCCTGACTCCAACATATGGAGTTCAAGCATTCCTTATGGACCAACACTGCAAATATAACTCAAAGCACACATTAGTCCATAGAGATTGTCATTAATTACCAAAACAACACATGGGGGCAACCATGCTCTTTCACAGTTCATGCCCTTCGGGGTTCTAGGGTTGCGTCAGAACCCAGAAATCTGAAAACAGCAATGTAGTCCGGGTAAGGACTACTGGAAACACTTGCAAGATGCTATTATGCATATATATGAGATGCATCGTAAGATAACCCGAAAATAACCAAATTCACAAGTATGGCTTCGCGTTACTGATTACTTTGTTAACTGAGGTGATTAGGGTTAAAGGATTAGTTAGGTTCATAATTTATTAAATTGGTAAATTACTTTGAATTGTTATAACATTCAGACTTAAGTGTTCGCTATTATCATTGAAGTAATGATCTACATGATTAATAAACAACTTACAAATGCTTATTTAAGAATTGCATTTATTCTATAAGTTTAGGTAATCTAACCAATATCAAATATAACCTACACTAAAGTGGATGATTTTATAAAGAACTCTTCTTTGTGTGTTTTATCTAGGATGAGTAACAGAACGGTCATTTACAAAATGGTATTTGAGTTCAAAGTTTATATTTTGAACTTATATTTCCAATTGTTTTTTTAGAAAATATTTGTCTTTTGCAAATAATTTAATTAATTGAATTATTAAAATAGAAATGATTTTAGTTTATTTTCAAACTTACCTTAAAGAGCTTTGATTTAATCACATTATTTTAATTGAGTTAAGGTATTTAGGAAAATCATAAATATTGTATTTTGAAGTATTGGAACTAATGGTTATATTTTCCTTAATTTAAAATAAATATTTATTTAGTTTTTATTTGAATAGATGGAAATTCACCGTATTCATCTAACAATGGCATTTTAGTAATTCTAAACAACTTTTAAGTTTAGTTGATTGAACAAGCATGAATTTAACATATTCAAGTAGGTTTTATCTTTCTTAGCATTTTGATATTTTATTTGCATTTTTCTGATAAACAAATAAAAAGTTATTGATTTTACAATTTTGGAATATTTCTGGAATTGTTAAATATCTGACAGACAGGACCCACTGTCAGGATTTTATTCATTATAGAAAATATTTTCTAAATTCTTAAAAGTCTGACATGTTGGCCCCACCATGAGGTCACCATGACATCACGCCGGTGGCCACGGCTCTGCCGGCGACAGGCCGGCCGATTCCGGCCACGCCGGGAAGCGAGTTTTGCTTGTTGGACGTGGCAGGAGGAGAGGAATGCGCGGGTGGCAGCGCTTGGACCAAATGGTCACCGGAGTAGCTCCGGCGACCATGGCCAGCGGCGGCCGAGGGCGGCGCATGACGGCAACGGCGAACAAAAGCGATAGAGAGAGGGATGAAGGCACTGGGAGATTCCCCTGCTCACCAAGAATCCAACGGAGTGGACGGCGAAGTCGGAGGAGGTCGGACGGCGACGTAATCGTCCTCGACCCGCGGCGATCGGAGGCGGAGAGGACGATCAGATTCCGGCAATTGCAGCCGTCCCAGCACGCGCGCTTATGGAGAAGGAATAGGAGCACGAGGCGGAGCTCGGGGTAGCATCAGCTTGGGCTCGGGGAACCGGAGACGACGGCGTTTCATGGCGACCGGCGAACTAGGGTTTCGGCGCACGGGGAAAAATAGAGCTAGAGAGGGAGAGAGAGCTTGCGAGGGAGAAAGAGGAGGAGGGCGAGATGCAGACGGCGTCTCGTTCTTATCCGCGCGAGAAACAAGCAAGGAGGAGGTGGCAACGCCGGCGGTGACGTCGCTGTCGTCCTTCTAGCCGGAGTAGAAGGAGAAGAAAGAAAAGAAATGATTTTTGCAAATAACCCCCTGGACTTAACTGTAATTACTGAATCTTTAAAACAGAAAATTCACATATTTATTTAAGGCTTTTAGAAAAGTCCAAAAATTATGGAAAAATTCTTGAAGGCTCATAATATTATAGAGAAGCTCCATATATTTTTACTTTGAATTTTTGAGACCTTTGGATCATATTTATAAATAGAAGAAAGTTTAATCATTTGATTGTGTTCACCTTTTATTTTATATTTAACCAAATTCTTATGCAAGGGCATTATTTGGGTTTCCAGTTGAGTTAGATATTTTTCTTGTAAATAACCTTCCTATGTGAATAACTTCACCCTCTCATGATTGATATTATCCCCTTATAGGATTTATTCCTGAGCATACCAAGTAGCTTTTGTTGCAAGATAGGTTTGTGGCTTTTATTTTATGAGGCTTTGAATTATATGATTGGTGATGATCCAATTGCTTTACAATATACAGGTTTGTGGGCTTTAGCATTTGGCTAATTTTCTTCCTTGGGATTGAATTCCATTAGAGAAATGTTTTTATGTGACTTTCTTAAATAGTCACTAGATTAATTTAGAGAAATTGATATCTTGCCTTCTTGAGGAATAGATCAGTGTTGCCTCTTGTCCCTTCTCTTGTATGAATCAAATGCTGCTTTTTACCCCTGTTGCCTACTTGACTCCAGATGATCCAGCTGATCCAAGTCTGATCCATAATCCTTTGTTGCCTTTGAATTAATATAGATCCCTCTAGTCCACATTTGGATGTTAGGGCAAGTTCCCAATATCCATTGGCTAAGTTCCATAATTAAGTTGCCTCACCCTTGTGGTGAAGGCAAACATTTTGATCACAAGGAACTTTATTTTGAACCTTATTTATTTTATTTGACATTCAATTGCTTTTATGTATACAAAAGAAATCTGTTAACAAGGTAGCTAATCTTGTTACCAAACTACTTCTATATAACACAAATCCTTTGAATCTCATCCCAAGTTTCTTTCTTATATGATTTGTCTTGCAGGAATGAGTTTGGGAAGATTTGAAGATAAGAAGCTAAGATCAGATGAGAAGATCAAGTTTAGTTTAAGAATATACGATTACTTAAGCCTTTGTATTTACCTTTATTATTGGGGCAATGTAAGGAAAATGCTTTATTATACTCAACCAATTAAAGTATTTGCTTTGTCTTAATAACTCTTTGAATTGTGATAGGTGTTAACACAAATTTTTAATTTGGTATTAATTTATAAGTTGGTTGCTTAATCGTATAAGCATGTATAACTTTATTATTCATTTTGAATAAGTGTCCAATTCAATATAATTTGTATATTCAATTTGGATTCGAATTCCCTCAACGAGTGAAATGCCTAGAGGTCATGTCGAAGTTTATAGCATTCACCTAAAATAAGCTAAACCCTAATTCATGAAGGTGAATGAACTCCGATCACTCGAGAGTTTTATTTTGCGAAAAATTTATTCGGATTTTCAAATGGATGCATGCAGATGCACAAAATCCTACTTCTACTCTTCGTTGCTTCCTGAATGCTGGGGTATTACAGGGGACTACTCATACATCGCGATCATACCAGCAATAGAAAACATTGTTGTAAATAGTACTTGGATTGAAATAATGATAGTTCTTAGAGCATCTAATGCAGAGCCCGTAAAAGGACGATCCGAAAACCGCGTTTTCGGTTCGTGTTTTGGGCAGTTTTCTCGTCGAAAATGGTAGGCGCAGAGCAGAAACTGTAAACGAAACTGCAAATTTTTTTTTTGCATTGCCGCGAACGAACGGACGAACACGACGGTGATCACCGGCTTACAACCAAAATACGCCGCCGGTGATCACCGGAGATGCAAAAGAGGTTAGCTAAGCTAACCCGCTACCTACCCTAACCTAACCCTAACCCTACCCGGGGGCGCCGCGGCGGTGGGACAGATCTCGCAGCGGCGCGGCGGCAGAGCGCCGCCGCTCTTCACTCGTCGTCGGATGAGACGACGACGATGGTATCCGCGAGCGAGGCATCGATCCCCTGCTGGAGGAGCGCCTCGTTGGTCGCTTCGACATGGCGTCTCTGCGCCTCGAGCTCCTCCTCCTCCTATGCCGACCGCTCGCACATGGTGGTGATGACAGCATCGACGGCGTTCTCGGGGATGAAGTCCAGGGCGGACAGCGACCGCCCGAACGCGGCGGGTTCATACCCCTCGGCCTCCTCCTCCTCCGGCGGCGGCGGCGCCCTCCTCACAATGGCGCGGGAAGAGCTCCCCGCGCCGCTCCGGGCGGCGGCGCGGAGCCGGTCGAACTCCCGCACCGCATGGTAGAGAAGGTTGGGCGGCACCGGCCGCCCATCGTTGGTGAAGGCTAGCATCGCTCGCTTCCGCGCGCCGTCGGAGCGGATGAGGCGCTTCCTCGCCTCGTCGGAGAGATCTGACGGGTCGATCTGGGGGCGGGAGGCGGGCTCGCGCTTCGGCGTCTTCATCTTCGGCGGCATGGCGGTGATGTCTACTACACACTTCTATTCTTGTAGTGTTGGGCCTCTAAGCGCAGAGGTTTGTAGGACAGCGGCAAATTTCCCTTAAGTGAGTAACCCAAGGTTTATCGAATCCACGGGAGGTAGAGGTCAAAGATATCCCTCTTAAGCAACCCTGCAATTAAGATACAAGAAGTCTCTTGTGTCCCCAACACACCTAATACAATTGTCAGTTGTATAGGTGCACTAGTTCGGCGAAGAGATGGTAAAATGCAAGTGATATGGATGGTAAAAGGTGATTTTGTAATTCTGTAATAAAAATGGCAGCAAGCAAACAAGTGACAAAAATGACTAAAAACAGTGTATCAATGCTTGGAAACAAGGCCTAGGCTTCATACTTTCACTAGTGACTACTCTCAACATCGTTAACATAATTAAACACATGATAGTTTCCACAAAAATACATGCGTGGTAGACGTTACTCGGAGACCATTCTTTTGTGAATCAAATAGGATGAGAATTGCGTAGGGCTACGAAAAGCACACCTTAAAGTTTGTATTCCACATCTATGGACACTTCATGTTGTCACTATCCGCATCCAAAGATAGTACTAACAAACACCACAACCTATTTCTTGAATAGTCTCTTTCTTCAATAACACAAGCATCAAGAAACCTCATGATCTATTCAATCCAACAAATAAAGAATAAACTCATGATGAAGATCCTTCCAATCTATTATCCATAGAGTCACACACGGCACCCATCCTGTCACCGAGGTACCATGATCACAACGGTGGCTCCGGAAATTATACTAAATAACACCATTTGAGCAACATCATATCCATTACACATAGGGAAACATCATGTATTCAACTACACTAACAAAGCTCATGATCACAACGAAAATCACATCATGGGAGAGAGAGATAACCACATAGCTACTTGTATAAGCCTCAGCCCCGGTGGAGACAACTCACGCATGGCCATGGTGAGTGGGAGCTTGATGGAGAGGTGCAGCCCGGAGGAGAGACGGCGACGGCGGCGGCCCGGAGAGGCGGCGGCGGCAGCCCTTGGAGAGGCGGCGGCGGCAGCCCTTGGAGGCAGCGGCGGCTGCCCTTGGAGAGGCGGCGGCGGCAGCCCTTGGAGGCGGCGGCGGCGGCCCTTGGCCCTCCCTTCAAGCTTGGAGATGGTGCTGCTATGGAGGAGGTTCTCCTGTCCTAGGCGGCTGCCTAGGAGGAGAAAAATTCGTGGGGGCTTGATGACCTAGGTTTGCTATCTTTATATACTTTCCCGAATTTCCGTCATCAGATTTTTGGGCTTCAGTAAAACGGGGATATCTCGGCCGTCCTTAGGTTCTTCTAGTAGCGAGGTAGATGACTCCATATCCCGTTTAAATGATGTTGACTTAGATCGGACTCTAATTATGTTAAAACGGAATGAAGAAAATCAAAAAACCATGATAGAAACGGAAGGTTGTTCCATTCTTAATAATGCGTTGGAATTAAGTACAGATCTTGAGGAGGAGGAGCAATCAGGCTCACAAGGTCACAAGGACCTTGACTCCCCGGTGGCAGCTAAAAAAAGAGTTTACTCTAAGAAGAAAAAAGAAATTTCAATTGTTAGGCGAAGTACTAGAATCCAACTTAATTCTAATCGCAAATGAGAGGGAGTTTTTGGAACAGTGGGGGTTTTAGGGTTACAGCCAAACACTCTGTTGTCATTAACACTATAAGAGATAATAGGCTAGATTTCTTTGCTGTTATAGAAACTGGCAGGGAGAATTTTGCTGCACCTTTTCTTAGGAATTTATCGGGAGGCCTCGATTTCGCTTGGTATTGCCTGCCCCCTATTGGTAGATCGGGTGGGATTCTAGCCGGTTTTAATGCTCAAACTATTGGAGTCAAGAGTATGGTGTCAGGGGATAGATGTGTAAAATTTTACCTCACATCAAAAAGTGACAACTTCGAATGGGTACTAGTAGTGGTTTATGGAGCAGCTCAAGATGACCACAAGAGTGAATTCTTGGCTGAACTAGTTCGAACATGTGAAAATGAGCCTCTACCTCTATTGGTTGGGGGTGATTTCAATATTATGCGTAGGCAAAGTGATAAGAATACTACTAATTTTAACACAAGGTGGCCGTTCGTTTTCAATGCGATTATTGAAGGCCTTGACTTGAGAGAATTAGAGCTCTCTGGAAGGCAATTCACGTGGGCGAATCGTAAAGAAAATCCAACTTTCAAGAAACTTGATAGGGTTTTAGCCAGTGTTCCATGGGAACAAAAATTCCCATTGGTATCTGTTAGAGCTCTGACCAGAGAAGGCTCTGATCATACGCCCCTTCTTATTGACTCAGGTGAACAAGCTCACCTGGGTAACAAACCACATTTCTCTTTTGAGCTATCGTGGCTACGTAAGGAAGGTTTTTTTGAGATGATTGCCAAGGAATGGATGGCGGTCACTTTCGGAAATAATGCCTTGGAAATCTGGCAGAACAAAATTTGCCATCTTCGCTCCTTCCTAAGGGGATGGGCAAAGAATCTTAGTGGCAAGTATAAACAGGAAAAAGCTAAGCTCCAGAACATTATTGATTCCCTGGACATAAAGGCTGAAACTTTACCTTTAAGCACCCAAGAGCGGGAGGCTCTGAGAAATGCAAATGATAAAATAGCCAGTCTCAGAAGGGATGAGGAATCTAAATGGGCGCAAAGAGCTAAGGCAAAACACATTCAAGAAGGAGGAAACAACACTAAATATTTCCACTTAGTTTCTAATGGTAAGCATAGAAAGAAAAAAAAATCTTTCAACTTGAACAAGAAGAAGGTACTATAACAGGGCAAGAGAATATTAAAAATTATATTACAGATTTTTACAAAAGCTTGTTTGGAGCAGCGGTTTCGAACAATTTCTCTTTGGAGGAAACTATGACTTCGGACATTACTCAGATTTCCGCAGAGGAAAATATAATTCTTACGAGGGCCTTCTCTGAACAAGAGGTTCATGTGGCTATCATGCAAATGGAAAAGAATAAAGCACCAGGACCGGATGGATTTGCAGCTGAATTTTATCAGCGTTTCTGGGATATCATAAAAAGTGACCTAATCAATATGTTTGAAAGTTTTTATAGAGCTAAGCTGCCTCTGTACCAGCTGAACTTTGGTCACATAATTCTGTTACCTAAAAAAGAAAATGCTATTCAAATTCAGCAGTATCGTCCTATTTGTCTACTTAATGTCAGCTTCAAGGTCTTTACAAAAGTAGCCACCAATAGAGTAACGGAAGTGGCACAAAAAGTAATTTGCCCTACTCAATCAGCCTTCATGCCGGGGAGACACATCCTTGAAGGCGTGCTGATTTTACATGAGACCATCCATGAAATTCATAGGAAAAAAATGGATGGGGTTTTGCTAAAAATTGATTTTGAAAAAGCCTATGACAAGGTTCAATGGCCTTTTTTACAACAAGTGATGAGAATGAAGGGTTTTAACTCGCGGTGGTGTAAATGGATTGAGCATTTTGTTAGCCGTGGGAGTGTTGGTATTAAGGTTAATGATGACCTGGGCCATTATTTCCAAACAAAAAAAGGGCTAAGGCAGGGTGACCCCTTATCACCTATTCTCTTTAATATTATAGCCGACATGCTGGCTATAATGATCGCTAGGGCAAAGGAAGATGGCCAAGTGGATGGACTAATCCCTCATCTAGTTGAGGGTAGGGTGTCCATTTTGCAATATGCGGAGGATACAATACTTTTCATGAGTTGTGATTTTGACAAGGCTTTAAACATGAAACTCATCTTATGCATTTTCGAACAACTATCTGGCCTAAAAATAAATTTCCATAAGAGCGAATTTTTTTGTTTTGGGGCAGCCAAAGAGATGGAAGACCAATATAGGACTTTATTCGGATGTGAAATTGGGAAATTTCCATTTAAGTATTTGGGGATCCCGATTCACTTCCGTAAGCTTCGTAATGGGGAATGGAAACCAGTTGAAGATCGTTTTGAGAAAAAATTAGCTAGCTGGGCTGGAGAACTTTTGTCGTATGGAGACAGGTTAATACTTATTAATTCTGTCTTAACCAGCCTCCCGATGTTCATGTTGTCCTTCTTTGCGGTGCCCAAAGGGGTACGGAAAAGAATGGATACTTTCCGCTCTAGGTTTTTTTGGCAGAGTGATGGACATAAGAAGAAGTATAGGTTGGCTAAATGGAATATTTTGTGTCGACCAAAAGAGCAGGGAGGTCTAGGGATCGAAGTTTTAGAGATCAAAAATAAATGTCTACTTGCCAAATGGCTGGCTAAAATACTATCAGAGGATGGTGTTTGGCATGAGCTGATTCAGAACAAATATTTGCGCACAAAATCTCTGTCTCAGTTGAAAAGCCTACCTTCTGATTCGCCGTTTTGGAAGGGCCTCATGAAGATGAAGGATGAGTTCTTCGAACGGGGATCCTTTTCTATTGGAAACGGGGAGAAGGTCAGGTTTTGGGAGGATACATGGCTAGGGGACAAGCCCTTATCTAGCCAATACCCTTCACTCTACAGGATAGCCCATAGAAAAGAGGTTACGGTGGCATCGGTTTTGTCCCAAGGTCCACCCATAAATATAACCTTTCGCCGAACTTTGAATGGTAACAGATGGAACAGTTGGTTGCATCTGCTTGCTCGTTTGATGGAAATTCAGCTTAACGATAATCAAGATGTCTTTAAGTGGAATTTAACGGTGACGGGCAATTTCACAGTTAAATCTCTATATCTGGATTATTTGTCTGAGCATGCGCAATTTAATGGTAAGTACATATGGAAAATGAAGGTTCCCTTGAAAATTAAGATTTTCATGTGGTTTCTTCGCCGTAAGGTGCTCCTAACAAAAGATAATTTGGCAAAGCGAAATTGGGAGGGCAGTAAAAAGTGTTGTTTTTGTGATCAAGATGAAACAATCCAACATTTATTTATATCTTGCCCTTTAGCTAAGATGGTTTGGCGCATTGTGCATATGGCTTTTAATATATATCCCCCTAGTAGCATCATAAACCTGTTCGGGAATTGGTTGAGGGGTGTCAATAGGAAGATTAAAGTGCAGATTCGAGTCGGTGTCTGTGCTTTACTTTGGGCCATATGGAACGTGCGCAATGATTATATTTTTAACAGAGCACAATCTTATTCATTTTTGCAGGTCGTTCCTCTGGCCACACACTGGATCCGTATGTGGTCTTACCTACAACCAACGGAGAAGCGTGCCGCTTTGGTTTCTGGGTGCAACCAGCTGGACTTGGTGGCGCGGGATTTATACAGCCGGTGCAACTGGCGTTTTGATCGGAGGATCACATGTTAATGCAGTATCTTTCCATGTGTTCTTTATTTAGATGGTTGATCCATGTATCAACGCTTTCTGATCCGTGATGGATTTCGATGTAATGACTGAATAACTGGATTTTAATAAAGCAATAAAAACCGTATGCATCAATCGATGCAGAGGCTGGGGTACCCTTTTCGAAAAAAACAGACTCGTATTGGGTTGTTCTTGGGCTTAAATGAAAGATATGCAAATTTCCCACAACTATGTCCGATGTGAGAACTTCAGTTGACGTCGTCTTCAGGTCTCAAACTGACGATCTCTAAAATCTGTTAGAAGGGACAGATTTCAGGAAAGTCCAATTCGACTCCAACAAGGTTTCCTTTTGCGTTTTTGTCAATTTCCAAGCGATTCCTACACATCAAAGTGTAAAACAAGAACATTGTGCACTTTTGAAACTATTAATAGGTTAACCCAAATAAATCATAAAATTAATATAAAAACAAGTGGCAATGATGTAAAACATGCATGGAACAATAAAAAATTATCGATATGTTTGACACGTATCAGCATCCCCAAGCTTAACTCCTACTCGTACTCGAGTAGGTAAGTGATAACAAAATAATTTTTGATGAGACATGCAACCAACACAATCATGATCAAGAGAGTAATGCAAAGCACATGATGTGAATGAGGTGATCCAAAGCAACTGTCTATAGTTAATATTAAGCAAACAATGATTAACAAATGCTAGAAACTTTTCATGAATAAGTGAGTTGGAGACATGGAACCATACATAAGGTTTAGAAAGAAGAATTGCAAATTATGTCTCCAATGTAAAGTATCAATCATTCTTCAAAGCATCTAATTTGTTATTCATGGAATAGCCAAGCTCAAGTCAAGTGTCCTAATCCATCTACTTCACAAATCAACTGTTTCGAAGTCTACTCAACTAGTGCAAGTAAGAAGTGGCTTTGGCACCATGATGTTATGGCAAAGAGAACAATAATGGAGGTTTGGAAGGCCAAAAAGAAAGGCTCAAACAGTGGAGAGGGTAACCAAAAGACAGAAGGAAGTCCCGTAGTTGACATTGTATGAGGAGTAGTGATTGCCATGCAACGGATGCACATAGAGCTATAAGTGTATGAAAGCTCTCCAATGGAACTAGTGGGGGTGCAACCAACTTGCTTGCTCATGAAGACCTAGAGCTCACTTGAGGAGGATCATCCTTGGAATATACAAGCCAAGTTCTATAACGTTAATTCCCCACATAGTTATACAAACGAAACATGAAAACTCTCTATAATGAAGTGTAGGTGCTAACTAGCACAAGTGTGGAATAAAGGATAGTAGTGCTGCCTCCTCTCTCTTTTATATTTTTTTTTAACAATTGTGGCCTCCGTGGCTCTTTTAAATTTTCTCTTATTGGTCTCTTTTGGACTCTTTTATGTGGCCACTTTGGGCTCTTTTCAATATGCTCACAGGTAGGGGCAACACTCTATTTTTACAAGATGATCATCACACTTTTGGTACTCATAACTCATAATGATGTATAAAAGAAAGTATGCATGATTGTGCGTAGTGTGGAAAAAAAGTAGAACATGTGGCAGGTCACGCAGCACACTAACTCAATGATCAAGCAAACTATATGGTAATGAAGAAGGACATCAAGTCATGTAATGTAATGATGGATGTTGCATGGCAATGTATCTCGGAACGGCTATGTAAATGCCGTGATAGGTAGGTATGGTGGCTGTTTTGAGGGAGATAGTTGGCTTATGTGTAGGAGAACAGGATGAAGTTCTTCCACGGAGTTGGATGTACTCGCGATGTATGCACCAATCTCAATGTGAGAGAGGGCATTGCGCAGCACCGAAGAGGCTAGCAAAATATGGAAGTGGAAGTGCCCAAAACCAAAACTCAACAATGCATTTCGTATATTGCAAACAACTAGCAGTTTCAATGTTCCACAAATGGTTAGAGACACCCCGAGAGGGATCGTGGCGGCGACACAAGTGCCCCGTTGGCTTCCCCGACCGTTGCTGTAACTACCTACTAGGAACTTATTTTCAACTTAGCAGAATTCATGACACGTTAGCATTGTTGACTTAGGTTCTTTAGTTCAGAGAAGTACGGCTCCACGCTTTACTAACACATCTCCACTAATCAGTTCTAACACCATTAACCAACAAATTTTAACCATTAGTTATTTTAATGCCTCAAAACAATTGAAGAGTATCAAATTATCCACATAGTGATCTACAAGACTATGCAGGTTTTTCTATTTCATATCACTACCACATGCATAGCATTTTACCGTTCTAACAAATTAGCCAAGCAACCATAGCAACTCTCTAACAAATATAAGTGAAGAACAAGAGGGTTTAACATCAACAACTAGCAGCTCTAAACAAGATAAAAGCTAAAAGAGAGACCTTACTAGCAAACAAATAGTAGCTAAGAATACTCAACAAGATATAAGAGAAGCAAATGAGTATTAAAACGAAAAAGCGGAGCGTGTCTCTCTCCCACACAAGATGGATAGGATACAACATGAATATGACCAGAAAACAAATAAAACAAAACTCAAAGCAAAATAAAATGACGCTCCAAGCATAGCAGATAATATGTAAAGTGATAAAAACTTAGTTCAACGAAGACGACCTTATGATAGTCGATGAAGAGGAGGGGATGCCTTGGGCATCCCCAAGCTTAGACGCTTGATGGTTCTTGATATTCAGAGGGGTGCCATTAGGGCATGCCCAAGCTTGAGCTTTGATCCATCTTCAATTTCTTTATTATCCTCTCCTTTGGAACTTAAAAACTCCCTTCACACAAAACTTCTCATAAACTGATTAGAGGGTTAGTGCTCATAAATTAAAAATACACATGTGTTCAACTCAAGACAAATTGCAAACAACTTTATTGGGCATTAGCTACTGTTTACTAAGCCTCAGTTTGGCACTCCTTTTCTAGAGTATCACATTTGACGATAGTAAAAGAGACGAATACAAATAAAAGCAGAATCTGTCAAAAACTGAACAGTCTGTAAAGATCAAATTGTTAGAGGCACTTCTGTAGCTCAAATCAGAAAAGTCAAAACTAACGAAAGATAGCTAAAAGTATCAGGCTTGCTGTCTAAAAATTTCAGAAAAATATAAAATTCAAAGGATTTTTAGATTTTCGAACAGTGAAGGACAAAATTCTGTTTCTGGACAGCAAAACAACACCTCGCACTTTCAATGCATTAGAGGCTAAACTTGGCACAAAAAACCAAAAGAAAAAGATACAATGAAATTGCTACAGAGGCAACAACTTCATGACTCAAGAAAAACAAAAACAAACTGAAAGAAAAGAAAACATGGGTTGCCTCCCAACAAGCGCTTTTCTGTTAAGCCTTTTAGCTAGGCATGATAATTTTAATGATGCTCTCATAAGAATAAGAGTTGGAACGCAAAAGAGAGCATCATGAAGAAAATATCAAACACATTTAAGTCTAACTCTCTTCCTATGCATAGGCATCTTGTAAGAAAATAAATCATTGGATCATAAAGCATTAAGCATAGGAAGGCAAAGCCGGTGCAACATTAAAACATTCAACATAAAGAGAGGAAACTTCATAAGATGAAAATTTATATAACCACACTTCCCTCTCTCATAATAACTTTCAGTAGAATCATAAGAAAACTCAATAACATAGCCATCACATAAAGCATTTTTCTTATGATTCACATGCATAAAACTATTATTACTCTCCACATAAGCAAAATCTTTATTATTAGTAGCATTGAGAGTAGGACTATCATATAGAACTTGGACATGATAGACTAATTGTGTATTAGAAAGATGATGTTCAGTAGGAGAGTAATAATTATGACGAGTCCCGTAGGGATGATTAAAATCATTCTTTATGGCATAGTTTTCTTATGATTAGACCGCTATCCAACAATGCATCTACGACTAATAATCCGCCTAGGGATCGCTATCCATCATGTCACCCATTGGTATTAAGTTTCAAGCAACAAATAATTGCAATAAGCACAGTACATGATGTAAGAAATATTTATAATCACGAAACATGAACACCACTGTTTTACCATTAGTTGCAACAGCACACCCTCGTCCTTAGACGTCTCTGTCACTCGTGCCCAGACACGGAGAGGGGCAAGAACATACCATCTAGCATAAATACTCCCTCTTGGATATACGCATAATCACTTGATCAAAATAACTACACACATCGGATAGCATGTAAGAGCATAATATCACACATAAGAAATATGAATAATATGATCATAACTTTACAATTGATCGGATCCCAACAAACACGACACGTAGCATTACATAATATCGATCTCGATCATGTAGGTCAGCTCACGATATTGTAATCATTGAATCACAAAGAGAGAGACACCATACTAGCTACTGCTATGGACCCATAGTCCAAGGGGTACTACTAACACATCATTGGTGCGTATAAATTATACGCATCTTTATTCACTATTTAAACCGTGTCCTTGTCATTTATTTGACAAGATATCTACTCTATATGTGCCACTAATCCCTAATGTGCAATCAATTGAAAATCTCTTTTTCATGATTTTTATCTACAGTTTTGGACGTGGAAATCACTGATAATCTGGCCTAAAAGGAAGGAAATGATCAAAGTCATGCTGCCTTCGCAGAACGCGTAACGACCAGTGGTACGGTGGCGACCGACCGTACCAGCCATCATACCACACGGCGTTGCGACCGTCAGATCAAACCGACCAAAAGTCATCAAAGGGCCGAGAGGTAATTCGCATCAGAAGGCCTCCGAAAACCTAAAACCGTCCGCTGCTACTATAAGAAGGAGAGGAAACAACTACCAGAAGGGAGAAAATACCCATCATCACGCCGCCATCATGCCGCCGCATCCATCCATTTACATCTCCATGAAGTGCTACCGCATCTCCACGCCACCATCACCACCATAGACATAGCCATACTTCTTTGTAATCTTGATCTCACCGTGATTGGCAACATTGTAAGAACTATCATTATTTAAATCCAAGTACTATTTACAACAATGTTTTCTATTCCTGATAGGATTGTGATGTGTGAGTAGTCCACTCGGGCTAAGGGCTGAGGCCTAGCCTCACAGCTATGTGCAATTTATGATTCATGGGCAATTAGCTTAATGAGTTCTTTATGTTATACATATAGGTGTTTGTATCTGTGCCTCGCTCCTAGGACTTGTCATGTACCCAAGACCCCGAAGAGTGATCAAGGTATAGGTATGACGCGAGATGCGTGGAAGGTTGATAGCGAAACTCAGTGACAGCAAGAGGATTACAACAGTTGAATGCAATTCTTTAGGAACAACAATGGTGTCATAGTACTTAATACTTTTGTCTGTTAATTCTTAAATACCAAGTCAACCCCGCGAGACTGATTAGGGCCAGCAGTTGGACAAATACTCTATGGTAACCAGTGATGTGAGCCATAGTCATTCACGGATATATTGCCTACATATATTATATAGAATGACAATTAATTATTACTAATCGTTTGCATTTTTATCTTATTTATCCCATGGAACTATCACATTGTTACATGTGAAACCTTAAGCCCTGGCCTACTTTAATCCATTGAGAACAACCCTTTCAGAAAACAAGATTGGTCCGGTGAAATGTGAATTTAACAGAACTTTCTTAGGATAGTTGACTAACCTTAGCAAGCACATACTTTTAGGTTCGATAAACCCTGGTTCTCTTAGGGAAAAAAGCTACGTACTACAATCCGATAATCCGGATCGAAGGTATCAACCATCCCGGTGGCGGCCATGTCGATGAAGAGGATCCGGGATCAATCTCCCGTCCAGCAGGGTGCCGGGAAGAGCTTCAGAATCCTCCCGAATTAGGGTTGAACATGGTGGCGGCTTATGGAAGGTTTCGTGGAAAATAATCGCCGCCCTGATGTTTTTACGGTAATTGTGGATTTATAGGCATCGGAGGGAGGCGAGAGGAGGCCCAGGGGCAGGGTTCTAGTCTCTGACCTGTATTGTAGGGTTAGCCTCTCCCTCGATAGGTTCTTCCCCGACAAGAGGGAAGACCATAGTTTTAGTCACAACATCACTCACCACATATATATAGTCCAAGCAGGAGTAGGGCGTTATGCCTCGCGGCGGTCTGAACCTGGGTAAATCGTTGTGTGTTGTGTCTTGACACTTGGTACTGGTTTCCGTCCACTACCGAACCACAAAGGGGGTGTCTAACATCCCCATGTCCGAGTTTGCGCACTTGACATTATGGTATCAAAATAGTATTTAAGAAACCTTCTTCGCAATTTAGAGGGCACTACTGGTATATTTGAAAGAGCAACTCTTTAAAAAGCAACTCTTGGTCAAGAAAACAGCCAATTTGTGACAAAAATTTCTTGTAAAACGTATGGACAAGTTGAGAATTATGTTGGTAAAAAATAAGCTTATATAGTAGCTTGTGTATACAATAATTATAATTGTAATTATAACAACCTTTCACGATACTCATTGGTAACTTCGAAAAAGCATATTTGTATTATGAAAAAGCAATGTTTGTGAGAGAAAAACATGTTTATACTATTAGCCTGCCTTTTCATTATAATAAAGTGTTTTTCGAAAATATTTAGCGGAACATGTTTATACTCTCTCTCTCTCTGTTTCTAAATATAGTATGTTTTAGTTTTCAAAGAATTATAACTATATACGGACTAAAATGGGTGAACAAACATATTAAAAGATGTCTAGATATATCCGAATCTGAAAAATACTAAAACATCTTAAAATTAGGAACGGAGGGATGAGTAGGATTTAGTTTTGAAAACCATCCTGTTCCTGTTCCGGTTAAGAACAATGCGCAAGACAACAGCATCACCGGCCTGTTTCTGCGAGCGCAAACGAAAGCATAAAAAAGCGTACGCGCGTCGTACGTGCAGCATTTGTAAGGGTTTTTCTAAAACTTTCAAGAGCCTAGTTCTTAAGCTAGGTACGGAGTAGTTTCACGGGAGGAACCCCTGAATTCCATCTCGAGGGTTGTTTCTCTCACACAAAAACTAGAAACAATCACGATGTCCATATACAGTATATGACAACATA
>QRDG01000104.1:177117-441637 GCA_012064385.1 Puccinellia tenuiflora | reverse complement strand
ATATCTATATGCACATATTTATGTGGAGTATGTCCTATGCATTGTAGTTCATCTAACTACTATGGGACCCAATGATTTTGGGAACCATGTTGTGCTTGAATTTTGTTTTAGGTACAATGGAGTTGCATTGGATGCTTGCCTCATTCATAATGAAGGTGTTCTCACCATGTGATTATTGGAGTCAAGCTTTGATGATAAACAAAATTCTCATCTTCATCATCACCAATGCTATAATCGGTAACAAGTATCTACCCATGCATATCTTTCTTGTATTCGACCTTGTGTAGGTTGCCTCTTGGCATGAAGCCTTAATGTGCAATTGTTGTGGTTTTGGCTTATTTCCTTCACTTGGTATATCTTTGTGATATTCGTGATGAAATTGCAAAAAACCTTTCCTTCAATTGGTATTGTTTCTTTGTGATACTTGTTGCCTATCTCAAAGCATTTCCACTATCTCTTGTTCCCTTAGTGATATGTGTGATGCATTTGATGTGTTTGAAGTTCATTTATATACAATGAGATAAATTTGAGCTATGTGCTATGCTTTTAAGCAATAATATCTTTTTGTATATTCATGACTTCCTTTCGGTTACCGTGGTCTCCCTCTCTTCGACCATTTTATATGTGCAAGTTTCTTTGTCGATGAATATCATTAACGATTTGTCTACTTAGAAACCTATACATATGAGAGAGGTCACCTTTTATTTGGTATCCTATTTTCTTTGAAGCCACCTTGTCTTTTATCTATAATTCTTTGGTGGCTCCAAGTTTGTCTCGTGAGTGCTTGTCCTATTTCTATTCGCATCTTTGCGCACTCACATTTTATTGAAGATCCTTCTCTTCATGCTTATCACGATGAGTATGTTGATTGTGTTGGCTAAATGTTCTCACTAGCTCTTGGCTTTTTCAATTGGTTTTAGTTTCCAATTGGTATCCTTGAGCTTGTGAACATATTCTTTTTGAAAAATCTTCTTTGTAAGTTGTGTGTGTCAATACCTGATATATAACTTATCTCCATTTGGTTAAGACTATGTGTCTTACCAAATCAATTGTCTTGTCACAAACACATACTCTTGGTTGGGCCTTTCTTGACAAGTTTCTTTTAATTGGTATCTCCTTATGGCTCAACCACATCTTTGGTGCAAGTGCTTTGTTTTGCTTTAATTTTTACATCATTGCACTTGGTGAGTGTTCTAGATGATTTTGGGGGAGTGAGGATTCCATAATTGTGCACTCCTTAATAGTGCATGAACATTGGGGAGCTTCTCTAATTTTATTTAGAACTCTCGTTTAGGATCTTCTCGATTGCTTTTCTTCTTTGTGGAGATGTTTAGAATGATTCCATCCTTTTGCAATCTTTGGATCCTCAATATAATTTGATTTCCTCTATTATTCGTCAATAGATATGTGCATTTGATTTCACTCATATCGTGAGAAATGCACACCTTGTGGAGGAACTCATATTATATTGTCTTTCTAAAAAAAATTCCCATTTCGGCAATCGATGCCAATGGGGGAGAAGTTTTAGAGGGTTTAAGGGAATTTGGTTTTATGCTTTCGTTTGGTTCTTAAGCATTTGCCTCTCATGCTCATGCATCCTTGTCTTGCAAGGTTGCTTAATTCATTATATAAACCCTCTTAAAAGGGATTGTCATCAATTACCAAAATGGGGGAGATTGAAAGAGCATGGTTGCCCCCATGTGTTGTTTTGGTAATTAATGACAATCTCTATGGACTAATGTGTGCTTTGAGTTATATTTGCAGTGTTGGTCCATAAGGAATGCTTGAACTCCATATGTTGGAGTCAGGGCATGTGAAGAAAAAGACTATATGTTGATCAAGGCTAAGTGCAAGTTGATCAACTTACAAGATAAGGGCATGTGAAGATATGTGAAAGAGTGTCTCTCCCATATTAGTGTATGGGGGAGCAATAGGCGAGTCTTCACCAAGCGGAGCACAATCAAGAAAGGTGATCCACTTGAGAGTAGATCAAGATCGTCATCATCTAGCTCAAGTGGAATGCACAAGGAAAAGGTATGATCTTGATAGGGTTTCTATTTTACCGGTCTCGCGGTGTAGTTGGGAGACCGGGTTTTAGGATATGTAACCGTACTATCAAGAGGGGCTCTCAAGTGAGCTTTAGCGTATCGGTCATAGAGAGCTCAAACCTTTGCATCCTTGGCATCATCTTTATTGGTTCCTATTTGGCTCTTATCGTGGTGTGGTATTGGTGCTTGTCGTGCTTGTCATGACAAGGCCAAGGTCACCGAAAACGGTTTTCATGTGTCTCCTCTTAAGTTTTCGGTGTCGGAGATTTTGCCGGTCCATCTATGCGGAAGGTTTAACTCTTCCATTTATTAGCAAAATCTCCCTTGCTTGGTTTCAATATTCTCACTTGTTATTGGGTAGCATTTGTCGTCCTATTTCCAACAAAAGTGGTTTCATATCATTCGGACTTCATTTGCACATGATATGGTTTTCCGGTCTTCAATAGAAAGGTTTTACCTTTCATCTTTTGGTTTTACCATATCCTATTGAACAATGATGTTTCTATGCATAATACTGTAGGGCTCGTTGTGACGATTCCAACGAGTCCAAGATTATCGGAAACGGAGTTCGTATGTGGAAGTTATTGCGTTTTCGGTGTCGAACGTTCTTAGACAGAAAATTAGAAGGCATCGCCCTGGCTGGCCGCCCCCCTGGCCGGCCCAGTCCGGGTGGATCTGGGGGGTGGCCGGCCCCCTGGCCGGCCCAGGCCGGGCTCCAGGACGGGCTACCCTGTTTGCCCCTGCGTGCAGATCCTTGGCCGGCCCCCCGGCCGACCTAGGCCAGCCACCAGGCCGGGCACCCTGCACTCTCCAACGGCTCCATTTTGGAGCCCCCTATTTAAGGGGTTTCTTCCCCAAATAAACACTAACCTTTTGCCAACCTCTTGAGCTATCTTTCTCTCCTCCATTGTTGACTCTCTCTCAAGCTTGGCTTTCTCTCAATCCCTCTAATAGTTCTTGCTAGTTTTTGAGGGAAAAGAGAGAGGAGGTCTAGATCCTCGTTTCCACCGATTGATTTCTCCTCTAAGTGAGGGGAACACTTTGGATCTCCTTTGCAGTTTCTTGGTGTTTCTCCTTTGTTCTTCCTCTCAAATCCCTCCCAAGCATTAGTTGCTTTGGTTGGATTCGGGTTGGAAGAACTTGACCACTTAGTGTGTTCTTGCCATTGCATTGGTTGCATCGGTTTGAGTTCTCCACGGTGATTCATGGAAAGTGAAGTTGAGAAGCTTGTTACTCTTGGGTGCTTTGGTGCCCTAGAGCTTGTTCCTCTAGGGCACGTTGGTACCCTAGACGGTGGTTGTTTTCTCGGAGTCTTGGTGGCTCTCGGGATTTGTTGGGAGCCTCCAATTGTGGAGGGTGACTCAACCTTGTTCGTCTCGGAGCTTTGGTAGCTACGAAGACATTGCCGGGAGCCACCAATTGAGTTGTGGTGTGTGCCCCGGCCTTGGCGCATCAAGTCTTGGTGGCTCGGTGCATTTGGTGAAGACCCTCCAACTTATTGAGTGAGCTTCATCCTTGTAAAGGTTCTAGTTGTCAACCTCAACGGCAACATAGTGACAAGTGCCTCGCCACATTGGTGGTAAGACACAACGGAGATACGGTGTGCCATATCAAGGCTACTCGGTGTTTCACATTGGTGAACACCGCGCCGCTCCAACGGAGACTAGCTTCCATTGGGAAGTGAACTTCGGGATAAATCATCGTCTCCAAGTGCCTCGGTATTTCTATATCCGAGTTTCTTACTTATGCTATTTACTTTGTGATAGCCATAGAGTTTAAAGTTATATATCTTGCTATCACCTAGTTGATTATATTGCTTAGCATAAGTTTTTGGTGCACATAGGTAAACCTAGCTAGTTTAGGTTTTGGCTTGATAAAATAAAACATTAGTTTTATTCCGCATTTATTCAAGCCTTAACCGTAATAATTTTAAATCGCCTATTCACCCCCCCCCCTCTAGGCGACATCCGTGTCCTTTCAAACTGCCACCTCTACCACAGGCAAGTTCATCACTTGCTCATACCTCTTGAAATATTTGTTAGAAAACTATTTGCAAAACCTTAATATACTATCACCTTTATACAAAAGAAAGCATAAAACCTATTTATTTAATAACATGACTATTTGGCTATCTACCTGAGTGGTGGTAACCTATTATGGTTGGCAAATGGAACCATGCATGGTAAGAAGAATAGGTCCGGAGGTTCCATTTGCAAGGGAAAGTATTACCTAGGATTTAATAACAAATGTCGTCATAATGATTGCGCCATAAAGACGTGTTGACCATAAGGCTTGGAATGGGACGGGAAATGTCATCTGTGATCTTCTCTCGTTCGCATGTCAACGGGCAGCCAGTGCCGTACGCTGTAGATCTATGATGGTCTGCCGGAGTTGTCTAGATAGTTCTTCCTTACGGGGTTGAATATCTAGGGTAATTCTAGAGGTGTCTAGATAGTTCTTCCTTACGGGGTTGAGTATCTAGGGTAATTCCAAAGGTGTCCAGATAGTTCTTCCTTGCGGGGTTGAATACCTGGAGTGATCCCTCCTATGCAGAAATGGGTGGGCATGTGTTGTTGCGGAGAAGCACAGTGAATGGCTTGGATCAAAAACCGGGCCCCACACCAAAGAGAGTGTGGACAGGAAAGTACGCCTGGTTGTGCAACAAGGTCTTCATCCCTTATGGGTAAAGTGACGCACCTCTGCAGAGTGTAAAAAATTGTAACATGTTACTCCCTGTTCCGGGAAGGAGCTGCGAACACTGTAGGAAAGGAGCTCCATGAAGCTCTAGCCCCTGTGAAGGATGACGGGCATAGTTTTCAGATTAAAAGCAACCTCTTGAAGAAATGTTTATAAAAACCTTGCATTAGCTTAAGACTTCCTGGAGTCTAAAGTTGTAGCTAGTGCATCAAACTCCCCACCGTACATAATGAACTTGTTGGGTAACGCTGGTTACTCACCCTTTCCCCATTTGACCCCTGCTTAGATTTTGGACCCATCAAAGGAGTTGACGGTGGTCCACCATGACATCGAGATCTTCATCAAGGAGTCAACCGCTACTTCACCAACCTAGGCCCGGCGACAACTATGGCCACGAAAGAGCAATGACAACTATGTCGAGGAGATCACTCCGCCAACAAAGGCGATCACGTCTATTGAAAGGACGAGTACAATATGAGATAGAGATACTCCAGATAGAGTAGATTAAGGCTGTGACAACAACAGTAGTGGATTAGGAATTAGAGCTAGAGTTAATCTCCAGCTTAGTGCTACGGATTGGTTCTTTTCTGGATTTTGTTTGCACGAGACTATCCTCTCTATATCGAGGAAGTTCTCGAAGTTTTGTATTGAGCACTGTTGTAATCCTATAGTGTTACCTTGGACCTGCTATGTTTCTGTTGTACCACTCTGAGGGATGTAATATTCATGAATAGGTCCTTCTATGAGTATTATGTCAACGACTTGCACACTACACCAAGAAGTGGTGTGCTGGGTCACCGCATCCACTCGGGCTAAGGGCTGGGGCCTAGCCTCGCAGCTATGTTCAATTTATTATCCATGGAAAGTTAGCTTAATGAGTTCTTTATGTTATACATGTAAGTGTTTGTATCTATGCTTCGCTCTTAGGACTTGTCAGGTACCCAAGACCCCGAAGAGTGACCAAGGTGTAGGTATGACGAGAGATGCGTGGAAGGCTGACAGTGAAACTCAGTGATAGCAAGAGGAGTACAACAGCTGAAAGCAATTCTCTTAGGAGCAATAATGATTTCACAATACTTAATGATTTTGTTTGTTAATTCTTATATACCAAGGCAACCCCGCGAGACGGATTAGGGCCAGCGGTTGGACAAATACTCTATGGTAACCAGTGTTCTGAGCCATAGTGATTTATGGACACATTGCCTACATATATTATATAGCCTATGAATTAATTATTACTAATTGTTTGCATCATTATCTTATTTAACCACGCCAATCATGCCCATGCACGGAGGGGGCATGAACCTACCATCTAGCATAACAACTCCCTCTTGGAGATACACATAATCACTTGGCCAAAGTAACTATCGATCTCGATCATGTAAGGTAGCTCACGAGAATAGGCATTGGTGCGCAAAGAGAGAGAAACCATACTAGCTACTGCTATGGATCCATAGTCCAAGGGGAACTACTCACGCATCATCCTGACAGTGGCCATGTCGATGAAGAGGCCTCCAGGATCAATCTCCTCTCCGGCAGGGTGCCGGAAAGAGCTTCTGAATCCTCCTGAATTAGGGTTGAAGATGGTGGCGGCTTTGGGAAGGTTTCATGGAAAACAATCATTGCCCCGAGCATTTTAGGTTTAATGTGCTTTTATAGGCGTCGGAGGGGACCGAGGGGAGCCCGAGGAGTAGGGGCGGGTCCCACCCACGGGTCCCCACTGGTCGCGGCCAGGAGCCGCCCCTGCCCTCCAGGTGCCCCCTCGAGTCGCCGTTCAGACTCCGTCTTCATTCCAAAATAAAAATATCTCCGTCAATTTTTAGCCAATTCTGAGGATTTTTCCTCAAGTAACTTTCTGAAACAAAAACATGACAGAAAACAAAAACTGGCACCGAGCATATTGTTAATATGTTAGTACAAGAAAATGCCTAAAATCATAAAATATGATGCTCAAAACATATAATAATGATATGAAATAAGCATGAATGATAAAAAATTATAGATACGTTGGAGACGTATCAGTGAGTAACACCGGAGATCCATAGGTGTTATGATATCATACTAACTAGAATCATTATTGACTCTATTGCAAGTGGGAGACTGTTGGAGGTATGCCCTAGAGATAATAAGATTAATTTATTATTTACCTCCAAAGTTCATTATTAAGTTTATATCTTTATGCTATAACTGTTGTGGTAATTGAATAGTGAGTATTCAAAGGAAAACCTACAAGCACGTGTAGAGATATGAACAAAACAAGTGTTCCTAGTCTTGTCTCTAAGATTAGCTTATCTTGTTGTTGGATGATCATGTTTTCCTGATCATGGACTTTATATAAGTCAAACAACTATAAAAGTATATTATTGGATAATAATAGTGCTGAACCGACCCAATTATATGATCTTGCTAAGAGACAATTACTGATAATTTTTTAGCAAAGAGATTATGGAGTTTCCGTTAGCTAAGTCCCTATACCATGAAACATCTAGTGACCGCATACTTGACAGTTATATATGCTTTGATGCCATCAATCGTCTACTGTAATAGGACCTCATAACGATGATTTTTTGGTATAGCCTAAATTATGTAATGGAACGGAGATCGTTCAATAATGGTACTTACTCCTCCAGACGATGGAGACATGCATCCTCTAGGCCCTCTCAGTATTACCGTTATCAACAAATCGTCTGGGCAGACACACTGTGATTCGTCACAGGGACATCGGAGATACGTACGAGAAAAGGAGAATGATATTGATACGAGTTTATATGTGCAGTGATCAAATGGTTTGATCACGTGGAACACATTGTCTCACCTCGTGATATCATTGATATCGTGTAAATAAGGGGATTAGCGTAATGAGAAACACAAAAGGTTCCTTCGTTATTCGTGAATGCACATGAGCTATCATGGACGTCCATGGTCCCGTTGTTGGTTATTGTTCGGTAAGTACTCCGGACATGATTGTGTGTTACCGAACCTTCCGGGTCACATGCTTAAGTTGTGTGAATCTTTTATTGAGAGTATTTTGTAGTTACAATGGCTATGAGAAGTGGTCGGATTCATTCCGATGTCTCAGGAATGACTCCGTTGGGAATAGGAGGTGTTCCGGAGAAGTTATCATGAGAGGCATATAATGCTGGTGAGTTTCCGAAAATGTTTTGAAGATTTATCAGAGGACATGAGGTGTCCCGGGATGTCAGGAATATGTTTCTGACATCAGTGGATAGAGCCAATGATTTATCTAAAGGGTATATAGGGTTCTGAAAGAGTTTTGGAGAAAACACTGGAAAGAGGGAGTGCCGGAGGGGGCACTCGGCACCCTAGGGCTGCACCACACTTAAGTGGGCCCAGACACATGGGGAACAGGGCCACTAGGCCGACCGCACCTCCCCCCCAAGGAAATCCAATTAATTAATTAGATGATTTTTGGAAAGACAAAATATTAATTATAGGGGAAAAGATAAGAAGAAGAAAAAAGGAAGAGTGGGGGAGGACTCCTAGTTGGACTAGGAGTCCCATCCGAGCAAGAGGGACGGCCGGCTCTAGCCCTTGGGATAGGCGGCGGCGCACCAAGGCGCCCCTCCCCACGCACCCCTCTCACTCCTCCACCTATATATATACCCCCTCCCCCCATGGGGAGATACACACAATTGCCCATGTTGGCGCTCCTCTCTCTAGAGATTGGTTTTGATATAAATAGGTTTTGAGGGTACCTCTCCTATTAAATCTTGATCTAATATCTCTCATCCCATGTGTTGAGAAAATATCTTTAGATCTGCCACTATAGTACTACGCCAAAACACTGTCTCTCATCATCGGCGCAGAGTTCTTGACGGTGGACTGACGGATTGGCACAAGTGGATGCGTGGATACTAAAACATGGATTACATGTGTATCCTTAACGGGGAGCCGGTGACATTCTCACATCTAGGCTTGGACACGAGAATCTTTCACGGGCTTCATCGACAACATCATCGACAAACTCCATCTTTTGCAATAGTGTTTTTAAGGACTAGATCAACCCCTTGCGTGGAACATATCTTCATAGTAGATCTTGTCGGTAACGTAAGATGGAAAATATTAAATTTCTGCACGTAACCCTACAAGTTGTAGAGTAGCACTTAACTGAACTAGAGAGAGATTCATGTTTGCATTATTTTGTAGCGTGTTCGAGTGACGATAAAAACTTTTAAATTTCCTAACACTAATACTTCGAATGGAGCGAGAGTTGCTGTAAAGTGTTTGTAATGTTCGTCAGGTTGATGCGATGGAGCCATTACTAGTCTATGTTAGTACTAATCATTTATCTGATTGTAGACTTACAGTTTCTTGGAAAGAGCTATGACGGTGAAATCCACTTTGGGTACCCAATAACGGGTATTTAAAAAATAAATTTTGAAATGTCAAAAAACACTGAAATAAAATTTTCTGGATATATGTTCATTTTATGGGTTCACAAAGTCGTTTCACGGAAAATTGATATTCTTTGTGGCACTAGTAATCAAGCACGTGCACATGCACGTGATATATGTAGAGCAAATTAAGTAAGTACATGTATTAACCGATATTTATGAGCTGGTGCAAATTCAACCTTCAACAAACACTACACACACAAAACATTACAAATACCTAACAAAAAGACCAGGGAAGCAGTGCTTCTCCAGTCACACATGCTCCATTTGTTTCTGTGAAATGCAAGGGCATTGTTAGTCAGAGAACAAACAACATTGAAACATACACTTAGTAATTCTGTAGCAGAACATAGGACATGTGTAGCTCTTTGACGTTCTGGTCATCATCCTTGCACTTTCAAACGGATCAAGATAGCATATTTAAGCTCCGCAACCAGCTTGAAGTAGAAGGTGTAGAACACGTTCTCGGATATGTAGCAGCTCCAGTAGGAAGTTCCTCGCAATGAAGCTCAGCAAGTTGTAACATAGCAGCAGCGCCACCTGCATGACGCAATTGACCTAAACTTCGGCGCCTAAGTTGTATCCAGTTGCGCCGCTAGGGATCATTAGGAAATTCCAGCTTGTCGCTCATTGTTGATGGAAGACATACACATTAAAGACATCTAGGCTAATGTTAGAACTGGAACTTCAAGTGAAATCGTAAATGACTGGAAAAGGAAAAAAATCATAATGATCCAAATAAGTAGAGCCCATCGGTTCCATTTCTTGTTTCTTATTGGCAATATCTTGATGAAAAAGCGAATAATATCAAAGTAAAAAATCATGAAGCATACTTCACTCAGTTTTTCGAATGGAGGAAAGATGGCATGTATTACCAATACATCGAAATGATGATGGGCTAACCATTATCTATACCTAATAATAAAAGGAGTAAGGCTTCTTCCGGTCGGATCGTCCGTCAGCTTTTTACCGTTTTGCCCTCCCACCAATCTTTACTATTAAATTGGAAAAGAACGGTTCAACTATTTCTATTCACCGGCAACTCTACCGATTATTGAATCCCTCCTCCCCTCGTCTTTCTCCCTCGATGCAGACTGCAGGTTCCTGTTTGCTGCCGGATATGCTACAGGTCTGCAACCTCATGTGATCCTGTCTCTCCTTCTTCCCCGACGACGGCCGTACACACCACACATAAAAAAACGATTTGTCCACTCCAGCGATCGGTCAGCCCCTCGCGCCTCCCCGGCCGGACGGCTGGTCATGCTCGCCGCCGGCGTGGTGCTGTCGGTGACCAACTTCGAGAGCCCCAACTTGCAGGTGCATATGAATAGACCTCGATAGCAAGGCTCCGGGTTGTGGCGTCGTGACCCAATCCGACCTCCATTCTCTGTCCATGGATTTAATCTGAGTGCCCATCGTTGTCTTCATCGTTCCTAGATCCAAATAAATCCCTGTTTTCCGTTCTTTCTTGCCGGTTTTGGTTCCAAACATTCGTTCTCTCTGGCAAGAATGGATCCCATGTTTCTGATCTTCAAGTTAGATCAGGCGGAGAAGCGAGGAGAGCCGGAGAAACACAACTGTTCTTGGTGTCTGGAGCTGTCCGCTTCTTGATTTGATTTGTGATGGCCGCCATGGCCGTTCGATAAAAGTGTGAAATCCTCGTTTGTTTATGTCAAGAATTATGTACTGGTGAACAACAAGTTACATGTGTAGAACTCAGCTATTCAAGCATGTCTCTAAAAAAACGTGGCTATACCATGGTGTTCGTGGGTGACGTTTGATATACAACCCAGATGCAACCTTAGTGATGTGTCCAATTAATTAGCAGCACGAGGATGTCCATGTAGTGAACTCCATTCAACTGCATCGCATCCTCAAAGTATTTTTATTCAGCAGATCTATGGTGTTGGGAAGCAGTGACCATGGCATGGATGCGATGCAGTTGAACGGACGAGAATCCTACAAAACCAGGACTGCACTTAAGAAGGGTAAAACACGCTGAGGAATTTCGGTAACTAAGGCGATTTGCACCGATCTAGACACTCCAAATCGAAAACTCTCTTTTTATTCAGTCACTCTTCTTTTCACCTCTTTTCTCCGTCTTTAGTTGATGCACTTTTTTCGAAAATAAGTCATACTATTTACCAGTTTACTTTACGTAAAGATGGAGCAAAATATTGCCATGTTTTGCAGCTCAACTGCAATTTCATGGACATTTGGCGGTTGATGTTGTGACACAGTGTGCACCGTAGGAAAAACTCTCGCTTGCTTAGTCAATCACATAGCCTCATGCTGCGTCGAGGCGAACATCATGGACGTTTGAGATCGCTGCTACGATGGTGGACAACTCACCTCGTTCGTTTAGTCAATCGCATAGCCTCGCACTTCGTCGAGATCATAGTTGCCACTCATAAAGGTTACATAACCTTATACGTCATCTATTTGATTCATTTAACTGCATTGTCACCTGATTAATAAGAACTAATGCTTTCCCGTAGCGAAGCACGGGCTTTGTGCTAGTATAAGCTAAAAGACACATAATGAAATCCCCAGCTTATTGCTCCTTATTTATGTTGCCTTTTGATCACACGTGTAATAAGGGGCATAATCTAAGCAACTCTAATTGTTGTTTCAAAGCTAGATGCCAATTTATGTTTCTCGCACCTTCTAGCATAGTTAACATCTGCACAGATGATGCAACATACTTGAGGTCGGATACAAACACGACATGGTTATGGAGGTTCTGCTAAAACTGAGGCTAGCACAGAGCAATATATTATTCAGTTAACCTCATAACACAAATTCTTGATCTAGTGCTCTCCCAAGTTATCTCCCGTTCTCTCGAAACAGGCGAAAGGGAGGCGACAACATCCCACCGCTCTCCGCCGGCGAGCTTAGGGGTTCTCCTCTCCTCCGGCGGTGGGAGGGGAGGGGGACCCCGGTGTCTCGTTCTTGGCGTGTAGATAGGCTAGGGTTAGGTTTCCTGGAGGGCGTCGTTTTCTTGGTGGTGGCGGCGCTTCTCAGTGGAATAAAGGTGCTCCAGATCCATCCCCAACTCGAATGGTTCGAGGGATTTGAGAGCGTGGTCTCGCGTCGATCTGTCTGGTCGGCGTGCTTTCGTTCCCAGGGTGTCGTCGGTGAGGCGGCGGCGGCGACGACCTTTGGGGATTTTGTTCTCCAGTTCTGTCCCCGTCTCGGTGGCGCTCCCTTCGGTGTCGTCGGTGAGCTTGGAGATCTTGTACAGGAGTGGTGTTCCTGGGCAAAGACGGTGGTCGAAGCTTGGGCAGGTGGTTGAAGGTGGTGGATCCGGTGGTCTTCTCCGACTTGGTCGTGGTGAAGGGCGGGATCCGCGATCTGAGTTCCAGCACGGGGATGATCCCCGGTCGACGAGCCACAGCGTCAAAGGATTTGCTGCTTGCGGCGATCTTCTCCATCGACTCAGAAAGCCAACGACGGCGATGGTGCGGCCTCAGCACCGGCGATGGTGGCAACAGATGGATGCAGAGCACCTGGGTTCTTTTTTGTTTTTTGCCTTGTTTGGGGTGTTTTCTGCAAAGTTGCCTAGACACGTTTCTCTCCCGATGTTTCTCTTAGGTTCTGCGTGTGTTGTACTCAGTTGTAAGTTCCTTATGTTATGAATACGTAGTACTTTCTCAAAAAAAAAAAATTCAGTTTACTATGATTTTTAAGAACATGTATTAAGGCCCAGTCTATGAGAGATTCATGATTTTTGTAGGAACCAAAATTTAATTATTAGACATGCGTCACACAGACAGTAGAATCTTTAGTGTTCCATAAAAATTATGCCACATATCATGAAGAACCAATATCAACAATTTTGATATAAAAAAGTAACTGAATCAGTACCAAGAATACACATTGACTTCTAAGGAAGATATTTGACAATCTGGTCTAATATCTAGAAACTATAAAATAAGAGTACCCTTTTGAAACCACCAAGGCACAGACTAAAATATACTCAGTAGAACAAAAATAAGATAAACAATGTGCCAAACAGAGTACCATTTTGTTTGAGTGGATATATCAGTTATACATAGTGAGATTAAAAAGAATACCTTGATAGTGATTAAGATACATGTAGTATGTAGCTAAAACACCTTCAGTATCTTCTTTGTATAATGACCAAGCAAAACTCCCTCTTGTATGAAAATATGAAAATGATTAGTAGTCAAAGGAAATGAGCATGGTCCACCAATAAGTTAGAACAATAAGATGAATTAGTGTAATAGGATAACAAACATGTTTCATCACGTAAACACATCTCGATAACATGTAAACAAGGTCTCGATGCTTTTCCATGGGATCTATATCAAATTTCTTGGATTGACTAACTTCCAATTTTTTTTGGCCTGGTCATTGCCACAGGCAGCAGAAGAAAATGAAATTTCATGCCTATTTATTCAACATTTCTAATTTTGTTAGTGTTCCACAAAAAATAAATTCCACCATGGTAAAAATAAAATATTCCATAACTACTTATTCAACCATGATGGAATTTACAACAAATATTCATAACCTGCTGTAAATCGGTTAAATATATGCATCCAAGAGTAACGTCAGAATTTATCATACCACTTTTTTGAACCAAGCATTTTCAGAACAAGAGGCGTCATAAAAATATGTATTAAGCAGATCAATTGTCAGAAATATTGACTTGCCTCAAATCCTCAACTACGTACATGTCAAAATTGTCAGAATATTATGTAATGAAGACAATGCTTCTCTTTGATAAATTTTTACTCAAGAAATATGACATTCAGCAAAGGAATACACAATTACTAATTCTGACAGAAGTAGTACCCTCATCGCCCTTGTAAGATCGATCAAACAACATTAGTATGCACAGAAGTAGTAGTAGGACAAAAATCAAGAAAGGATAGCTGTAATTGGGAATCAATCTTCACGTTATATCACTGCATGTTCACTGATTCAGGTTTGACATAGATACCTCAACATGAATGAGCAAGTCTGTGAGCGGCTTAGAAGGCTTGTCGCGATGCCTGCGGACGGTGCCGACGGCAGCGGCGGCGGACTGGCGAACACGTCGGCGTGCGAGCGCGACGGCGACGGCGGGCTGGCAGGCGGGCGGCGGCGTACGGATGCGGCGGGTGGCGGGCACGGCGGCGTATGGATGCGGCGGCGTGCAGGCCCATGGCGGCGGCCAGGCAAGGCGACGGAGTACGGGCGATTTGCGTATGCGGGGCCGGACTGCCGGCGGTGATTTAGGAAAAAAAAACGTTTGGACAGACATATTAATTAGCGTGGTTTGTCCGGTGTGTTTTAGTTAGCATAGGGATCGTCGGATCTTTTCGTTTAACGGTTATAAGATCATTTGGATCACCTCCTCTGGAATGTTTTATATTAGTGGTGATGATGTGTGAAAATATTAAAAAAAAATGTCGTGAAAAGGCTTATTTTAGCACCGAATTTTGACCTTCTTACACAAGTCATAATTTTTCGAGAAACAATTTTGTAAACACATAGGATGCTAAAAACTATGTGCGAGCATTTTTTTTTTTTGCAATTTGTTTGACATTTCAAAATGCGTTTAGAATGCATTTTAAACAAAGGGGGCATATGCACGACAATACAAAATTCCACCATATTAGAGATAGTATGCACTTTATTTCTCATTACTCTCCGTCCTTATTTATACTATGTGACACATACACATTCTGAGGTTTAACCTTGATTATCAATTCAACAAACAAAATGTAGGTTATATGCTAGAAAAATTGGACCATTAAATTTGTATTAAAAATCAAGAAAATAATTTTTATGGTATATTTTTCATGTATAATTGGTCAGAGTTAATACATAAAAAGTGAGAATGCCTTCTAAATAGGTTAATATGGATGGAGAGAGTAGATTGCAGTGGCTTTGGTGGTTATTGGCTCATGGCAGCAATATCGATATAGTAACTCGCTCCCATGTACTCTCTGTAATCAGCAAGCACGCCATCCCATGTACTCTTGTATCCTTTTCCTTTTTCGGAGTTTCTAGATGTTGTAAAGAAAATGAGGTATTTAAATTACACATGTTGAGTTGTATAGCTATAGCCATACATTTGTTTTTCCTTTCTAGGTGAAAAGAAGTTATTTTATATAAATGGTGTGGTGTGTCAAGAAATTACATCGACGACTTGGTCCGGAATCAAACCCATTTCCCCCTCCCTCCCTCCTCGTCACTCCCGTGGGCGGCGGAAGGGAAACCCTAGTGCCCCCGCCCCCAGCTCCTCCACGCTCCCTCCATCTCCTCGCCGCCGCCGGACAGCGTCGCAGGCCGAAGGCTAGGCGCGGGCGGCGGCGAGGCTCCCCTGCTCCCTCGCATGGGATCTTGGCACGGGCCAAGGTGAAGGCCTGGGCGCTGTGCTGGACGAAGGGCACGGCGGCGCAGCCGCTCCAGCGGCAGTGTGACTTCTTCGCGGTAGTGGGGCACTCGCGGCGGTGACTGCGGTTTCCAGGAAGCTCCAGAGGCAACGGACGCCACGGACGACGCAGCGGCGGCCAGTCCTCGGACTGGGCCGGAGGCTTTGACTGCAAGGTGGTAGGTGCGGGGACGGCACGGTCGGCCGATGGTGGTAGGGAGGTCGGGGACTGCGCGGCGCTCCGAGGCGGCGGGTGGTGCTGGCCATGGGCGGCGGGGCCTTGGCCTAGATCTAGGCTCTTTTGGGCCCGATCAGGTTGAGCGGGCCCTGCTGACCTAGGTTTCAGGGGTTCCTCATGGGAACCCATCCCCTGGCCATGTTTGGCTGGGGTGCTAGATCCAGGCCTCAGGCCTAGATCCGGCGACCGCCTAGCATGTCCGTTTCGGACACTATGGTTGTGACGTGTGGGAGGGCCTACCCGTTACACCCCGCGTTCCGAGTGCTGATTCGATGACTTTGACCTCTCTCGTCCGATCAGGTAATCCTGTTGTCCCTTGCCTACATCCCAGTAGGTGTGAGGTCTTGGATGCCGCCGAAGCGACCTCGGAAGGTGGACTGCACAGGCGTTCTGCCGCGAACGACGTTGTGGTGGTGATGGTCCCTTTCTTGGACTAGGTGGCTGGCAGGGAGAGGACGGCGGGGGATCCTGGTGTTGACAACTTCGGTTGTGGCAGCCCCAGATCGTCAGTTGGGAGTCGGACTCGTTGACAGGGCGGCCTGAGGTACCGGGTGTGGCGAAGGTTTTTTGCGGGCGAAAGCCCAGTGCTCCGGTGTCGACGGCGGCGATGCCTGCGGGTGTCGTAACCCTCTTGGGGGCGCTGATGTGTTTACCTACGCCGCATCAGCACTCCGGGTGAAAACCTTGACCTTCGGTCTCGACATTGGCGGTGTTTCGCGTCATTTCCTTCTTGACGGCTTTGTCGTGGAGTTCCAGTGTGTTTAGGCTTAGTTTGGTTGTCATCGGTGGGAAGTTTGGCTCTCCAGTGTTCTCTCTTTTTTTTTATCTTTGATCTGCTTTGTAAGAGGATCACCTCATCACCTTGTATCGGTTTGGCCATTGGACTTTATTTATAAAGCGGGGCGAAAGCCTGTTTCGAGAGAAATTACATCGACGGATTGTTTCACGTTCTTTTCAAATTTTATAAAATTGTTTTTCAATAATGGGGCATAGGGGCAAACAGGTGCACGATTTTATATATTGTGGTTGAAAATGTGACTATATTTTTAATGCAATACATTGCTATCTTACAATTTAATGATAAATTCTAAAGTAGTGTCTGATTGGGAAGTGAAGGACCACCAAAGAATTCTCGCTCTTTCACTCATTAACAAAAAATAAATTGCCATGAAAACGAAACAGGCCTTGGATTCTTATATAACCTCTCAAGGATCAAAAAATAAGCACAGAAAAATAATTGTGAAATGTTTAAGATGATTCTCTAGTCTAGATTAAATATTTGGAGGGAACTCTTCGATCCAACAAGGCAAATATGGAAAACCTTCTATTGTGCGCGCATCATTAGGCAACACGAAATACGAGTAACCTGTTGGGTTTAGATTATTGCCTAAGACTTCAACCTTCAAGCTATTATAATGGTAGGCCAGTGGTGTCTGGACTTCAATCAATAGCAAGAAGATGATCTCTTTGAATGGGTGAAATCCAAGTATTGCAATCTCTCCACCGTAACGCTCTTCAGCCATGTCTCTATTGTCAACAACGTCATATTCATCGTCAGAGCTCCATTCGAAGTCCTCTCCATATGATATAGGTTCCTCATTTCCGTATGTTATGCGAATGTGTGGGCTGAAGAATTTGTAGTTCGTATCTTGTAATAACCAAGGTCCATGAACTCCTTGCCGAAAAAACACATGACGTGGCAGCACAAGCTCGCGCTCGTGTTTCGACATCCATTCCATCTTACCACACGATTCATCAAACATCCAAACTCGAACCCAACCCTTGTATACCGATGCGAAATAAACCCCCTGTTTTGATCTTCCTAGGTACGTTTGTGTGTAGTCGTTTGATATGGCACCTTCTGGTAGTTCGATTGCACGAAACATACCATTCGACAAGGATATTCTGCAGAGTCAAAGCATTGAGGATTGAAATACTGTGATGTTGAAAGAGGTGAACTGAGTGTCAATAAAAACTGAAAAGTGAGATGGACAATGCAGGTGTACCTCATAAGAAAATCCATGTCACAATGCACGTAAAGTGTCGCTCGCCAGTAGACCGCACGGCGTCGCTGCAACCACCAATAACAATCATCCTTCCTACGTGCCCGCCTCTCAGCGATGGTCCCTAGGGCATCCCCTTCTCGATGAAGAGATCTTGGCTCCCAACAACGTGCCCTCGACGAGAAGACGTTTAGGATGAATTCTGCCGGCGGCCATTCAGACTCCACAAATGAAGGGTCGGGATGTTCATCGTCTCTCATCCAATGGAAATATGGGATCATGAACACCTCATAGTGCGGTGACAGCATGGGATCGAAGACAAGATACTCGTCACTATAGCAGTCCACCCCCATGACGTCGTTGGGCGGATGGTCTGGCAGAGGGTCCCAACGCCGTGTAGCAGGGTTGACCACATAGTTGGGAATCTCCCTGCTGCCATGATCTCGGAGCAGGAGCAGCCCATTGCAGTGATCCTGGATTTCACACAGGCCATAATCCGGGTCATAGGTGGCAGAGGGCAGGAAGTCCATCTCGCCGGTGATGGGCGTGCCGGGGCGGGAGAAGAACTCCGGGAACTTGTGGTTTGTGAAGTAGAGGAAGATGCCTTCGAGCCTGAGCGGGAGAAGGCTGTATGTGCGCGAGAGGAGGAGGCGGTCGTCGATGGTGGCCTTCCAGGCCTTGCAGACGCAGCAGGATACGGCTAGCCAGCGCGGCGCGAGACGCGTGAGGATGTCGGCCAGCAGGTTCTCAGGCAGCTCGCTCGCCGCCGACTGGTGGTCCTCATGTTGCCCTTGCTCCATTAGTTTGATTGCTTCCGTTTCCTGGGTTCGGCCGCCTAGGATGCAGCTCATATATGGATCGTTTGCTTGACTTGCACGTTTTGAAACATTGATGGAGATATGGAAACTGTCATGTAAAGAGAGAGAGTACTCTTACCAGACGACTTACATGGAGATGTCCGTGTAAGAGTTGGAGTTGAATCCGTAATATCAAAGAAAACGTCCATTAATTTGTGTAAATACGCAGCGGGCCGGACACGGCTAGCCGGCGCCGCGCGAGACGGCCGAGTATGTCCGTCAGCAGGTCCTCAGACCTCAGGCAGGCTCGCCGCCTGCTGGCTGTCCTCATTTTGCCACATCAGTTTGATTGCTTCCGTTTCCTAGCTAGATTCGGCCGGTGACAATGCATATATGGATCGTGTGCTTGACTTTGCACGTTTTGGAAACCCTGATGGCAATGGAGACTGTCCCAGATATGTAAAGAGAGGACTCCCGTGTAAAAGTTGAATATGAAATAAGCAATTTCTAAGTTTGTGCTGTAGTATTTCTGGCATTATACTCTGTTAATTTACCGACAACTAGGAAACATTGTACGTCTGATTCAGTCATGCCGGACACGGCTTAGTAATAGGATCACCATAATGTGAAGTGATATTTTCTCGAGGAAATTGAAGGGATCAGGGTTTTTTTAGGTCAATTAAAGGGATTAGGTGGACGTGTTGCTTTACCTGAAACTGGGAGCAGCAGGCATGTGTATTGGGGAAACTCCTAATCTCCTATACCTCGCTCGACCGGATCGTTCACGCAGCTCCAGTTTTGCGCCGGATTCCGGCCCATGAATAGGTATGATTTATTTCTTATTTATTTATTTTCCTTTCTTCTAGATAATGCCTGACTTTTTTAAATCTGATTTTTTTCTTAAATCTGAAACATTTTTAAAAGTGCATGTATTTCAAATCTGAACATATTTTTCAAAATCTTAACCATTTTTAAAGCATTATTATTTTCGAAATCTGATCCATTTTTCAAAAAAAAAGAAAAATTTATAAATCTGAACCATTTAAAAAAACAAATCTTAATTTTTTTCAAAATCTGAACCATAGAATTTTTTCAAAATATGAACTATTTTCAAATCTAAAAATTTCATATGCGAACATTTTTTAAATCTTAACATTTTCAAAAATATAAAATAAAGGAAATTAATTGGATGAACCAAAAATAGTAGTGAACCGAAATTACCGGTGAACCAAAAACAATAGTGATCGAAAATGCCGGTGAACCAAAAAGGAACCAAATTTCGGGGTGAATCAAAAATAATAATGAACCAAAAATTCAAGTGAACCAAAAATAATAGTGAACCAAAAATACCGACAAACCGAAAATAATAATGAACCAGAAAGAAACTAAAATTCGAGAGAACCGAAAATAGATTTTTGATAAATAGTTCATATTTGAAAATTATTTATTTTGAAAAGGGTTCGAATTTTAAAAATATTCAGATTTAAAAAGGTTTTATTTTGGAAATATTTTTTGAAAAGGTTAAATTTTGAAAATTGTTCATTTTTAAAATGGTTTAGATTTAAAAAATATTTATTTTTGTTGAAAGTTCAGAAAAAACATTCATAAAAAGTTCCGATTTTGAAAGTATGAAAAAAAAGGATGATAGATGAAAAGAAAAAAATGAAAATAGGAAGAAGAAAAATAAAAATAAGAAAATTAAAATACTACCGGAAAAACCCGAAGGAAAAACGAAAAAGAAAAGGAAAGAAAAAACAAAACGAAGGAAACGAAGATGGGCCGGCCCATGAAACCGATCGCTGTATTGCTGATTTAAGTTTATCTAGAGTCCGGAGCCCATGAGCCCATCTATTTTCAGCCTGCAAGGCAGGGTTTAGCAGCCTCATCTGGCTCGGCCGGAACTTATTTCTTTTGTTATCATTGCCTCAAAAAAATATTTGTTATCATCTCCAGGTTCTCCGGTATCCTCTCGAATCTTTGTTGTTCTTCGATGCATGTGGTAAAAAATCTGCACAAAACCGTAGTTGCACATGTTGAAGTACCACCATGGGTCACACGAAACAATAGAAACCGCCCGTGAAAGGCCATGCCAAAGGAGGAGACCATTAGTCCACGCATGATGACGTTCCTCCATTGTCAGGACGCCACTGTCAAGGACAACACAAAGCTAACATGAAAGATGCTAAACTGCGCGCCATGCCATCCTCCCACCTCACAGCGGCCTTTCTGGCCGCTGAACATGAGGGAAATCAACATGCATGGAGGAGGATGTGTAGCATGCTGCTACGAGGTGCCTGGGTTTGTTGTATAGGACGATGTATAATTTTGTAATAAATAAAAATAACTAAAAAGTTTCTTGTAGTGAAGTGTTCAAGTCCGAGCGGGCATCTTATCATGTTGGATGCTATGGAAACAACGTAATTTCTTTGGAAATGCGAGACATAAGTGCTCAACAAATGAACTAGCTAGTAGGATTAAGGAGGAGCCGTGTTTTAGCTGGAATTGGTGGGTGTAACCTTGTAGCTAGGTCTTCGGAGAGGGAGTTTAGCTAGTACTGTTCGTGGTAGCATACAGTTTCTTGTAATTTTCTTTCAATGTTGTACAAAAATATGGTACGAGTTTGGCGATTTTCACGTTTTATAAGTTATACGTGGTTTTTCTTTTATAAATGTCAACTGAATTGTATAAACGGAGCGACAGATATAAAAAAATTGTTGCCAGTTTCTCAGTTTTCCACATGGAAAATCGTGTGAAATTTCATGGCCCCAAGCAAGAACCCATTTTGTAAGTAACAATCTCAAACCAAGACATCTTTCTTATTTAATTCTCTCGATGAAATATATTTGACCACTTTGCTAGGTAGCACGGGCAACAATCTGTAGTCCCCCTCACGATAAAGTGCACCGACGACAGGCGCGTACTTACTCGAATGAGAGGAATATACCCCAATATACCATGCCAGTTGCCAACGCCAAGTATACAGCATGAGCACAAAGCTACAAGCATGTACCCCCTCCGTTTCACAATATAAGATGTTTTAGGTGTTTCACATGTTGTCTAGATTCGGACTAAAAGGATGGAAAGAGAGCAGACATATACACTAAAACATGTCTAGATACATGTGGTCCAAATGTAAATGTGGAAAAAGGCTAAAACATCTTATATTGTGGAACGGAGGAAGTATGATTTACATATATGAATCATGACTATATATATGGACTTGGCCAGCACCCAGATGCATGCATGCAAGAAAAATCACCAGAGGAAAAAACAGCGAAACGGCCATGCATGGTCGTCCGTCGATCGATCGATCTCGTTGTGCGCGATGATACGAGCATTTGCGTGGAGCATATGCCATGAATCTCCCTTTGATATACACGTGAGCGATCTTGTGCAATTCCTACCAACTCTGTCATATACTAGCTCACAACACCCAACACACATGCTTAGATATCTTTGTTCTGGACGCCTGGACGGTACTGCATGCTGGCCGATCGACCTGGCTATCCGTTTTGGCCCAAGTAGTGTTGTTAGTTAATGATGATGTCTGGATCGTAACGGGTGGACATGCATGCATGCAGCGGGAGGATATATATCCAGTTTCTTGGGTTGGCCAATTATTCGCACAAAACAATTCCCGGACGCCTTATCTATCTAAACAAATGTGAGTACTGAGTTGAGATTTTTGTCTTGAATAATCGTCGATGTGCCGTTCCATCTGTCATGTGAGCGGCAGGGTTAGGTTGGATCTTGCGGAGGAACAGGTGTAGCAAGTAGATGACCAAGTTGTCATATCCAAACATCTGCCAAGCCTTAGCTAGTGTGGCAGAACGAGGCGGCGGCATAACTATATATGGTTTGGCGTTTCTGAAGAAACAAGATAGTTATCTACTATAGTTGGTAAAAATGGATGCCTAACTTTGTCATGTCTTAATTCTTGTCTCAGCGTACGTACTCGAGGTGGAAGAAAGAACACTCTGAATTCTGTTAGTGCGATCGTGCGCTTTTCTCTATCTGTTTATTTCTCTTATATACCAATACCATCATGTCAAATCGGCAGCCTAAATGAAGAAGGGAAACTGCGGGTCTGACAGAGTTCCTCGGACGTGCCATCCCATTCCCACGTCCCTCTAAACGATCTCCGTTAATGCCGCCATGACCACGTTTGATCAGGCCATGTCAAGATGTGGTCACGGCGGCGAGAGCTAAACTAGCTGACAAACTAACTGAAATTAGGTCGACAGTGGACTGGATCCCATGCTCGGAGCTGTTGATTATTTGCAAAGGAAAATACTGACGAAACTGACTGTCTAATCTGAACTATCGACAACAGGACATGATGAGTGTCATCCGACAACAAGACTACTGGAGTTTTGACTTCGAAACCAAGAGAGGAAATGTTAAAATCTGGATGAGATCGATAAGTAGTACTGAAGGATAAGTTCAACTAGCTCACGTCCTCGTGTGAGAAAAGAAAAGGGAAATGATGCCGTGCATGCAGGGACGACGATGCAAGCAAAACAAAATTAAGGACATCTAACATGAATTAATCAAGAGGCACGGCCAGATGGCATACGTAGGTGCGTGCACGCCAGGCTACTGATGATGCGATCAGATCGAAGCAGGCAGCCCTACACAGCTACACTACACCATCCGATCGATAGATCTTTCTCTCTCGGGAGTTGCTGGCCACCGATCGAGAGACGTCTCGAAACTCTTCCGATCGCAGCACCGCTAGCTACATGATCGATGTGACCGGCGACGACGTAGTACGCCGTTACTGCTGCCGGTGAAAGAAACCCGGAGAATCTGGAACAACTTTAACCTAGATATATAGATAGGGCTAGCTTGGTGGTACCGTATGACCTGTCCTTGTTGCCTTTGCTACCTTTGGTTTGACCTCCTGGATCGATCGAAGATTCGTGCGAACCTTCTCTAGTTGGTAGTTGCCGAGTGGGGGAAGTTGGTCACCTCGGTGTCAGGATCTTTCTTCCGTTCCAAGTTCCAACCGGGTGGAGCAGCTAGCTTAGCTCTCCGACCGGGTTCCACCTGGGACAGCTGCCTTCAGCTTCTTCGCAGAAACTTCAGGGTTTGGAAAATCAATGACTTTTCAAATTGATATATGTTGTATGTACTCACGTCATGGGTGCGTATTTGTGTGGGGAAAATTAAGGACACCGGTAGTAGTATGTCTGTCTATAATACTCAGGTCGGTTGACTGAAATTTTGCTCAGTCAGAAAGCTAAAATTGCGTATTCCTACAATTTCATCGAAAAAGATCGACGCAATCTTTAGCTAGAACGGGCAAAGGTACAGGAGCGACGATTGTTTGGACGCTGATCCAATGGTTTATAAAGGTGACTTACACACTTGGAAATAATGGACAGGTAGATGCTACTACTGTTATAGCCTGCTTATCCGAACGAGGACCAGAAGCCTTTGCATGTCTGAACCCTCTTGAGATGCCTATAACAGGCGAGATAGGAGACGATGGATGCATTGTCCGCAGCCAAAAGTTTCGCCTACCATTACTCCCTTTTCCGAGGATCGGGAGAAAGAAGAGAAAACGCCACAGCTCAGGCAGAGGATAGGCACGCACCCACGTACGGTTACCGACAGATTGCGACTCTGCGCTGTACTGAAGCAAGACATACATCTGAACCATCGCTCCTGAAGACACTTGCTGGCATGTGACTGTGCGAGACGAAATGATCGATCACCCAACCATGCACCCACGCGGCGGTGCCTTCTGCAACGGCACCGATCAATTCCCTTTCTTTCTCTGTCTCGCGTGTACCGCATAAACTGTGCTCGATCGTCATCGTCCTAACAGAACACGGCTAGCTAGCTACATGTCCTTGGATAGACGAAAAAATCCACAGTAATCCTGCCGAAGATAAGAGTATTGTTTCCCATTACTTGTTGAATCTAATAGTTTATATTTTGTGTAACGTAAATTATTGGACTTTTTTGTCAAAACATGGATTTGGACACCTAAATTACATATTATATTCCGAGCTGGGGGTAGTATACATTTTTTCATATTTTCGCAGGTGTTTTCGACTTTGCGTCTAAATGTCACAATAGGTGTCCCAAATTTGAGGAAGCGGATTAGATAGCACTCCTCCCACTTATGTTTTCCATTTTTCAAAACAAATACATATGTTACCAAATACGAATGCGGAGCGGATGTTTCAAATTTTAATGTGGATCAGATGTTTACTCAATTTGGAACGGATAGAAATATCTTACTTTATCATTGAATTAGGTAGAGAAATGAACCAGCAACCACATAAGACGAAATAATAGACTCGTGATATACAATGAGTTTACCTTAAAGTGGTACACAAATAAATATTCTGTAATGCATGCCTCTAGTTAGGTGTTATCGCGCGAGCGCGCGCACACACACACACACACACACAAAATGCATTGAACCAATTGGTAGGTTTTTAAGCTGGATAAATAGAATATAGGGATAGAATTAATAAAATTGTATAAAGAAATATAATTCGGATACGGATATATCAACTTGTCAATCCCATTTGTCTCAAAATTCAATACCACATTTGTATTTGTAAAATAATTTGGACATTATCTACATCCATTTCTATTTTACTTTAGATGCAGATACTTTCCGTTCATTTCAGTTTTTCAAATAAAAGTATCGGATCATCCACTGTCACTTTCCGCCCCTAGTCGCAAACTACAGTTGGGGAATTGAAAGGCACGTGATATCTCCCCACAGAAATTTCGTGTGCAATTTCTCTTGTGTAAAAGAACACTTCATTTTTTATTTTATTATTGTTTCAACAACAGCTCTCAAACAGGACCTTAGCTTGCATGTGTCGATGCAAGTATCTTTAGGATGGACCACTTGAAAGTCCCTCTCACAATAAAGCTATGCGGATGCACACCAAACAAGCAAGTTACTTCTTCAAACGAATATGCCACCACTAATGTACACCAAGCACAACAATACAAGCATCTGAGGCACAATCTCGATCGACTTGGGCAGCCAGAAACGATGGAGTCAACGCGCGCACCTCTTCTGGCTGCCCTGCATCCTGCCGGCCGGCCTCGACGGAGCTTCTCATACGCGAAGGCGATGCTCGCATCGTGTGGAGTATATGCTCCGATCCTCTTCGTGGATAAGATCACGCCGGGCCGGAGATGACTAGAGGCAGTAATATGCTTAGCACATTGCTTGTACAACACCACCTCCCACCTAGGTCACACACACACACACGCTTGTTATTTATCTTCTTGCTCTCGACGATGCTGTCCGATCGGGTAGCTAGCTACACTGCCAGTGAGAACGAAGCATCTACTCTCGATCAGCTGTCGTGTTCTTCGGATGGACCACGGATCGGAGGAGTCTTCTCTCTTTCACAAATAATGGGTTCTTGGTCGATGTCATGCTATAAAGAAGAGCCCTTGCTGCCTACCTATCCATTAAATCAAGGATATTCTTTTGCTGCCTAGGCATATTATTCGTACGTGCCCATGCATGCACACCATGGTCTGCCTTACTTATCAAATGCGTGAGATTACTTCATGCCTTGTTGATGCGTCCTCTTCGTCGGTTGGGACGAGTGGATTGCCTCCCTGTTGCTGGAGATGTGATTGTCTGAAAGTTTCCAAGTGTTCCATGCTATGGCCTAGGGATCTCAGGATTGGTCCTCCAACTACATAGATGTGATAAAGTTGTGTTTGTGTTTCGTCTATGTATTTTTCTTTTTTCTTGTTCGTAAGTGTTCGGGCTGTGTGCATCCTGTTATGTAGAGGCCGAGTATGACATACATTGTATCACTGATACATTGAAATAAAAATCCCCTTATCAAAAAAAATCCGAGCTGTGAGGCATGCAAGAAGAAGGTGTGGAAAATGGAAGCTAGCTGGCTAGCCTGTCACCCACATCCAATATTTTGTCTGCCCCTAGTGTAGCAGAATGATCAAGGCGGCGGCACAACTAGCTACCTACTATAGTAGGTTGGAGTGTTTTTCCTTTTTATGTCTTACTAGTCGCGTTGGAATTTATGAAGAAACAAAGCTAGCTAGTGAACCAGTTGGAGAAAATGGAAGTCTATCTTGTCATATCAGATTTTTTGTCTCGGCGTAGAGTAGCAATTAGCAAATGGATAAAAATGTGAAGTCTTCACGTAATTGAACAGTACTCACGGGAAGGGTTTAATGTCGATCGATGTTCCGTGAACCTATGCTTTATGTGTCCTATCGGTTTACCACACAAGGTCGTCGCGACATAATTGTATCAGATAAATTTTGACGTCTTGCCATGCATCACGAAATGATAGGAGTGAAAGAGATGGAAAATTGGTAAGGATGACAAAAGAGGGAACTTTCGATGCACATCACATGACAAAGCTTAATTTTTACGGACAGCATTTTCACAGGCGCCTCAATAGGCCTTCCTGTCGGTTTAATGATGATCAAGACATGAAAATCGCTCCTAGCAGCGCCCCATCGGTCCGAGCGGGCAGAAAAACTGTCACACGGCCCCCTGTCCGTCCTAAACTTTCGGGGCCGGCTTGACATGTCGTCACAGAGGACTACGACAGGTGGACACCACATGTCAGCGACCCGTCAGTTAGATATATATACACTGTTGCTATGGCGGAGCTAGTGCTTATAGCTCCAGGGTGCCTACTGGTGCACCAAGAGGGAAAACTCATCTTTTCTGAAGTGCATACGAGGTGAAAATTACTATTTTACCAAGATTTTTTTTCTAACCGGTGTCCTACGAACCCCCTTGGATACATGTAGCTCCACACATGCACTGCACTGTTGGTCATTAAATTCTCCTCTCCGCTCCCCTCCCGCATTGATAACCGCCAAAACCCTACCAAATTCTCCCTTCTCATGTCGTCATCGTCGCAAATCACAACTCTCCTTCGACGCCACCTATGCATATCCTCTTGCGCGTCCACGCACCTCATCCTATGCCGCCACCGCCGGTCGTCACAGAGAGGATGCCTAAGCAGCAACATGAGTGGGAGGTGATTGAGACAAAGGAGACAACCTGAAAGCAGGCCGAGTCCGTCGATGAAATGGTCGGCGCAAACACCGTAAGGAAAGGAAGAAAGGGCCTCGCTCTCCACCTGGTAGAGCCCGCCGGTTGCAGCACCGACTCAACGGCCGATGTTAGCCAATTAAGCACCACCGCATGACATTCGAAGAGCTCCTTGTCATCTTCCCTCTCCTACCTCCACAAAGACGCCGCCGTTGTTAAACAGACATGTTTCTCCTCTTCCGAGATCGGCGAGACCGAGCCCGCCGGCCACCGACCCCAAGTGCTGGTGTGTCCGTCAACCAGGAAATTTCAAGAATTTCGGCGCAAAAAAGATGGCGGGTCAGAGTGCGTAGATGCACAGATTTTCCCGTAATCTCTGCCTAGTTTGTTAGAGAGAGAGGATGAAAGAATTTGTGTGTCTTTGTCGAGTCGTTGCCCGTCAACATCATGTCATCCGCACCCAAAAAATGCTAAGCGATAATGGAACGCCAGGAACACACAATCTTGGTTACTAGTAGTAGGTGCACGAGGCTAATTTGTTGGATCGATTCCTCGGTTTACTTTACACGCGCAGATGGAGCTGTGTTTGGCCACAACCGGTTCCGTGCAGAACCGGTTCCGATGATCGTTTCCGGACCACGCAATGCTTTCAATTACTTGCTCCGACTGGCAGCTCGTGCGACGAAATCCGATGATTCCCAGCTAATCAATCCCATCGTTTACGAGCTGTTACTTTTTTAATTAGCTAGGCGCGTGCAACACCATCTCGATCCATGTCGAGGCTTGGTTCGTTCAAATACAGCAAAACACTGCTGCCTTCACGTTCTGGGCAAGCCCCACCGCGGGCTCCACCTTGATATGTTAATTACTGTACTTGAGCTGCGGGATTAAGTTTCCTGCTCGGCCGTTACCTAATTTGATCACCAAGCTAGGTGCGCTGATAAAGCTCCAGAAAGTTCCCCAAATGGCCAAAAGAATACACTTGAGCTTGAGTAGTAGGACCGGCAGTATATTATCTGCCAAAAGGGTGTACTGCTCCATGCCACAAGCATGCTTATAATTTGATAATGTTTCTCCGTGCCAAGCATGTTTAATTTGATTATGTTATCCGGTTGTAGGATTTCCCTTTTTACAGATCAGACGGTTTGCTTTCTGGTAAAGACTATCTGGACATTGATATTTCTCCCATTTCTTCTCACCGACGTGTCAATCTGATGAGATTAAACCTATTTTTTTTAGCTTAAGCTAGTCAATTAGATAGAATAGAGGTTGTCCAGCTTATAAAGAAACCCTAGTTCAAAAATAGTGCATTACCCTGTTTAAAAGGAAAATCGGGCTCCACCTTGATGTTAATTAGTGTACTTGAGCTGCGGGATCGAGTTTCCTGCTTGGCTGTTACATAATTCCATCAAGGTGCCTAATAAAGCGCAAGGGTCCACAAAGGACCAAAAGAAGACACTGGAGTAGTAAGACATGCAGTATATCATCTGCCAAAAGGGCGTACTGCTCGACGCATGTCACGCATGCTTAATTTGATTGTGTTATCTGGTTGAAGGATTTGCCCTTTTACCCATCTCGCGATTTGCTTTCTGGTAATGACTATCTAGACACATCGATCTCTCTCCCATTTCTTCTCACGCCTGTAAATCTGATGACCTTAAACCTATATAAGGGTGAAGATACTACTGCACCGTACGAACATATATCGTCTGTTAAGGTCGAAGGTCGCTATCACTACATTTGTTCCCTCTAGGTAGGAGGGTCTCGTTTTTAGACTGAACAAAATAGATATATGTTCAAACACAGGTACACGCGAGAAAAATGTACACTGATGTATTCAAACCATTTCCTTGTGTTCTAATTCACTGTAATTCCTTCACAATTGGTGAAAATTCGAGCTCCCAATTAGGCTATATGGTCGTTGCAAAGTTTTAGACTCTCGTGTAATACAGTTAGCCATTACCAAAGACCAAACTGCGTTATGGGTAGCCCCATTTCCTTGCGCTAAACGACTGCACTTGTTTCTCGCCATCGTATTTTTTAACAAGGTGTCACTAGTAGAAAAACACCCTTTCGGACAGAGCCGAATTTGCATTCATCCCGGTTGACTGATAAACCGGGACCAATGCCAAGCATTGGTCCCGGTTCGAGCTGCCAGGCCCCCGTGAGGCATTCGTCCCGGTTCAGTTGGGGTTATTCGTCCCGGTTCGTGCTACGAACCGGGACCAAAGCTGTCGCGAGGCTTTCGTCCCGGTTCGTAGCACGAACCGGGACGAATGCCCGAGCTTTGGTCCCGGTTCGTGCCACGAACCGGGATGAATGACCCTCCCCTGCCTATATACGTACGTAACCTCCGTCTTCTTCTCTGCTGTGTTATTTTTTTGCTCGGATTGGTGGGAAGTGGGTGCTAGATTTTTTTTCCTTTGCCACGCACAAGATGTGTTCGATGAAATGCCCGAGCCACACTTAATTTCACACAAAATGATATCCTCGACCGAGATTAGCAACTTTATCCTTCTCATCTATAATTGATACAGAAATATTGCATGTGTCGATGTACGGTGGTCATTTCAGTATTCAATATGTTATTCTAATTGTATTTGATAAACTTAATTATATGATATGCAGATGGATGAACGGCAGCGATGGATGTACGGCGACCGACGCAGTTCTGATTTTATTACAGGCCTGCATAAATTTATCCATGTGGCTGAGGCAAACAAATATGATGGTTTTATACCTTGTCCATGTGTGGACTGTCGGAACGTTAAGGAGCACTCTTCGTCGAGAACCATTCAAGGCCACCTGCTTCGGAGAGGTTTCATGCCCAGCTATAATTGTTGGACCAAGCACGGAGAAAGAGGGGTTATGATGGAAGACGATGAAGAAGAAATGATGATGAGAACTATCGTATGTTCTCTGAAGAATACGGTGATACTGCGATGGAAGACAATGAAGAAGAAGGTGGTGAAGAACAACGGACGCCAGATGAGCATGCTGATGGTCTTGGTCGGGTCATTTCCGATGTACAACGAGAATGCGATACAGAAAAGGAGAAGCTGAAGTTGGAGGCCATGCTAGAGGATCACAAAAAGTTGTTGTACCCAAATTGCGAAGATGGCAGCACAAAGCTCGGTACCACACTGGAATTGCTGAAATGGAAGGCAGAGACTGGTTTATCTGACAAGGGATTTGAAAAGTTACTGAAAATAATGAAGCCGAAGCTTCCAAAGGATAACGAACTGCCCGAGACTACGTACGAAGCAAAGAAGGCTATCTGCCCTCTAGGATTAGATATGCAGAAGATACATGCATGCATCAATGACTGCATCCTTTACCGCGGTGAGGAGTATGAGAATTTGGATGCATGTCCGGTATGTAATGCACTGCGATACAAGATCAGACAAGATGATCCTGGTGATGTTGAGGGCGCTGACGAGCCCGTCACGAAGAAGATTCCTGCTAAGGTTATGTGGTATGCTCCTATAATACCACGGTTGAAACGTCTGTTCAGAAACAAAGAGCATGCCATGTTGTTGCGATGGCACAAAGAAGAGCGTAAGAAAGACGGGAAGTTGAGACACCCCGCCGATGGGTCTCAATGGAGAAAAATCGAGAGAGAGTTCCCGGACTTTGCAGGTGAAGCAAGGAACTTATGGTTTGGTCTAAGTACAGACGGCATGAATCCTTTTGGGGAGCAGAGCTGCAGTCACAGCACCTGGCCCGTGACTCTATGTATCTACAACCTTCCTCCTTGGTTGTGCATGAAGCGGAAGTTCATTATGATGCCAGTTCTCATCCAAGGCCCGAAGCAACCCGGCAACGACATTGATGTGTACCTAAGGCCATTAGTTGATGAACTTTTGCAGTTGTGGGCCATACCAGGTGTACGTGTGTGGGATGAGCACAAACAGATGGAATTTGACCTACGAGCGTTGCTGTTCGTAACCATCAATGATTGGCCTGCTCTTAGTAACATTTCAGGACAGTCAAACAAGGGATACAACGCATGCACGCACTGTTTAGATAAGACTAAAGGTACATATTTGGAAAAATATAAGAAGGTCGTGTACCTGGGGTGTCGTCAATTTCTTCCAGGCAGTCACCCCGTAAGAAAGAAAGGCAAGCATTTCAATGGTGAGGCAGATCACGGGAAGAAGCCTAAGCTCCCTGATGGTGATGTTATATTTGGTATGGTCAAGGACATAGAAGTAATCTTTGGAAAGGGTCCTGGCGGACATTCTGTTCCGAAAGACGTCGCTACCGGACACGCGCCCATGTGGAAGAAGAAATCTATATTTTGGGAGCTACCCTATTGGAAAGTCCTAGAGGTCCGGTCTTCAATCGACGTGATGCACGTGACAAAGAATGTTTGCGTAAACCTGCTAGGCTTCCTCGGCGTGTATGGGAAGACAAAAGATACACCGGAAGCAAGGGAGGACCAACAGCGTATGAAAGACCCAAACAACAAGCATACAGATAAAGGGCGTCATTACTTAAGTAGCTACGCTCTTACGAAAGCAGAGAAGGAAATATTTTTTGAGTGCCTGAGCAGTATCAAGGTCCCGGCTGGCTTCTCGTCAAATATAAAGGGAATAATAAATATGGCAGATAAAAAATTCCAAAACCTGAAGTCTCATGATTGCCACGTGATTATGACGCAGTTGCTTCCGATTGCATTGAGGGGGCTTCTATCGGAAAATGTTCGAGTACCCATTGTGAAGTTATGTGCATTTCTCAATGCAATATCTCAGAAGGTAATCGATCCAGAAAGTCTGACAAGGTTACAGAAGGATGTGGCCCAATGTCTTGTTAGTTTTGAGTTGGTGTTCCCCCCATCATTTTTCAATATTATGACGCATCTCCTGGTTCACCTAGTCGACGAGATTGCAATTCTCGGTCCTGTATTTCTACACAATATGTTCCCTTTCGAGAGGTTCATGGGAGTCTTGAAGAAATATGTTCATAACCGTGCTAGGCCAGAAGGAAGCATCTCCAAAGGCTATGGAACAGAGGAGGTCATTGAGTTTTGTGTTGACTTTATTCCTGACATTAAGTCGATTGGTCTTCCTGAATCGCGGCATGAGGGGAGACTTAGTGGAAAAGGCACGCTAGGAAAGAAAGCAATGATATGTAGGGACGGGCATTCTTTTACTCAAGCACACTACACAGTTCTACAAAGTTCCACCTTCGTGGCTCCGTATATCGAGTTACATAAGAATAGTGTACGCTCGAAAAACCTAGGGAAGCCTGACTCCTGGATTAAACAAAAACACATGGAGACTTTCGGCAGTTGGTTGCGATTACATCTCATGAATGACACCGATGTTGGAGATCAACTCTACTTATTGGCCGCGTCACCATCTTCGACTGTATTGACTTTCCAAGGGTACGAGATAAATGGGAATACATTTTACACGATTGCCCAAGATAAAAAGAGTACCAACCAAAACAGTGGTGTTCGCTTTGATGCAACAGACGAGAATGGACAAAAGGACACATACTATGGTTACATAGAGGAGATATGGGAACTTGACTATGGGCCTACTTTTAAGGTCCCTTTGTTTCGGTGCAGTTGGGTCAACATGAAAGGAGAAGGGGTAAAGGTAGACCAGCTGTACGGAATGACAACAGTGGATCTCAAGAATCTTGCGTACAGAGACGAACCATTCGTCCTAGCCAATGATGTGGCTCAGGTTTTCTATGTGAAGGACATGAGCTCCAGACCGAAAAAAAGAAAAGATAAGGAAAGAAATACAGCACACGATGATCCAAAGCGTCACATAGTTCTTTCAGGAAAAAGAAACATCGTGGGAGTCGAGGACAAGACAGACATGTCAGCAGACTATAATAAGTTTGATGAAATTCCGCCATTCACAGTGAAAACTGACCCAAGCATCCCGTTACATAATGAAGAAACTCCATGGTTACGGCCGAAGAAGCGATCATGATCTAAGTATGAGTGTAATAGTATATAAAACAATTTATGTATGAGTGTTCTCAAAACCTTTTTATGTATGAGTGTTGACAAAAACTGGTGAGAAGTTGTGTTTCCAACAGCGTCGTTGTGTTGTCCTTATGTATCCGTGTGCTTCTTTAGTCCCGGTTGGTAACACGAACCGGGACGAAAGGGTAGGCCTATAGCGAAAGACCCTTTGGTCCCGGTTGGTAACACGAACCGGTACTAAAGGCCCTGATCCAACAGCTCACAAGTGCTTGAAAGAAACACACGATCCGTGTGCACACGATCCAACAGCTCACAAGCACTCGAAAGAAACACAACTCTGATCCAACGGCTCACAAGCGCTCGAAGGAAACACACGATCCGTGTGCTTCTTCCACCGCTTCCCGCCTTCGTCTTCACGCAATTTCTCACTATATATATGTAGGCTTGGCCGCCATTGCCATATCACATCTAAACTCACATCTGCAACCTCATCACTCTTCCATTGTAACAAAATTTTGACTTAGGTGTTTTTGACTAAGGTGTTCTCGGGGACGATGTCCATGTTGGACCAGAGGGGCGATGTGCGGGACTGGGCTCCACCGGGCTGGCACTGGGAGGTGCTACCTTCCGGGACACGCAGCTTGGTGAGGAATACGGGTGACATCGTCGACCCGGATCTTCTGTGGTGGCCGTCGCGTGGGCCACGCTCGGTGCAGAGGGAACCGGCCCCCGAGGAGGAGGTACGTCGCCGTATCAGGGAGGAGGATGAGCATGTCCGTCGCTACATGTATCTATTGGATAGGCAGTATGATAGTAGGTGGTCGTTTCTTCAGAGGGTTCCTTCTCATGTGAGCTATGACCCTGTGAGGGTTCCTTCTCTTTGGATTCGCAGTGCCGGCGGCTCAGCACCCCGCGGCTCAGGAACCGGTCGAAGTTAGTTTCAGAGTCTGTGATCGCCATTGCAGTTCTCTTGCCTGATGAAGATTGTCCATGGCTACGGCGTAATCAGAAGAAAGGGACACACACGAAGAAACAAGTGAACACTAGATAGGGATGTTGTTGGTGATGTGTAATAATTAATGTATTGAACCTTTTATCAAATGCACACGGTTTCCCCGTCATACAGCCCAACGGTGGCTCGTGAGTGACTGCATATCAAATGCACCGTTGGGCTGTATGACGGGAATCCGAATGATTTGCATATAGCGTTGGTAACACGAACCGGGACCAAAGGCCCTGATCCAACAGCTCACAAGCGCTCGAAGGAAACACACGATCCGTGTGCTTCTGATCCAACGGCTCACAAGCGCTCTAAAGAAACACACCCCTGATCCAACGGCTCACAAGCGCTTGAAAGAAACACACGATCCGTGTGCTTCTTTAGTCCCGGTTGGTAACACGAACCGGGACCAAAGGCCCTGATCCAACAGCTCACAAGCGCTCGAAGGAAACACACGATCCGTGTGCTTCTGATCCAACGGCTCACAAGCGCTCGAAAGAAACACACGATCCGTGTGCTTCTTCCACCGCTTTCCGCCTTCGTCTTCCCGCAATTTCTCACTATATATATCACATCTAAACTCATATCTGCAACCTCATCACTCTTCCATGGCTTCCACCGTACTAACCTACCGTCAGGCGGAGGAGCTTTCCGCCTCGAACTACCCCTGCCCGCCCGGCTACCGCGTCCCCGCCGGCTGGAGGCTGAGCGCCGGAGGCGTGCCGGTCCCTCCTGTCCCTCAAGGTGTGGCGCGCCGGGCGGCCATCACGAACCACTACTACCTCGAGCTCACACCGGAGCAGCGGATGGATCCGGGCTGGCATCCCGACTACCGCCCGACTTGGGAAGCCTTCTTCATCAATCGGCGTGAGAGGGCGCTCGCCAGGTACGAGGGGAATGGCCCTCCTCCTTCGGACTTCAACGAGGCCGGCCGTCAGCTGTGGTGGGCTGGCCGGACTCTCCAGGGCGTTATGAACTACATCATGGCTGGCGATAACCCCCGCCTACGCTACCCTAACATGCAGTCCGGGGGTGCTCACCCGTCGAGGTTCGAGCCACGAGCGCCGTATGAGTACGATGACAGCGACGACGACGATGACGGCGACTACGAGTACGAGTATTATAGGCCTAGGCAGGAGTATGACTAAGATTGTTAGGACAACTGATCCACTGTTGTCATTCTGTACCGTATCAAATACACCGTCGAAGTTAGTTTCAGAGTATGTGATCACCATTCCAGTTATCTTTTATGAGATCCACTGTTGTCATTCTGTACCGTATCCGGTCGATTACCTGAAGGATCCACTGTTGCCATTATGTACTGTTTAGTGAGATATGAATTAAATCAATAGATATGAATTAATTCAATATATATAAATTAATTCAATAGATATAAATTAAATAAATAGATAGATTACATTTTTATCAACAATTTGATATATTATGTGCATTTTTCTGATAAACAGATCAAAAGATATTGAATTTATAAGTTCAATGAATTAATTAAGTTCACATTCCAAAAAATTTACTTAAATGAATTCACCTCTAATCTTAAAAAAATGACAAAATGGTTAATAGTTTGTATAGATAGAATAATTATTATAGAAACAGAAAATGGTTTTGAATTATTTATTCAAATTTAAACACTTTTCATGTTGAAAGTCTTTTCAAATTCGAAACCATTTGAAATTCATATTCAAACACCTTAATAAGAATAAAAAAGGCGGGAACAACATTCAGAACTGAAAAGTTTGAAATAAAATTGAATTTTCAGGGCATTGGTCCCGGTTCATGCCACGAACCGGGACCAAAGGGTATTTTCGCGCGCCTGTTCGGTGCCGGACCTTTCGTCCCGGTTGGTGGCATGAACCGGGACGAAAGGTTAGGCCTTTGGTCCCGGTTGGTGCCACCAACCGGGACGAAAGACCCTTTCGTCCCGGTTGGTGCCACCAACCGGGACGAAAGGCCCGTACCTTTAAATCTGGCCGGCCGGCCTCTTCTTCTTCCCCAACTTCTCATTTCGCCTAAGGACCAGCGCGCAGGAACCGATCCGACGCCGTCAGGCTGCCGAAAATTCCCGCGCCGCCGTCCGCCCGAGCCAGCCGCCGGCCGCCCTCCGCCGCCCACCGTGACGCCGTCCCCGACTCCCCGCTGCTCGACCTCCTCTTCCACGGGGTACCACCGCGCCGCGCCGCTCCTCCCGCACCGCGCCACTCCTCCCGCATCGCCGCGCCGCCGCACTCCATTGCCGTGCTCTCCTCCCGCATCGCCGCTCCGCTCCCCGGCCGCTCGCCCGAGCTCCTCCTCCCGCTGCCGTTCTCCTCCTCCGGCCGCCACGTGCCCCAGCTCCTCCGCCCGCTGCCGCTCGCCCGAGCTCCTCCGTCCGCCGCTGTTCTCCTCCTCGCCCTCCGCTCCGCCTCGACGCCGCCCTCCTCCGCCCGAGCTCCTCCTCCGGCCGTAGCAAGGTGAGGCTCATCTTTTTTTTTTGTTATTCACATAGTAGAATTTTAGAATTTTTAGAATTTTAGAATGTTAGACCACCACCCGAATCTCCCCTCTTAGCAAATATTTTTGTTAGCAATTTTATTTAGCTAGGTTAATTTTGTTAGCATAATTTTGTTAGCAATTTATTAGCTAGGTTAATTTTGTTAGCAATTTTATTAGCATTTTTTGTTAATTAGCTAGGTTAATTTATTAGTTAGGCTAATTAGTTAGGTTAACTAGTTAGATTTATTAGCAATTTTTCTTAGTTAGGTTAATTTTGTTAGCTAGGTTAATTTGTTAGCAATTTACTAGTTAGGTTAATTAGCTAGGTTAATTTATTAGCTAGGTTAATTAGTTAGGTTAACTAGTTAGATTTATTAGCAATTTTTATTAGTTAGGTTAATTTTGTTAGCTAGGTTAATTTACTAGTGAGGAGTGTTTTACCGCGACATTTTTACCGTGTTGCGGGGGATGAAATCGATGAGCTAGGTCATCGACGATTTAGTGTTAGAAATTTAGTGTTAGGAAATTTAGTGTTAGAAATTTATTAGAAATGTTATTAGAAAAATTTGCTAAGTCAATTTGGAATGATTTAGTGGTAGCTGATTTTGCTGTTCTTAATGCAAGCCGATGATTAGAATAGTCCATTATGCTTGCAAGAAGACTGTCTATAGAACCAAGGGTAAATGCAAGAACAATGCATTTATTTCTACTTCGTTCTTATAGGCACTCTTTTTGCTGACTAATGGCTTTGACATATGAGGCTTCAGATGTAAAACCACGTTCCCTATGCTTAGGCTTCATATTTATTTATGATTTTAGGCTTCATATTTGTATAAATAAATATTTATTTATGATTTTAGGCTTCATATTTGTATAAATATATATTTATTTATGATTTTAGGCTTCATATTATTACTACAAGTTTTCTGAACGACACGGCAGAGACGGCTCCGAAAATAACTTTCGTATTTTGCAGAAACTATGGAACCACACGGCAGAGATGAAATTGAGGAAAATATCCTCGAGGATATAATCTGCGGCGATGATGAAACAAGTCACTTTCTGAACGACTCCGGTGAGGGGGATGAGTCTCTCAACGCCTGGAAAGAGGCCGAACTCGGCATCTCCGATGAGGGAGAAGCCGACAAGGCAGAAGCCGGCGGCTCCGGTGCAACATTGATTATTACAAACTCCGACGAGGTGCATATATATATTTATATTAATTAATTTAGCCTCTGTTGTCCATATACACATATTAACAGTCTTTCTTCTTTTAGCCATCCAGATCGAGCAAATCCTCTGTGAGGACGAAACGAGGCCCAACCAAAAAGTTGCAGGACAATGTCCGCTACAGGATCGAAGAAGTCGGTGCAGACGGCGAACCCATTGCTCCAATTGATGTTAGACAAAAATTTGTGAAGCAATGCGGTGTTATTGTTAGGGACTACGTCCCGATCACCATCCGAGAATGGAATAAGCCAAGGGATCCTAAAGTTAGCTATATCGGCCCCGAAGGCAAAAGACGCCTTTTTCAAAAGGTCATGGTTAATTTCACATTGCCGTTGCCAGAGGTGGATCCAGAGGAGGGGGAGCCAGATGAGGAGGAGATGGATGCCCGAAAAAAAGCTCTAGTAGATAAAGTCAAGGCGTGGACTCTTAAGAAGATGGCCGAGCTATTCAACAAATTTAAGAACAGATTGTACACCGACTTCATCTTGAAAGATAAAACTCCGGATTTCGATCGCGGGTATGAGAAGATAAGAGACTACTGGGAAGATTTTGTGAATTACAAGAAATCAGAGGAAGCTCAGTTAAAGTCTGCAGTAAACAAGGCAAATGCTGCTAAAAAGAAGTACCACCATACTATGGGGGCTGCTGGCTACGCCTGTTCCATGCCTAAGTGGGACAAACTTGAGGCCGACCTGCTGGCTAAAGGGATCGTTCCAGAGCCTATAAAAGAAGGATGGACCGAACGGACAAGAAATTGGTTTTACGGGCATGGGGGCACATTGGACGCAGAAGGAAAGTGCATATATACCAGAAGACACAAGGATAATCCCCTACTACCCATCGAAGAAATTAGGAAAGCATACAAGGATGTTGAAGAGGGACGGTTCCGTCCCGATAGAGACGATGACGAGCTTTCCCGAGCCGTTGGGAATAAAGAACATGTGGGACGAACACGAGGCACCAAAGGCTCCAAGCCGTGGAAACATGGGTTTCCCGAGGAAAGGAAAATATTTCCCGATAAAAGTCATCAGAGGAGAAAGGAAAGGGAGGCAAGGGAAGCAATCGCTGCTGCAGACCGGCTGCGTAATATAGAAGAAACAATTAAGCGGCAGCAGGATCAAATGAAGCGGCAGCAGGATCAAATTAACGAACTTAGCCAGCAAGGCACTGCCGGCCTATCTCAGCAGCACGTTGTACAAGCTGCAGTCGATGCTACCGACCCATCATATCGGAAAAGCAGCGTGGCTTCGAGCATGGTCCCGGCACGTGATGATGATGCACTGACGACGGATGCTCTTCGTCGCTACCCAGTGGATGATATCACGGAGAGCACACCTTGTGAGCTACATGTGAAAGTGTTCAACATAACCATGAAGGTGGCGGTCGGCTATGCCGTACCAATTGGACCTACACCAACTTTCCATTGCTCCCCGGTTCCTCATGGCTACGCTATTGTCGGGGTCGATGAAGTTAGTAAAGGATTTGAGGAGCTGAAGCTGGAACACCCTGCAGGTGAAGATGGGGAGGTGGTTGAACTTGGAGAAGCCAAGAAAGGGACTATTCTATGGCCAAAGGAATTCATCGTGCTTCCAAACTGGCTGCCTCCGCCGCCTCACCACTCTCCACCGCCTCCGCCGCCTCACCACTCTCCACCGCCGCCGCCTCACCACTCTCCACCGCCTCAGGCGCCGTCTCCGCCGCCTCACCACTCTCCACCGCCGCCGCCTCAGGCGCCGTCTCCGCCGCCTCACCACTCTCCACCGCCGCCGCCTCAGGCGCCGTCTCCGCCGCCTCACCAGTCTCCAGAGCAGCCGTCTTCGCCGCCGCGTCAGTCGTCTCCGCCGCCGCGTAAGTCTTCTCCGGCGCCACGTGTGGGTACTCTGGGGTTTGATAAAAACCGATCACCGAAACGTTCAAGGTCACCCCTCCAAAAGTACCTCATAAGAATCTTGCCAAGAGACCTTATGACTATACGGTGGAGGAAAATAAGGCGATCGCAAAAGGGGAAACGGATAAGTGGTTTGCTAACTTGAAGGCAAAGAAGGCGAAAGCAACAGAGTTCCCCGACACCCCAGAAGAACATGCCGCTGTCGTGAAAATGCTGAAAAATCTAGCCCAACCCCCGCCAAAGCTGACACCAGACTATGACCGCTCTATTCTCAAGTCGGTTCGGGCAAATAAACAGCGGTCGAAGAGTATTAGTGCAAGCCGGAAGATAGTTCCCCAGCTAGGAGAACAGCAAAAACAATCGTGCCCCCCGCTCAAAGTGTTTTCCGATACCAAGGTGGGGTCGAGCAAACCTGCGGCACAGGCAAAAAAAATCGATCCTGAGTTTGTTGCAATGTACGGAGAAGCAGCCGCTGCTCACGGCTTGTCTATTGCTCAGTACTTAGACCAATTACAATTCCACGAAATTCCTAAAGTTCCAAAATACCAATACCGGCACGGGCATCCTCTCGTCAAATCTCATGTCAAAGATCTACCAACAAAAATGCGAAGATTGCATAGTTGGTACATGGCAGCCTCAAAGAAAGGGGAAAATTGGATCTACGTGGGATATAAGAACGAGCATTACGGGCATGGAGATGAGCACGTAATGATTGAATTTAGTGAATTATTTCAGTTATACCAACAAGAAGCCCTTGACAAAGCTATCATCAGCGCCTATTGTCTGTAAGTATTATTTCTGTAGTTAAGTCTCTACCTAGCTCACCTCGTTCATTGCATTTATAATTATCTTACTTATCACTATATTAATTATGCAGAATGAAGATTCTCGAATGCAAAAGAGGACAAATCTATGATATTGGGTTCGTTGATCCAAATACCATTCATGAAAAAAGTCTCCTTGATTTTTACGACCAAACCGAGAATAACTTGGTAAATGCGTTACGGTTCAACGAAGTCAAAAGAGAAATATTATTTCCTTACAACTTCAAGTAAGTGTTACTGTCTTCTACATATTTTATTTCGCTTAATTTCTCGATGTTAAGTGTATAATTGATGACTTATGCGTGCGCAGCTTCCACTTTATTCTGCTAATCATTATGCCTGACAAAGGAGTAGTACAAGTCATGGACTCCTTACATAAACCCCTTGAGAAGTGGGCGGACATGCAGGAATGCCTCCAGAGGTAATTTCAATCATTATGGCATTATCGGCAACTTTCCGTTTATTTACTGATAGCAAGTAATTAATATATAACTCCTTTATTCATTTTCTTTGCCGAGCAGGGTTTGGAAACGATTCACCGCCAGGGCTAGGGGTGAATGGGCGAAGGAGCTTACATTTAAACCAATAAATGTAAGTAGTACTATCTAGATCCGCGCATCTCTTTGATTCTAGTTCAATACCATTACCATTTTTTGATCGAACTCTGTTCCCGTAAAGTGCTTGAGCCAGGGAAGCGGGAATCATTTATGTGGATACTACGTCTGCGAGTTCATTCGTCAGACGTGCTGTGAGAAGGGCAGAAAATTAGAACAACTTCAAGTGCGTATGCAATATTCATAATCTTAGTTTATTGCCATCAATTCTGTTTACTTTCATTCATATATATTGACCCTTTTTTAATTAGATCGAACGGTTGCGGGATGGCCTTCTACCACACGATCGCATACGAGCAATTCAAGAGGAATTTGCCGGATTCTTACTTGCAGAGGTCCTAGATCCGAAAGGAGAATTCTACTGTAAGGTTGAAATTAAATAGGGAGAGTGTAAAAGAGATGTATATATGTAGGACGACGAATGAGATGTGTGTAATATATATATTCGTGGCGATGATGTGTAATAGTGGTTCCTCTTATTTAACTAGTAGTGCCATTTTTGTAGTTATAAGAAATATTTAATTTAAGTTTTTTAAACATGCATGCATTTTTCATAATTAAATAGGTCTTATTTTTCTGAACATTTTGGTATTTTATTCATATTTTTATGAATTATAGAATAAGCATTATTTATTTTATAAATTTAAACAATTTTCTGAAATTTTTGGAAAAAGTAAAATCTGACGGGACAATAGTCCCGGTTCGTATTACGAACCGGGACGGAAGCCCCAGGGCTTTCGTCCCGGTTCGTAATACGAACCGGGACGAAAGCCTCCCCCATTCGTCCCGATTGATTCGTCCCGGTTGGGGAACCGGGACCAATGGCCCAAACCAACCGGGACGAAAGGCTATTTTTCTTATCCATTAATTAAGAAAAAAGAGTTACCTGGTTAATTAAGATAAAATGGGCGAAAACGCGATACAACGCGGACAAGCCCAAACAAACACCGGGGTCAAACCCAAACACCACTCCGAGAGGGGTCAAACCCAAACACCACTCCGAGACGGATGCTCCAACGAAAGCCAACCCACCAGGAGAGTCGCGACACCGCCGATGATACAACATCGAGCAACCTCTTCGCCCACACGACATGAGGTCGACGCCGTCAACAATGTCAAACTTTCGGGACCACCACCCCGACATCTAGTTGCTCCACAGCGCCGAGCGGACCACCAAGACCACCTTCTAGTACCGCCATCCCGACATACCACTGCTCACGCTTGAACCGCAACGCCGCACGCTCCGATCGCCCGCAGCCAAACAACACATGGCAAACCGCATGCAAACCACGGCCGCACCAACTTTCAGGGCCGCCGCCCCGACGTAAGGTCAAACCGCCTCCTAGATCTGGGTGCAACTGCTTTGCACCAAGAAACTGTTGCCCACCAAGGTTCTGGAGGCCATCGGCTCGACGATCAACATCAACCGCTTCATGCCGTTGCCCCAACATCCACCATCCCGACAGCTAGAGTACCACACGCCAACATTTGAACAAACCCTTCAAAATGATGCCTCTTAGAAGGTGGTGACATAGCCGTCGCCATCGTCCACCCGGAACCCCTAGCTAGGGATTTCTTTCAAAGTGCCTAAAACCATCACAGGGGTGTGGGCGAAGCGCCACGACAAGTGCCTCCAAGCAAGAAAAACGCCACCGCTGTCAACACCGACATTGTTGTTTATAGGCGTTGTCCGAAACAACTCCACAAGACCAAGACGCGGTGAAAACCGAACATATGTCGTACACAAAGGCATCCAGAACGTCGACGCACTATCTGCAGCACGACATCTCTTCATCATCTTTTTTTTTTTTTGCGAATGATCATCATCATCCACTGAGCACTACCGTGGCGGACAGAAGCTCTGTCCTCGACGTCGAGGCATCCGCCCCCGAGAACCTCCTCGCCCAAGACCCAACGACGGCTTGTCAAGCACGCCCAGACATCCGCAGCAGGCCAATTCTGAACCGCTCGAGTAGCGCATGGACGAGCTGGAACCCTGCCTAGCCTCCAGCAGACAGGGGCGCATCCGTGCATAGAGCTGCCACATGCCCACCTCTGCGCCACCGCAGCGCTCAAGAATCACTCCGCCGCTCGCCATAGACGGCATGAAGTGCACACGCAACATGATGGTCCCGCCGTCGAGCGGGCGTTGTCTGCCGCACGCTCCGCCGGCGCGCACGGGGGTGGGTGGGGGGGGGGGGGGGGGGGGGGGGGGGAGATTTGTGGGCTAGGTATCCGCCCGCCTTGCTCCAGGCGAGCGACGCGGGGAGGCCCGTTTCATGTTGCTCTTCTCTATAGTTTTATCTGAAGAAAACGAAAACTACGTTCTGAATCTGCAAGTGTGAACTCGCGCGCCGTAGTCTTGAATCACAATCACACTTTGCTGTTCAATCGCACTCAAACCCCGTTCGATCAATATCACAGTACAACGGCCCTTCTATTCTCTTGATCAAGATTGATGTCCATGAGACGATGGATAACAATTAACGAACCCAGAGATCCGGTGCACAGTAACAGGATAAGGCAAAGATAGCCCACGGGTGCCGGTGTTGACCAAGGTGCGTCATCGCACCAGCTGACATCGATCCGTCTACCCAAGGACGAGATCAATCAATGTGTCTGACGTGTGCATCGATCGACCAGGGCATGAGGATCCGAGGACACGTGTACAGGTACGGTTGCGACAACGATCTTCCAGGAAATCCGAAGCCAACGACTACATCGCCAGCCAAGCTAGCTCGTGTTATGTTTTTAATTCCTTGAGCCTCATGGATCTCTGTAACTTCCTTCTCTCGGCCTTACCCAGCCGCACGCGCCTCGAAGTTTTCATCGAGTCCCCGGGAGAAATTTCCGTGCTTTTGATCGTCCACGCACGTATAAGCTCGGCAATGTCGTGGCGATTAGACAAGGTTACCTGATTCACTGCGCGCAATACTATTTTTGTTTTACGATTCTGACTTCAAACTTCAACGACGTACGCATGGTCGCTCTCAGTGTCCTCTAGACTTCTCTCTCTCTTACAATTTTTTTCTCCGATCCTCGTGTATGTAATTAGCTCTCGCCAGACGAGCGTGCGTGACCAGACATACCATGAACCTGTAAGTGGGCAAGCCCTAATACATCTACCAGCTTGCCACTTATACCCACTTAATTAATTAGGGCTATAATTTCTTCTATTTACGTTCATGACAGACGTTTAGCTAGCTCAAATCCACCAAACAATAACTCGAGCTTGCAGTCAAACCATATTTCCGTTCGTCGCTTAGTTCTATTCATGAAAAAGTATAGTCTTTTTAATTAAATACGTATAAGTGGCAAACTGGTAGACGCAATAGGGCTTACCCACTTACAGGCCTAACGTGCTGTGCTAGTCTGCTAGTACAGTTGATTGCGTGTAAGCTGTAGCCTCCTCCTCTTCAACACGGCGAAAGAAAAAACGTGCGGTGAGATCTGTGGTCATCAATTATGCAGGACGTACATACATATATACAGACGACACGTACCCATCCGTTGACAGAAAACACGAGTACTAGTTGCAGACGTGCCGGGAACATGTATGGAGAGCTCGGGATCGATCCGGCGGCTATTGTCTCCCATCGTGCGCGCAGAATTCATGCATGGTTGAAAAGTCTGATCACACTTGTTTTGGATAACTGATGTGAAGACTTGGTGACCATCCATTATATATCGACGGGGATCGGACGAGCTGACCGCCGGTGTGTTCGTACGTAGTGTGTCTCTGGAGAAAAATGGCAGGGGCAGAATGGTCACACGTTGGGAATGCGTCCATGGAGTAGTACGCAAGTATAGGAGTACGTCGCAACAACTGCATCCATCTTCTTCCATTATTAAATCAACTCGATCCAGGATAAGATATTCCCATTGGGATAAGGCAATTACGACCCCGTACACCGGGCCGGGCTTTTTTCGGCCCGGCACGTGGCACGCGAAAAAAGCCCGGCACCGGCCCGGCCCGACCCGTGGCGTGTCGTGCCCGTGCTGGCCCGTGAGAGCCAGGTGCCGTGCCTGGGCCGGCGAATAAGGCCCGCGTGCCAGACCGGCACGGCACGCCAAGCCGCGTGGCACGCCAGGCACGCGTGCCGGCCTGCTGGCACGCGGGGGGCCGTTAGCGTGAGCGGGAGCGGGGACGCGGGGAGCAGGCCTGGGACGAGCCAGCTTTGGCCTTGCCGCCTTGGCCAGCAGGCAGCAGCGAGCGAGGCTAGGGCCAGGCCAGCACGCTTTGGCCGCAGACTTGCATGCATGCAGCGGCCAACGAGGCAGTGATCGGAGCCAGCTTTGGCCTTTGGCCAGCACGCAGCCAGCAGTCATGCAGCACAGCAGCGATGCAACGTCTATTTTTATTATAATTTTTGCAGACTTTGTATTTTTTTAAATTTTTTACATTTTTCTGGACTGAAATAAAAAAACAGAAAAACAGAAAAAACAGGCACGCGGGCCACTTTTCCGGCCCCGCGTGCTGACGTGCCGCGGGCCGGCCCGTATAAGGCCTGTGCCGTGCCCGTGCCTCACTGCCAGGCACATGGGCCGGCCCGGCACGGCACGCGTGCTTCGCGGGCCGGTATGTGCCGTGCCGGGCCAGGCACGCCAAACCTGTGTCGGGCCTATGCCGGGCCGGGCCGGCCCGTTGGCCAGGTGTGCCCGTACTACATGGCGTGTTTGGTGCACAAGGTTATTCTTTTGTCAGTCCTCCCTCCGCGAGAGCAAAAACAGAGGGCCAGAAAAACGTCCTGCGTCTCGCGTCGCCCCCGTGCGGGCGACGGAGACGCCAACCTAGCGCCGCCACCCCGACCTTGCCCTCCTCCCTACCGTTGCCGACGTGAGCCGCCGGGCAAAGCCCGCACGGTGTCGGCGGCGGCGGGACCTTCTCGTTCCCCTCTCGCGGTGACCAGGGCGCGGGCCTTGGCGGCCGTGGCAGGCGACCCTCTCAGCGAGGGGAGCGCCGGCGGGGCCCTCCAGCGGCATGGTGGCCTCGCGGTCTACTGACGTGTCTGGGCACGGCGCTGTCCCTCGGCAGCGGAGGCGGCTTCGGACGGCGCACGACCTCGATCTGTTGGTCTGTCGGCGGCGGTTCACGGCGGCGATGCTCGGTGGGGTCGTACTGGTCGAAGTGGCGTGGGTCTTGCAGGAAGACGGCGATGGCGGCCATGGCGCTGCAGCGCGGCGGCAGGACCTAGCGGGCCTGATCTGGGCCTGGATGAAGCTGGGCCTGATCCGGGCCTGATCTGGGCATGCCGGGACCCGCTGCTGCGTCCGGTCGGTGACCGTCTTTGACGGTGGAGGGTGGCTGATCCCCTCCGATTGGCTGTGGCGTGGCCGGAGGCTTGATCCGGGCAGGTGGCCTAGATCGGGCTGATGATGGCTGCGGGGTGTGAGCCCTGTGGGCTACACTTCTGCTGTCCAATTGCTGGATCTATCGCCGTCCTCCCTCGCCCGATCCGTCAATCTAGCGGTGGTCTTTAAGTCGCGACATCGGCTTGAGGTCGTGGAAGCCGGGGCGGCGGCCCTGGAAGGAGAGGTTGTATGGGTGTCGTCGACGGCAGCATCGCAGCGGTGGTGGTTGTTCCTTTGGCCATGTGGGTGGCAAGGGAATTAGCAGCGGGAGGTCCTGGTGTCGGTGCTTCGTCGGCGGCTCCCTGGTCATGCTCTGGAAGCCTAGTGTTGTTCTCCTCAGATGACACGCGCGAGGAACCGAGCGAAAGCTTGCACTTTGGTGCCGGCAATGGTGATGCCTGCGGGTGTCATTACCCTCTTGGGGGCGTTGCTATGGATCCTCGTCGTGATTGGGTTCCGGGTGAAAACCCTAGTGCGCATTGCGGGCTCGACGACGGTGGCGCGTCACGTCATTACCCTTTTGGGGGCGTCGTCGTGGAGCTTAGGCTACATCTAGGTGCAACACGGTGGTGTCGTTCTTCGTTGTGAAGCTTCTTCGTCTTCGGCGTGTCCGGTAGTCTAGGTCGCTTCTCGCGCAGTGTGGCTTTTCCTGTTTTCTCGTTCGACTTCGAGTTGGTGCTTGTCTCCACCTCGTTGTTGATTCTTTGGTTGACCTGCTTGTTTGGGATTTCCTCACCACTATGTATCGGTTTGGCCGGTTATGGCTTTATTTATAAAGCGGGGGTACGGCCTGTTTCGTCAGTCCTCCCTCCGTGATCTGCTGCCAAAAGCCAAATGTGCATGAAGTGTGAACCGGGCCAAAGCATAAAATGGTGGCAAACTTTAATTTCCTCGAGTAAAGAAGGGTCGCTGTCTGAATTAGCATCGACATATTTTCCACGACAGGAAAGTAAAGGAAGCGGATCTGCTGACAAGATCTAGATTTACTCCGTCGTTTGATCGTGTGGAGCTAGCTAGCTCTACCACATAGAGTTAGCTGCATGCCAGCCGAGATTGCAGCCCGAGACGCGAGTCAAAACCCACACGATCACGGCAAAGATCTCGGTCGATCGATCGCCATGAAATTAATCGATCCGAGATCCGCGGGAAAGCAAAAGGCAGCAGCAGCTACTAACACCCTATCCACTACAACTATCTTCTCGCATTTTTTTCTCTTTGAAACAAGACCTCTATCGATATCCACTACTACCAAACAGCAGAGGTCGTTTCATCATTCGTCCGGCCGGCCAGCTAGTCAGCTACACCAGTAGTACAATGGAGAGCTGATAGAGAAGCATTTTCCCCAGACAAACGGGTACGCCTACAGCTCAAGTTAGTCTTGGTGGTACAGCCAACTCAAACTCAAGCACTCCTTCCTACATTAATGTCCACCGCATATATAGGATGCCACCAATCATTTGACCACGCTGATGCTACTACAGTATACGCTAGCTCGCCGGCCGGCCGGATCATGTGTTCTTTTCGTGTCCGGCGAGCCAGCGGTAGACGTTGCGTACGGTCGGAACTCGGACGCACGTACATACGGACGGCTAGCTAGCTCTCCCTCCCAAAGTGACAGGGAACACAGGAGAAAGAAGGAAAAAGAAGTTACTTACTCCGTATCCGTATCAAATCAAATTATAAGATGTTTTGAATTGTTTACTTTCCATCCGTATCTAGACATTAGTTATTTTAATCTTGCATTAAAACATGTCTAGATACGAATGGAAAGTAAACAGTCCAAAACATCTTACATTTTGATATAGAGAGAGTAAGAAGAAGACGGCACTGTCATCCATGTACTAATGCAGAGTGCTGCGTGGTTAACGCGAGACCCTACATTATTTCCGTATACCGATATATGTACGCAGCGCGTATAGAACGTGACGTGACAATACTTGCAGACTAAGTGAGACCCACACGCATGCACATACGGAGCGAGAAGGTTGACCAAACTCGCGCGTGCCGGCGGTCGAGAGCGGATAACATCGATCAGCGAGGCTGTGTCGGTCACTCGGTGTGCGCGGAAATTGTGTCGGCGAGTATAGCTCAGCGGCGCGTCAGTCGTAAGGATGGCAATTTTACCCACGAGTACCGTACCCGTATGAGGAGAGTATGGGCACATTTTTATATCCATGGATAGTATCCATACCCTACCCGCTAAGTCATGGGTATGGCATGGGTATAACTTTGTATCCATGGTTATACCCGTATCCTACCCATTTATACTGACATATGTACGCTACTCGGTTGACTTATTATATATGACCATGAGATTATAATTTTCGAAGTTAGATAAGTGTCATATATTCATCCACCTATTATTGAGTTGAGATAATTGTTTTTTTTTATCAAATGTGCTACCAATGAATATGAAAATATGAACAATTTATATACTATTTGATCTACCCAGCGAGTACCCAACCCGCCGGATATGTGTATGGTATACTTTATCCCCATACATAAAAGTATATGTAAAATTTTATACCTATAAACTATATAAATATAAGTATAGTATTGTTCTATCCTACCCATATCCTACCCATTGCCCATTGCCACCAGCCAACCGGGACCGGCCGGGTACAGAATTCAAGCATTTCGGCGCGAACCAGAGTGCTGGCGCGCGCCTGAGGCAGCATGGCAAACGAAACAAAGCGTGCGCCTGCCTGCCTAGCTGGGCGACATGGCAATAATATGGCATGGTACGTGGAGTCCCGAGGCAAATAATCTGTCTGAAGCGCTCACATGGGGTGACCGTCGTGCTATGCTGCCATTGGTGCTAGCGCATGCATGCATGCATGCATCATAGATAAGACATGTTTTCAGCAAAGTTGGGGTCCACACGAATGTATTTAGAGTCAATTTCACTTTTTACCCCTATTTATAATGTTGTGACATCAGTTACCCTGTAAAATTCACATCGGCGCCCGGGCGCACCAGCTCCCGTTTTTCGGGAGCAAAAAAAAACTTATGAAAACTTTTCAAAAAAATGCAAAAAAAATCATGCACATACCCGACTATGTTCCGCACCATCGTGAAAAATTTCGCATCAAAATATCATCGTATGCGCCCTGGGGAAAAATGACAAAATTCTGACAGAAATTCAAATTCCGGATCTCACATGCTGTCAGAATTTTGGCATTTTCGCCCAGGTCGCATACGATGATATTTTGATGCGAAATTTTCACGATGGTGCGGAACATGGTCGGGTACGTGCATGATTTTTTTCGCTTTTTTTTGCAAAGTTTTTGATTTTTAATTTTTTTTGAAAATCACCGGGAGCTGGTGTGCCCGGGGGGCACAAACGCTGCTCTCAGTTACCCTTCTCTATTTAATTTTTCGTACCATATTTTACCCCGTATTTCTAACGGTGTGTCAATATTAACCCCACTTATTTTTTCGTTCCTGACAGCTGGCGCCCACTCAGCAAGCTAGCTAGAAGGCGTAATTGGCGTTCTTGTTTCTTTCCCTAGTTGAGCCAACCAAATTCACCCCGCATCCCAAATCCAAACCCAGTCCGCACGAACGAGTCGAACTTTGATTTGTAGGCAACAAACCTGAGAATTCTAGATTACCCCAGCTGATTTTTCTCTACGCAACAACTAGTTTGTATATGAATGTCGAAGTATTCCTTGGCCAGATTTTCCAACCTTTGGGCGGCGATGCTCTGAGATGGTGCACCACCATCTAACCATAAGGGTCCAGCGTCTTGTGTACGCGACTAACCTCTGCGATGGCCGCCGCTGCTACCATGGCGCGGGGTCGCATGGGCGTTGCTACCTGTACTATTGTCCGCGGTGGCCGCTAACCCCAGAAATAGAGGAATAGGAGTGGGGATCGACCGAGGTGGTTCGCGGCTGTTCTGCCTCGAAGCGATGCGGGATTGCATGTGTGGCGGCCAAGCAGTGGGTACGGGTTGGGTTTTGTTGGCTCAATTAGTGATGGAAACGAGAACGTAAACAGCGCCTCGGGATTTGCCTGTTGATTCAACATGGGGAGATGACCGAGAGAGGGGCCATGCTATCCGAAACGGGGAAAAGGACTAAAAAGGGGTAAATATTGACACGTCGTTACAAATAAGGGGTAAACATGTCACAAAAGTTTAAATTGGATAACTGGTATCATAAAATCATAAATAGAGGGGATAAAAAGTGAAATTCACTCATGTATTTATGATCCACGCATCTCAAATAATCCAACCTCTACCTAGTTTCTTGGAGATGGTCGTTGCCGGCCAGTCGACATCATGGACATCCGCACCACAAAATACAAGTTAATTATGGATCGCCAGGGACACCACGCGATTGTGGTAAGTTAGGTGCACGCCAGGTGTTTGTTCGACGCATTCTTCCGTCGGTTCCCCTCTTTACACGCTGTGGTTCGCGTCGGTTCCGTAGCAGAGCCGCTCGCTCCCCGGCCGCGATCCTATCCTGACCGACCACGCGCCACGTTTATTACTTCTTCCTCATGCTCGTGCGACGAAAATGGTTGGGAAACCGGCAGAAGTTGGCCGGAAACTGAAAAGGTCCTCCGGCCGGCCAGACCGCGCTCCGTGCTGACTTATTGTTGCCGGTTCCTCATTCCGTGCCCGGCGGGATGTTTCCCGGCATGAGCACAAACGTACGTGGAACAGTCAAACTGGACGGCCGGAGTAGAGACGTCTGGATGTTGTTGATCGTGCATGGTTGATAAGTGAGAGAGCTGGAAACGTGTCGATCAGAGAGCAGCCAAGGAAGTAGGAACACCACCGAAAGGCAGAGGGATGTTGATAAGCTGGGAGCGTTGGTACGTGACGGGGACGTACGGTCGTCGTCGATCGTCGTCTCCGGCAAAGATCGACGGCCGGGGCTCGATCGGTCGACGTGCTCGACACGGCACTCGATCGGCCAAGTAGTAACCCAGTGCAATTCTGCAAACAAGACCCAGCAAGACGAAATGCGCAAACGTGTATATCACACCGCCCCAGCGACGACCAGGACAACCGTTTGTCATATTTTTCTGCCGGAGATCGACCTGATCGGAGCGAAAACGTGATGACCTTCTAGCTAGCTTATCCTGACGGATGACGCTGCTCCTGCTTGCTCCTCCTACACAGATTAACTAATCGCTAACGTTTACGAGTCGCCAACTGTTTTATTATCTCATCTGAACTCGTGATCTTAGCTAGCTGCCCGGTTTAAATACAACAGCAGAGAAATGACTGCATTCACGTTCTGGCAGCCGACCGGCACCACCGTGATATTATTACCAGTAAGTACTAATCTAATTTGATCTCACACGGGATTATCTTTCCTTGCTCTCGCTTACCTAATTTGATCACCAATCCGGCGGAGACTAAACTAAACTAAAAGCAATGGTCCCTAGCTAAGTAGTATAGCTCGCTAAAAGAACAGACACTAAAGTAGGACCCCTGGGCCGATGGTAATGTTAATCCGTCAAAAGTCAGTACTGCTGCACCATGTCGTGCACGCTCTCGATTTGATTATGTTATCCGGTCTTAGGATTGGCCCTTTACAGATCTCGCGCTTTACTTACTTTTCGTTCCGGTAAAGATCGACTCCGGACCGGACGCCGATCTCTCACCGCTATGTTCTCACCGACGTGTGTACAAGTTGCTCACCCGTCACGTATACGTACGCATACATGCATGGGGTTCACGACGGAAAAGTGTATCGGCTCGTGAGTATCAGTGATCCTGCTTGTTTAAGTAATCCAAAATAAATATTTATAAGTTTCAAACTGTTGAAAACAATCCTAGATGTGACCAATGGTTCATTCCCCAAAACTTTTAAAATATCAACATTAAATGGTTTATATTCCGAGCTACATAAAGATGACAAAATCTGATAAATTTGGAAATTTAAAAATATGCATACCCAGATCTACATTTTTTATTTTTATAAAAACTACCTGAGCCTGATTTTTCACATGTTTATGGAATACACTATTAACTACGTCCGAGATTTTTTATTTTTAAACTTATAAATATTTTAAAAAATATCAAGTTCACTAAAACTTGAGAACACGAAACCTCCACTCACCCATGGAGCCGTACAACTACCAAACTGGGTGTATGTATACAGTAAAGTTAACTAAGAGCATCTCTAACAGATCTCGAATAAGTTGGTACCGGATAATTCTTATTCGGTTACCCGGATAATGATTATCCGGTACGAGTTCGTCTCCATCGAAATAGATGCAGCAAAATCGATCCGGATATTTAAACTGATGATGATAGACGAGTTTGCGCGTTAATTTTACATATGAACTAGACTAGAAATTGCAGTACATGCGAAATTAAACTAGAAACCCTAGATCTACGGCCCGGCGGCGGGGATGGTGCTGCGGCGGCTGGTCTCCCTCGGCGACGGTGTCGGCATCGACCTACTCGTCCTCCTCGGCGATGGAGCGCAGCGCCACCGCGAGCTCCTGCTCGTCTAATGCCGTCGTTCAGGCGGCGACCTCCTCCTCGGCTACGCGGATGCGCCCGTACGCCGGCAGCAGCACCTCGTGGTAGCAGTCGAGGCGGACGATGGCGGAGCACCGCGGGCCTTCGAGAGTCACGCGGCAGTGCCCCGCCGGAATGGGATCCTCTGATGGCTCCTCCCGCTTCCTCCTCCGGCTGCCGCTCGAGCTCCCCGCCTCCGCATCGTGCCTCCGCCTCGACCGCGGCGTCATGAGCCCCTCCCACCGGCAGTCCTTGTACGAGCCGCGCAAGCGGGCGGCATTCGGGCGGCGCTTGTCCGCCTCCCGCGCCGCCCTCCTCGCCGCCTCGTCTTCCGACGGCTCCCGGCCTCCTCCGGAGCTACGCAGGCTCGAGCCGTCCATGGATCTGGTGGTGGGAAGGGGAGAGGAGCTGCGAGGCGGCGTTGATTGCTCGTCGGAGCTGGGCTGGGTGCGGCGGAGGGGTTCGGTTTTGGTACCGAATCGACCCCTCCGCCCCGGCTATATAATGGACGAGGCGCCGCTTATCCGGGGGGCGGATAAATTTTTCCGGGCCGGCCTCTTTTCCTGTTTCTGATCGGGCCGAAAAAATGTCCCGTACCCCAAATCGACCGGACTTTTCCTGGCCGAGGGGCTTATTCGAGATCTGCTAGAGATGCTCTAACCGTTTATTCGGGATCTGCTTAGAGATACTCTTCTAAGACTAGTCACAATAGGGAGTATCATATATGTGATATCTTATATGATACTAGTTTATGATACTACTTACACAATGGATAGTAACATATATGTGGTATCATATAATTTTACATTTATTAGGTTATAGACTCATCTTACCTTGAAAAACGTTATATTACGGTATCTACCTATGATAGCACTACCACCTCTCTCCTCATTAATTACAGTGACACGTCAGTTTTTTACCAACGTGGCATGCATGATACTACCTATGATACCCTCACTGTAGCTAGTCTAATGGGGGTACATTCGTTCCCGTACGTCTGGTCCATGCATCTGGCCATCATCAATTTGTGCATTTGGAAGGATGCAGTCCGTACATGCGTCCACAGGAGCTGAGTTGAGGAGTGGACCGCGGTGGTCGGCACCGAAATTAGCTGTGGCCGTGGGGACGGACACCGGCACGGGCACGGATCACGGGCCCATCCAACCAAGCAAGGCTAGACCAATGGATGGATGGATAAGATCATCATATGGTTGTTCTAGTAGCAGTAGGATCAAGGCCAGCCTGCCTATCGATGGTAGTGCTTTGCCCGTTTGGGTCGGTTGGTTCCCATGTGTCTGCCCTGCAGTTTCCCGGCCGGGAATCTCTGCCGCCCTTCATTAAATTTAATGATTTGAGGCTAATGCATGTATATGATTGGGCATGCAACATTTTTTATTATGACTACGTGCAAGTGTTGTATGTTAGCTAAGCTACAACCACACTATCTCTATTCATTAACTAATATGCCACATAAGCAAAACACATATGAAACCGTGCTAAGAGACTTACATTGACATATGCCTCATGCGCATACCGTGTTTGCTCTAAAACCGAGTCGACGACGAGTTAAAAGCTACCAGGGCAAGTTCTTTCGAGGAGATCTAGTGAGTAGTACTCCCTCCGTTCTATAATATAAGATGTTTTAACCCTTTTCCACATTCGTATTTGTACCATATATATCCAGACATGTTTTAGTGTATGTGTTTATCCACTTTTCATTCTTTTAGTACGAATCTAGACAACCTGTAAAACATCTAAAACATCTTATATTGTGGAACGGAGGGAGTAGTAATAAACGCGTACGAGGGGAGCAGGGAGGAGCTCGCGATCACGTCGAGCTGCTACTGCTGCGACCGTGACGTGTCGTGCATACGATACGAGGTACTACTCCGTATTAGGAAAAATCGAACGGATAGTACTACCACCTCTCCATCGATCGATCGGGTCTGGGTGGGTACGTGGCGGCTAGCTGCAGTTTCAAGTCCCTAAACCCTGATCGATCTGGCGGCCGCCCGTTTCTTTGCCCGGTGACCGCGGTAATGCATTTGCTGCCGGCCACCGTGCGTGTCCGAACTCCACGTGCCCCGCGCCGCGCGATTAATTGTAGCTCATGGTTGATCTGCGTGCTCTTCTAGTACTACGTAGTATTACTAATCTACCGCGCGCGTTAGTGGGTGGTAATGGCTAACGGAACATAATCTTTATTCCGTTTTGTCCAGATAGACCAATGCGTGCAGGAATAATAGTCGTGATCCATCCACTCCACGTGACTGGTTAGATCAGATAAGGTAATGCCTGGTTGGTTGGTATTAGGCCATCTATCCGATTCCGAAGGCGGATACTTACGCAAGTTTTCACCGATACGCAAAGTAAAGTCCGTTTTTCAAACAAAAAAAAAGTACTGCCAGAAATGTCTGGCATGCACATGCACCCACCCACGACGTCCAGAACCAAAGACGGGGCCTCGTTTCGGTTCGGAAAAAGGTGCGAGGTCGGCAGGGCCGCCTTATTACGCGTGGCAGCCGGGCCCCGCGGGCCAGTGGTTGGGGTTGGGCTTTTTGCCCTGCGTTCCAGCCTGAAGCTAGGTTGATGGAAGCTGACCTCATCTTGTCTCATCTATCTATCCTCGCAAGAAAGGGCACATTATTTGCCGAAATCCAAATAAGCATGTGCTCCCACGTGCTATATTTTGTTTATAAATGTCAAAGGTTTAAAAAAGATACCCTAGGGCGCAGACAGGTATATTTTTAATGAAATTTATGTGTTCGTTGAAGACTGGTTTTTTATTATTTTTTTACTCAGAAAATACGTTTAACTGTTCCGTTTGTCAATTTAGTGTTCATCACTGAGCATGCTTCTAGGGTCATTTCCACCCGCTCATATTTCTGTGGGCGCCATGCTTAGAGAAATTCTACACTTCGTTAAAAAAAACTATTGAAAATTGCGAAGTTTACATAACGATACAGATGACAATATGACAAAGCACAAAATTCACCATGACATATGAATATTCACCACTTTTGCAAGAAGGAACAAACATTTTTTCCAAAATGGAAGGTATTAAAACAATTTAGCATGTATAATGGGTATTTAAATTTATCAATGTATTATTCATAATTACGATGATATACTAATATTGTACTACCATAAATATAACATTTTAGAAGCATCTCATTCTCATCGGCGCCTGTAGCGCTCTGACCCCAGAGCTATACAGTGAAACGTTGTGCAACCTCTAGCTGCCATTTGATTAAAGGTTCAGGTTATCTATGATCTTATCGTCTATTCCCAAGTTGTCCATAACCGCGGACACGGCTTTTCGAAAAGATTAAACCCTGCAGGGGTGTACTGTTTTTACCATTGGTACCGTCCGACCCCTTGCCTGATCATTTAGATCTCTTCCGGGGAAAACCGGCAGGGCAGGCGCGGTTAAACCTTTACAAAGCATGAGACTATCCAAGGGTCATCGTGACGACAGGACAAGTTCAGCGCCTATTTCAACACCCTGCCCCATCGCCACTCCTATCACCTCCATCATCATCATCATCATCACCATCATCATCTTCGGCCACACACTCGCAAATGGAAAGTGCAAACTAGAGAACCCTTGGATACGCCCGCACTAATTATTCGGTTAGTAAGGAGCCCATACTCCCACCTTTGGAAGCACGCTAGTCTTGGTTCAAGAGGTAAAGAACTCGCACCTAGGGGCCAGAACGAGACAAGACACCATCCCCGATGGCAACTCATCCCAGCCTTCTTAGCAATTAATTATCAACACAAGTCTCCACCACTGTCCGAACATTCCATTCACTTCACAATTATGGAAATAATCAACAGACAACTCTAACATTCGACTAAGCATGGCTAAGCATATCTAAGCATGACATACAACATATATGATTTATCTCAGGCCAACACTTCAACCTATGGTTCATAGGTGGGGAAACAGATAATGGTTCAGGGAGCATGCAAGTGATAGGATATTATATACACTGACCAAAACTTGTCACCAGAATCGAATGCAATAATATGGTGGATAAAATACTTGGGTAATATGAGATATGCCAAGAAGGTTAGGTTAGCTCTTGCCTTGCTGGTAGTACTGGTCGCGCTGGTTGTCAAGGTATTGTGGTGGAACCTCGACTCCAGAATCTACCGAAACACAAACAATACAAGAAAGGAATAAATAACACGAATACAAGGTGCAATGCACAATCATGATGATATGGACATATTATGCACTGAAAAGGTATTGGGCATGTCCCACAAGTTAAATGGAACCCCTAAATTAAATATCACAATTAACGGGTTAAAACTCCATCTTTAACTTAGTGATTTGCGTTATTTATCAAAACTTCCAGTACTGAAATATGGGTCCTAAATGCATGAAAATGACATTATTAGATAGGTATTAACGCACTGATCATTTTGGTACCTTGTTTGCATTTTTCCGATTAACGGTGAAGAAATGGTGATTTAAACGGTTATGCGATTTAAATCATTTTAACCAATTCGAAATTAACATCAAAGGAAAATTTATTTTCATGCTGTGATATTAACATAGGTAGATAGCATTTGCTTTGCTGGTCATTTTGGTATATCATTTGCAATTTTTGAATTAATATTCACCAAGTTATGATATTCCCAATAATTGATTTAAATCTGCCATTTTCTTGAATTTTAATAAAAAGCACCAAAGTTAATTCTCAAACTCTCTCAAATGACATAAAGTGGTAGTCCATTGTTCACTGAACATTTTGAGATATTGAACACAATTTTTGAGTGGGTAGAACTCAAGTTATGGAATTAACAAAACCAACATTATTTCTGCCATTTTAGTATTCAGCAATTAAAGGCAATTTATTTTGACAAATTAAATTAACCAATGGTACTAACAGATAGACATTTTATTGCTGAGCATTTTGACATATTATTTGCAATTTTTGGACAAGTGGTTCAAAAGTTATGCCATTTCAAAGTTCATATTAATTTTCTGTTAATTGTTTTAAAAACCAGGAATTTGGGCCGAACGTTTTTCACCCGGGTCGGCGCTAACCACAGAGGCTGACTTGTGGGGCAGCAGCCATGCTGGCACGCCACGTCGGCCAGCGGCCCATTGGCAGGTTTGACCGGCGCGGGGAGGCCAAGACCGGCGCGGCGCGACGGCGGCCGGCGGCAAGCCGATCACGGATCCGTCGAACCAGCGCTAACCAGACCTAACGAAGGCTACGATCGGGATCTACGAGTGGAGGCGACCTAGGTGGCGGCGGGGCGTGACCAAAAGGTCACCGGAGGGGCGCCGGCGACGAGCTATGGCGGCGGTGCGGCTCGGTCTAACTAGATACGGCGATGCAGAGGGGAAGGAGCGACGGGAAGATGTCCGGGAGGACCGTGAGCTCACCCTGAGCTCGCGTGTGTGCTCGTCATTGAAGAGGGAGGGATGCAACGGCGGCGATTCACGGTGGACGGTGGCGGCACCGTCAGAGAAGACGAAGACGGATGCGGCGATTCCCTGGCCCCGAGCTCGATTCCTTCCACCCGAAGAACGAGGAAGACGAGGCGGAGCGAACGGCGGCTTCAGCTGGTCTCGGGGAGGCTCCAGTCGGCGGCGATGCGCGGCGGCGCTCGGGTAAGTCGGCGGTCATGTCGCCTTAGGGTTTGGGTTTCTCTGCAGAGGGAGAAAAGGAGGGGGGAGGAGGAGCAAGCGGTCGTGGGGGTGCTCTTTACCCTCAAGGGGGGCTAGGGGAGCGAGGGACGACGGGGGAGGCCGTGGTGGGGCGGCCATGGCGCCAGGGTTCTCCCTGTCGCCACAGTGACGATGCTGACAGTGGGGACCCACTGTCAGTGTTTTATTTTTTCCATTTTCTTTAATTCCAGCAAGTTTAGGCATTTATTTGAGGCCCTTAATTACTTTTAAAAATTCTGGAAAAATTCACAGAGACAACATATATTATTTAGAACTTGTGATAAAATTTGCAGCCCATTTGGAATTTATCTCCAGTGGTAACATTTCAGAATTTGCCCTCTTGCATTTTAGGGTTTTATTCCAATATTTGCATTTGCCATTGCATTTAAATTTGGCAACAATTATATTTGTTGTTGTAAGAACTTCCTGGACAAATATGAGAATTTGATTTGAGAGTTTGTTCAACATTCACACTATCACATCTGGTTTCTTATTTGTTGCCTCCTTATTATTTCATGTGAAGCAATTTGAATAAATATGCCATGATGCAAATGAGATGCAAAAGTGAAACTTTTACTCATATTTTCAGGGTCCAAAAGTGGGGCTGTTACAACTCTATCCCCCTTACAGGAATCTCGTCCCGAGATTCTAGGCTTGAGTGAAGAAGGCGGGATATTCCTGGCGAAGACTAGTTTCATGTTCCCAGGTTGCTTCATCTTCAGAATGGTTAGACCACTGGATTTTGAGGAACTTGATGGATTTATTGCGAGTCTTTCTTTCCGCTTCATCCAATATGCGGACAGGATGCTCACGGTAAGTCAAATCTTCCTGAATGTCCAACTCTTCATTATTGACCCCACGAATAGGATCTTTGAAGCAACGACGGAGTTGAGAGACGTGGAACACATCATGCACATCCGGGAAATTTTCTGGAAGCTCTAGTTGATAGGAGAGATCACCTCGCTTACCCAGGACAGTGAAAGGACCAACAAAGCGAGGTGCTAGTTTTCCCTTGATCCCGAAACGACGAACGCCTCGGAGGGGAGAGACTCGAAGATAGGCTTTGTCACCAATTTCATAGTGAACTTCTTGATGATGCTTATCGTAGTAGCTCTTCTGCCTGGATTGAGCAATCTTCAGATTGGCTCGAATGACACGGACTTTCTCTTCAGCCTCATTGATCACATCAGTACAGAAGAGTGACCTCTCTCCGGTTTCAGACCAATTGAGAGGTGTTCGGCATTTTCTCCCATAAAGGACCTCAAAGGGAGCCATTTGCAAACTGGCTTGGTAGCTATTGTTGTAGGAGAACTCAGCGAGTGGAAGATATTTTTCCCAACCCTTGCCAAAGGATATAACACAAGCCCGAAGCATATCCTCAAGAACTTGGTTCACCCTTTCAGTTTGGCCATCGGTTTGAGGGTGATAGGCGGTGCTGAAGTTGAGGCGGGTTCCCAGAGCCTCTTGGAAGCTTTGCCAGAATTTGGACACAAACAGACTACCACGGTCTGAGATAATCCGCAGTGGAACCCCATGCAAAGGAACAATACGGGCCATATACAAGTCAGCAAGTTGGCTTGCTCGAATATCATCACGGACCGGGAGGAAATGGGCGACCTTTGACAAACGGTCGATGATGACCCAGATAGCATTATTTCCCTTTTGAGACCTGGGAAATCCAGTAATGAAGTCCATACCAACTTCATCCCACTTCCATTCGGGAATGGCTATAGGGCGGAGAGTACTAGCTGGCCTTTGATGTTCAGCCTTAACCCGGCGACAGATGTCGCATTCAGCAACATACTCGGCGATCTCGCGCTTCATGCAAGACCACCAGAATTGAGGGCGAAGATCTTGGTACATCTTGGTGCTACCCGGATGAATAGAGATGGGTGACTCGTGAGCTTCGGAGAGGATCAACTCTTTTGTATTCCCACTCTTGGGCACCACCAGACGGGTACCAAAGTAGACGACACCATTGTCATCAACCGAGAAACATTTGGCTTTACCATTGGCTATCTTCTCCTTGATCTCGAGGATCTCAGCATCATTTTGCTGGGCAGCCTTGATATCATCCTCGAGGGTGGACTGGATTTCTAAGTTGGCCAAATATCCGGAGGGAACAATCTCCAGATTCAAACGTGCGAATTCTTCATGAAGAGCAGGTTGAGCTTGCTCAACCATTAGGGTATTGCAATAAGACTTGCGGCTCAGGGCATCGGCCACAACGTTGGCCTTGCCAGGCTGATAGTTGAGGGTCACATCATAGTCCTTGATTAACTCCAACCATCTTCTCTGTCGAAGGTTCAGATCCGGTTGAGTGAAAAGGTACTTCAGACTCTGATGGTCAGAAAAGATCTCGCAATGGTTACCCAACAGGTAGGGCCTCCATTGCTTTAGAGACGGAACCACAGCAGCAAGCTCTAGGTCATGAGTAGGGTAGTTTTGCTCATGCGGTTTGAGTTGACGGGAAGCATAGGCGATGACATGGCCTTCTTGCATCAGAACACAGCCCAAGCCTTGAAGTGATGCATCACAATAGACGACAAAGTCTTTGTCGGTGTCTGGAAGGACAAGTACAGGAGTGGTCGTGAGTTTGACTTTTAGGGTTTGGAAGCTCTCTTCAGCCTTGTCCGTCCAGACAAACTTCTTGTCTTTCTTGAGGAGGTCGGTCAAAGCTTTGGCTATCTTGGAGAAACCTTCGATGAATCGGCGGTAGTAACCCGCTAACCCAAGGAAGCTGCGGATGTCTTTGACAGACTTTGGGGTAGGCCAATCCAGAATCGACTGAATCTTGTCAGGTATAACGGATACTCCGTAAGCTGACACCACATGGCCTAGGAAGACGAGTTGTTTCAGCCAGAACTCACACTTGGAGAACTTAGCGTAGAGGCGATGTTCGCGAAGCTTGGTCAGAACTAGGCGAAGATGCTCATCATGCTCTTCGTCGGTTTTGGAGTAAACGAGGATATCATCAATGTAGATGATGACGAACTTATCGAGGTACTCATGGAAGATTGAGTTCATAAGCCTCATGAAGGTGGTCGGAGCATTGGTGAGGCCAAATGACATGACGGTATACTCATACAACCCATAACGGGTAGTGAATGCCGTTTTTGGAATATCCTCCTTCCTGATTTTGATCCGATGGTAGCCTGACCGCAGATCCATCTTGGAGAATACAGTGGCACCCGCTAACTGATTGAAGAGATCATTCATTCGGAGGATAGGATATTTGTTTTTGATGGTCACCGCATTCAGAGGGCGGTAATCAACAACCAGACGAGGAACATTGGTATCCCTCTTCTTGACAAAGATGACGGGGCAACCCCAGGGGGAACTACTAGGCCGAATGAATTCCTTTTCCAACAGTTCATCTAGTTGCTTCTTCAGTTCAGTCAACTCTTCTGTCGGCATTCGGTACGGCCTCTTGGAAATCGGGGCAGTCCCGGGAACCAGTTCAATAACAAACTCAACAGTTCGATCTGGCGGCATGCCAGGCAATTCTTCAGGAAAGACGTCAGGAAAGTCACACACCACACCTATCTCATGCATTTCAGGCGGGTTGATACCTTCCATAAAGTAGAGGCTGATCTCCGGAGAGAGAGGAGCGGTAGCGGTTGGAATTTTGGAGTAAGGGGACAGGTACATCACTGGTCCGAAGGTGGGGTGGACCACTGTGACAGACTTGGCAGCACAATTTAAGTTAGCCTGGTATTTGACTAGCCAGTCCATACCCAGGATAACATCTATACCAACTGACTTCAGGGCTATCAACTGGAAGGGAAAAGGACATCTGCCTAAGCATATCTGGACTTCCGGAGTAATCCAGTCAGTTAGCCAACTAGATCCCGGTGTTTTAACCTTTAGCGGGGAGTTCATGTTCAAGAACTCTATTTGGTGGCTAACTGCAAAAGCTATGGATATGAATGAATGCGATGCACCAGAATCAAACAAGACCGTAGCTGGATATCCATTAATTTGGAGCTCACCCATGAGAACACCGGGGTCCTCTTCAGCGGCTTCAGCAGAGACGTGGGTCAGACGACCACGGCTAACAGTCGCAGCCTTGGCAGCGGGTGTGGAAGGTGCTGGTGCAGGTGTAGAGCCTCTGGCCTTCTGAGGACACTCACTGGAGTAGTGACCTGGCTGACCACAGGCGTAACAAGTGAGTCCCGGCGGCGCAGGCGGACGAGGACGGAACCCACTCCCGGCCGCACCCACAGTTGAAGTAGTTGGGCGAGGCGGAGGTGGCCTGTGTCCTGTAGGCTTGGGCACGAAAGGAGCACGGGGCACCGAGCTGAACGGCACGAATACCCTGCGCTTCTTGGCTTCGGAGGAGGAGGAGCCCTGGTTGTCCACTGGAGCTGACTTCCTGGAAGACTCTAGCTCCTTCCTGCCTTGCTCCAGAGTGAGAGCCTGGTTGTACAGCTCCTGGAAGGACGGGAACTTGAAGGGCAACAGCTCATAACGAAGCTGCGGATTCAGTCCCTTACGGAACAGGTATTGCCGGTCCTCATCATTGGTCACATCTCGAGGGGCGTAGCGATACAGGTGATTGAACTCCCGCCCATAAGCTTGGAGATCCATCCGTCCCTGGTTCAGATTCAGGAACTCCCTTCTCTTCAAGTCCATGACGGGCTTGGGGATGTAGGCCGCACGGAAGGCAGTGCGGAATTCCTCCCAGGTGAACACATGATCAGCAGCAGTCATTGCCACATGGCTTTCCCACCAAGAGCCAGCGGCTCCCATCAGAAGGTAGGTTGCAAAATTCACTTGTTCCGCAGCCGGAGCATATAGCGCGGTAAACTTATGCTCCAGGGCACGCAGCCAATCATCAGTATCCAACGGCTCCTTGGCAAAAGCGAAGGTGGGAGGCTGGGACTTCAGGAAGTCATTGAGATTGTTACATTCAGTATTTCTCCGAGCCCCTTGCTGCTCTAACTGCACGAGAAGATTCTCATTGCGCAGACGGCCCTCTTCGATGATCATCAGTACCTCCGCCATAGAGGGTGGCGGCGGTAGCTCAGGGTTGCTTTGCTTACCACGACGGGTAGGAGCCATTCTGGAGATATGAACAAGGACATAGTTAGTATCCATCCTAGAATAAGCGACCACGGACGGTAACAATTTAGCAGGAGTGAGCAAGGAAGAACTTGTATCATCGCATCAACATGGCAGGAAAAATAATTGAACTTAGCAGACATTAGCCAGTCGGAATAAAACCCACTAGGTGGTTCAACGGAAAAGATCTTGGGTTAAAGATCAGCTTCATGTACTGGGACTCACAAATAGCATAATGCGCACATGGGTGACAACCCTCATGAATCAATACACCAGAATTCCAGTACAATCCGGGACCTTCGGTTCAAGACCATGGGCCATAGCTCAAAGAGAGGAATACCCGATTAGGTGCGAAACGTTTCAAAGGCTTCAAATGTCTTGCACCTTCTTCTTCATTGGGTGAGAACAACGGAGTTTACTTCGGTTTCTGGAAACGGAGACAACCTAACCAGTAAACTAAAGGTAGGAACCAACCCCGTGAACCTAAACTTTGACCCAACTGCAAATCAAATAGAGGTAAGGTGACTCAGAGTTAGAGCGAGTTGGATAAGGAGTAAAAAGAAACCTAAGAGGGTTTTCACAACACATTTTCAGTTCATAAATAACTTTTAACTAGACTCGACTTCGACCAATAGAACGGGTTTCCTACAGGCAGTACTGCTCTGATACCAACTTGTAGCGCCCTGACCCCAAAGCTATACAGTGAAACGTTGTGCAACCGGTCATGCTACACAATCAAGGGTTACTGGGGTTACCAATCCCAGGCCAAAACACATTGGCAGGCGTGCTCGGAATACATCATCGGCACACAACACCTCGATCATGCCATAAGCTCAGACATCGCTTTCACGTATAACAAAGAGACCAAGACTGCGGAGCAAGTGGCACATCACAGACTCTACGACACAAAGATATCATAGTTCAACTCATATAATTGAGAAAGATAGCAAATGACACATCAGAGGTCACTGACCCATCATTACAACAAGCGGAAGCGAATTTAAAGTTGTCTAAACAACAAGATCCAAATTATGGCCTAAGAGGCCTCAGATAAACATCCCGTGCCAGCCTGTTCCATGACGTCCCAAGCTGCGCACCTGGGAACCCCAGACTACTCGTCGAAGTCAACATAGAACCCACCTTCCAGTTCAGTGGCGTACTCCTCTGAAACAAATAATAATCAACAAAGCAAGGCTGAGTACGACGTACTCGCAAAAATTAGTAGGGCGATATAGGACCGATGCTGACGGAGGCTTCAAAGCTTTATAAGTGGTTGTTTTGCATAAATCTAGTTTTTCCTTCCGAAGACTAGGACTCATGGCATCGTCTAATCAGAAGATTTTCATAAGGGGATAAGAGGGTAACACTTTTCTCTTCGGTTCACGGGGAACCTACTGTATTCAGCAACTCCACTTATCTCCACCAAGGCACTCCCTCGAATCTCCCTCGAGGAAATGATCCTTTTATCACACGTTGATTATGCAACCTCTAGCTGCCATTTGATTAAAGGTTCAGGTTATCTATGATCTTATCGTCTATTCCCAAGTTGTCCATAACCGCGGACACGGCTTTTCGAAAAGATTAAACCCTGCAGGGTGTACTGTTTTTACCATTGGTACCGTCCGACCCCTTGCTTGATCATTTAGCTCTCTTCCGGGGAAAGCCGACAGGGCAGGCGCGGTTAAACCTTTACAAAGCATGAGACTATCCAAGGGTCATCGTGACGACAGGACAAGTTCAGCGCCTATTTCAACACCCTGCCCCATCGCCACTCCTATCACCTCCATCATCATCATCATCATCACCATCATCATCTTCGGCCACACACTCGCAAATGGAAAGCGCAAACTAGAGGACCCTTGGATACGCCCGCACTAATTATTCGGTTAGTAAGGAGCCCATACTCCCACCTTTGGAAGCACGCTAGTCTTGGTTCAAGAGGTAAAGAACTCGCACCTAGGGGCCAGAATGAGACAAGACACCATCCCCGATGGCAACTCATCCCAGCCTTCTTAGCAATTAATTATCAACACAAGTCTCCACCACTGTCCGAACATTCCATTCACTTCACAATTATGGAAATAATCAACAGACAACTCTAACATTCGACTAAGCATGGCTAAGCATATCTAAGCATGACATACAACAGATATGATTTATCTCAGGCCAACACTTCAACCTATGGTTCATAGGTGGGGAAACAGATAATGGTTCAGGGAGCATGCAAGTGATAGGATATTATATACACTGACCAAAACTTGTCACCAGAATCGAATGCAATAATATGGTGGATAAAATACTTGGGTAATATGAGATATGCCAAGAAGGTTAGGTTAGCTCTTGCCTTGCTGGTAGTACTGGTCGCGCTGGTTGTCAAGGTATTGTGGTGGAACCTCGACTCCAGAATCTACCGAAACACAAACAATACAAGAAAGGAATAAATAACACGAATACAAGGTGCAATGCACAATCATGATGATATGGACATATTATGCACTGAAAAGGTATTGGGCATGTCCCACAAGTTAAATGGAACCCCTAAATTAAATATCACAATTAACGGGTTAAAACTCCATCTTTAACTTAGTGATTTGCGTTATTTATCAAAATGTCCAGTACTGAAATATGGGTCCTAAATGCATGAAAATGACATTATTAGATAGGTATTAACGCACTGATCATTTTGGTACCTTGTTTGCATTTTTTCGATTAACGGTGAAGAAATGGTGATTTAAACGGTTATGCGATTTAAATCATTTTAACCAATTCGAAATTAACATCAAAGGAAAATTTATTTGCATGATGTGATATTAACATAGGTAGATAACATTTGCTTTGCTGGTCATTTTGGTATATCATTTGCAATTTTTGAATTAATATTCACCAAGTTATGATATTCCCAATAATTGATTTAAATCTGCCATTTCCTTGAATTTTAATAAACAGCACCAAAGTTAATTCTCAAACTCTCTCAAATGACATAAAGTGGTAGTCCATTGTTCACTGAACATTTTGAGATATTGAACACAATTTTTGAGTGGGTAGAACTCAAGTTATGGAATTAACAAAACCAACATTATTTCTGCCATTTTAGTATTCAGCAATTAAAGGCAATTTATTTTGACAAATTAAATTAACCAATGGTACTAACAGATAGACATTTTATTGCTGAGCATTTTGACATATTATTTGCAATTTTTGGACAAGTGGTTCAAAAGTTATGCCATTTCAAAGTTCATATTAATTTTCTGTTAATTGTTTTAAAAACCAGGAATTTGGGCCGAACGTTTTTCACTCGGGTCGGCGCTAACCACAGAGGCTGACTTGTGGGGCAGCAGCCACGCTGGCACGCCACGTCGGCCAGCGGCCCACTGGCAGGTTTGACTGGCGCGGGGAGGCCAAGACCGGCGCGGCGCGACGGCGGCCGGCGGCAAGCCGATCACGGATCCGTCGAACGAGCGCTAACCAGACCTTACGAAGGCTACGATCGGGATCTACGAGTGGAGGCGACCTAGGTGGCGGCGGGGCGTGACCAAAAGGTCACCGGAGGGGCGCCGGCGACGAGCTATGGCGGCGGCGCGGCTCGGTCTAACTAGATACGGCGATGCAGAGGGGAAGGAGCGACGGGAAGATGTCCGGGAGGACCGTGAGCTCACCCTGATCTCGCGTGTGTGCTCGTCGGTGAAGAGGGAGGGCTGCAACGGTGGCGATTCATGGTGGACGGCGGCGGCACCGTCGGAGAAGACGAAGACGGATGCGGCGATTCCCTGGCCCCGAGCTCGATTCCTTCCACCCGAAGAACGAGGAAGACGAGGCGGAGCGAACGGCGGCTTCAGCTGGTCTCGGGGAGGCTCCAGTCGGCGGCGATGCGCGGCGGCGCTCGGGTCAGTCGGCGGTCATGTCGCCTTAGGGTTAGGGTTTCTCTGCAGAGGGAGAAAAGGAGGGGGGAGGAGGAGCAAGCGGTCGTGGGGGTGCTCTTTACCCTCAAGGGGGGCCAGGGGAGCGAGGGACGACGGGGGAGGCCGTGGTGGGGCGGCCATGGCGCCAGGGTTCTCCCTGTCGCCACAGTGACGATGCTGACAGTGGGGACCCACTGTCAGTGTTTTATTTTTTCCATTTTCTTTAATTCCAGCAAGTTTTGGCATTTATTTGAGGCCCTTAATTACTTTTAAAAATTCTGCAAAAATTCACAGAGCCAACATATATTATTTAGAACTTGTGATAAAATTTGCAGCCCATTTGGAATTTATCTCCAGTGGTAACATTTCAGAATTTTCCCTCTTGCATTTTAGGGTTTTATTCCAATATTTGCATTTGCCATTGCATTTAAATCTGGCAACAATTATATTTGTTGTTGTAAGAACTTCCTGGACAAATATGAGAATTTGATTTGAGAGTTTGTTCAACATTCACACTATCACATCTGGTTTCTTATTTGTTGCCTCCTTATTATTTCATGTGAAGCAATTTGAATAAATATGCCATGATGCAAATGAGATGCAAAAGTGAAAATTTTACTCATATTTTCAGGGTCCAAAAGTGGGGCTGTTACAGCGCCTCTCGATAATGTGTTCTCTATGTGTGTGCGTGTGTGTTTGGGGGGTGGGGGGGGGGGGTAGCTGACACTTGTCCAAACGGATGCAGACGGCTACCCCCAGTAGCACCCCCAAACGGCCCACCGTATTCATGTTTTGGCTATTTTCATCCATATATTCATACAGGATCGGTCCTGTGATTTTGGGGGCGTGGGTCGGAAGTAAAATCTGGGGCCCTTACCATAAACACTACTAGGAAACTAGCTATAGGTGGATCATCATTCTGTGGCGCACCGATTTGCCGTGCGCCACAGAAATTTATCAGTGGCGCACATCAGGTGGTGCGCCACTAATATCTGTGGCGCATTACTGCGCCGTGCGCCACTGAATATGGCATTTCTGTGGCGCACGTTGTGCCATGCGCCACAGAAACACGATGGGCCCCACCACCCACGGTTGAACTCGAGGCCCACCACCAATATCTGTGGCGCGTGGATGCTGATGCGCCACAGAAACTAGAATATCTGTGGCGCATGTTTGTGGATGCGCCACAGATATATGCCTTTCTGTGGCGCATCCAGATACATGCGCCACAGATATTCAAGACATGGATTTATAACCGGCCTGCCCCCGCGCTGCCCTCTCTTTCTTCCCCAAATTCTCTCTATTTCGACGACCTCGATCCCCAGCACCACCCCTCGCCGCCGGCAGCCCACCACCTGCACTCGACGGCCTCCCTAGCCACCTGGCACGCCGCCCAAGCCACCACCGCCCCGTCACACCGCCACCCGCATCGGCGCCGTCGGCACGCGCCCGTGCTCGAGGAGCCCGACGGCACGCGCCCGTGCTCGAGGACGACCTGCACCGCCACCCGCACTGGCGCCGCCCACCACGCGCCCGTGCCCCTCCACCATCCCCTCTCCCTCCTCTCCACCATCCCCTCCCCGAGGTACTGCTCCTTTCCTCCCTTCTCCCTCCCCTCCACACCTGCACACAAGGTGTTTGGTCAAATGCCAAACCCAGTTTTCTTACAGAATTTCTATGATTTGTTATTGATTGCTTGCTGCAAGTAGTTGGTAATGCTTCTAGTTGGTGCTAGTGGTGTTAGGAAAATTTTGGAAACCAAATTTTTTTAAGTTTTTTGCTAAGTTAAATATGGTCACTGTTTAAACATGCCTACAAAAATTCCTTCTATTAAGGTTCTCTCCCTCAATGTCATGGTTGTTTGTGCTCCGACCATCGTGTCGTGGAGATGCCGGCCGAAGATGTATATTTTTTATGAAATGATTGCAGGTACCCCGAGAGGCCCTTGAGATTGCCGGAATGTTGATTAACTTCCGTTCCGGCAAATTCGGGTACTCTCCATATATCCTTTTTTTAGCAAAGGTCATGCCGAAATTTTTCGTAAATTTTGGCATGAATTTGCTAAAAAAGGGACATATGGGGTATCTTTATTGTGTTCATATTTCATAGTGGTGTTATCTTTATTGTGTTATGCATGCTTTATTTTTGTTTTGTCTTTTTTTCTAAAGCCGATGATTAAAATGTTGTGGCACACTATGTTAATCAGGTAGGTGCTTGCGGACCTTGTGATATGCACAAATAAACATCTTGTGCATACTTTTACTTGGTCCGCTTGCCCCGTACCTGATCAATGTGTGTTCAATCTAAATATGAGGCACAAATCTAAATATGAGGAGCTAGTGAACCTTGTGATATACACAAATAAATATTTTGTGCATCCTACTTGGTTCGCTTGCTCCGTCTCTGAAATGTGTGTCCAATTTAAATATGTATGAGGCACAAATCCGAAATCATTTTGTTTTTTCTTTCTCTTTCCGAATGCCGATGATTAAAAATGTTGTGGCACTATGTGGTAACCCTGAAGGTCTGCCGAGCCTTGTGATATGCACAAGTACAAGTCTTGTGCATCCTACTTGGCTCGGCCGATCCTTCAGGGCTACTAATAATTGTGTGTCCGACCTAAGTATGAGGCGCAAAATCTAAGTCATTTTTATTTTGTTTTGTCTGTTTCTTCGAAAGCCGATGATTAAAATGTTGTGGCACTAAGTTGTAGGCCTGCAGGTCTTGTGAGCCTTGTGATATGCACAAGTACCAAGTCTTGTGCATCATACTTGGCTCACAAGATCCTGCAGGTCTACTTGAGTGTCCGACCTAAGTATGAGGCGCAAAATCTAAGTCATTTTTATTTTGTTTTGTTTTTTTCTTCTAAGCCGATGATTAAAATGTTGTGACACTAGGCATTTTAGCCTCCCTGCAGCGAACGGCACACAACGAGCGTCTACCTTTGTCACCGAACCCAATGGCTGGATTTAGCCTACCTGCTGGCATGTTCCCTGGCATTATTGTTTTGTCTTTGTTCACCGGCCAGCCATTGGATCCACCTCCTGTAGGTCGGTGAATAAAGACAAAACAACGATGCTGTTGGAAACACAAGCCCTCAGGTAGGTTGAATCCAGCCACTGGATTTGGGTGACACAATGATGAATTGCCGAGGATCCTGCAGGTCTTCTTGTGTGTCCGACCTAAGTATGAGGCGCAAATTTAAGTCATTTTTATTTTGTTTCTTCTCTATGAATTGACAAAGCCGATGATTTAAACTATGCCACGGTAAAGGCAAGGAGAGTGTCTACAATGCCTTGTAGTATATACAATTGGAGTGTTTATATTAATACATGGTCTTGTACACACTCTTTTTGCCTTGTTTTGCACGGCAATGATATATGAGGCTTTCCATTGTTAACTTCTCGCATTTCGTAAATTTTAATATTACTTTTGTAATAAAATTTTGACTTAAGCATTTTTTACTTAGGTGTTCTCGGTGACGATGTCCATGTTGGACCAGAGGGGCGATGTGCAGGACTGGGCTCCACCGGGCTGGCACTGGGAGGTGCTACCTTCCGGGACGCGCAGCTTGGTGAGGAATCCGGGTGACGTCGTCGACCCTGATCTTCTGTGGTGGCAGTCGCGTGGGCCACGCTCGGTGCAGAGGAAGCCGGCCCCCGAGGAGGAGGTACGTCGCCGTATTAGGGAGGAGGACGAGCACGTCCGTCGATACATGTATCTGCTGGTTAGGCAGTATGATGGTAGGTGGTCGTTTATTCAGAGGGTTCCTGCTCACGTGAGCTATGACCCTGTGAGGGTTCCTTCTCTTTGGATGCGTAGCGCCGCCGTCGACTCAGTACAGGTCGATGAATCAGAAGGTTCATGTTGAAATTAGCTAAGCTTCATGTATTAGCTACTGGATATGTAATAATATGATCGATGAACTATGATTGTGATCAACTTTGTGTAATAATATGATCGATGAACTATGATTGGAAATTATGTATTTCTATTGGTTTATCAAATATTTCTCTCTATATAATATTGGAATATGAATTTCCTGTAATGTGATATATCTGTATTTTCTATAATATACCAGTTTTTTTCCTGTAATGATATATCTGTATTTTCTATAATATACCAGTATTTGTACGGCAGCAGAAAAATGAAAATACGTATAATATATTCTGTGGCGCACCGTTCGTGGTTTCTGTGGCGCATGCATTTCTGTGGCGCACGGGAGAAACATGCGCCACAGAAATATTTCTGTGGCGCACCCAGAAAGGTGCGCCACAGAAATATATTTTAGTGGCGAGACTTCTGTGGCGCATCCTTCTGTTTCGCGGATGCGCCACAGAAAGTCCTAAAAGGTGCGCCACTAATGACCATTTCCCTAGTAGTGAAATAAGTAAAACTTAATGTCTCAACTATAGAGATCAAATGAGAGAAAGAAGACACAATTTTTGACGTGGTAAACCCTTACGGGAAAAACCCACGCTAAATTTTTTTCCTTCCGTTTCTAGATGGAAAGTCACTGATGATTGAATCGATATCGATCTCATCCAATAACTTTTCTCGATGCATAGAGTTGCCAAACCATTTAATCTCTCTTGGGACATCATGGATCTCAAATGCTTCCTCAACGATTTAAATTTTGAAAAGATTCCCTCAAATGATGCAATAGTCACAGGCATAGCAAATAATATCCGATGAGCAATATAAGTACTAGGATAACAACATGCTTATCTGGACAAACTCAAACTCTTCATAGCAGGCATTGGTCTATCTGGCTAAGTCAATTGTATAACACTTAACTCAAAAATTAGATCATTTAACTCAACATCACATGAGCGATTTTGAGAGAAAGTTTTTGCAAAATTAGTGCAATAATCTTTTAGCTGGGAATCATCAAATGAATTCATGACTGCTGAACTCACTAGAAACCGAAATACACTTTTGAATCTTTGGGTTTCTTCAAATCTGCGTGTCATAAAAATGAAGAGCATATGAATTGATGGCATCGATTAATACATTGAAAAGACCTTCATCAGTTGTCTCATTCACCACCAAGAATACAAGAAAGTAGTCTTAAATGTTTATTTGGGCATCAGATGTATTAACACATCCAACCGGCATACTTGTTTGCTCTTCGCGACTCACATCTGGGGTCAATCAAGGATAAACAAGAAATAACTGGCCTCCTTAACTACGTTGATAATAATGTATGTAATGCGAGAAGCCAGAGAGAAATCAGCTCCTTATGGATTTTATGACTAAGATAATGGCAACGAATCACTTTGTTTTTAATCCGTCTAAGGCTGTCTTGCATTACCAAGTCAAACTCTGCAACCATCTAGACACAAGTAGTAGTTTAGGTTCTATACTTAGGTACTTTGTAATTTCTTCTTGTATTTATTTTTGCAACTCCCATGTAGTAAATCTTGTAATACTTATTTATGCATCATAAATGATTCCTGATATTTAATAATCATTTTTCTTGTATTATTCATGAATTATTTCATTATGTAATCTTATTTGAGAATTTTCCTTACGAAAAGAAATATAATGATATGACACTTATCCCATTATTTGTGTGGTGAATACTTCACTTATTGATGAGTTTAAAATATGTATGTGATGAACTTTTCAAGTGTATATAATTATTTTGAATGTTTATAATGGATGAATCCCACTTTTTAAGTTGACAAAGTTCTCGTCGAGACATATCGCACTCATATCGATAATCTGTTTCCAAATAATCAAACGAGAGAAGTTTCGATCCCTTGGTCTCATTTAACATAAAGCCCGGAATTATTCCTAGAATTTCACATTCATGCATGCCAAATGCAGATATCTAAAATTTACCCTCCCGGAGCCTATAACTACGGGTCTCACATCATCTCCCACTTAACGAAACTTCATGCGGATATGGCCGTATTGTTACTCAAGTCCAATTGTAGTCTCTTTACTAAAGTCTTGGTCATTATTCGCCTTGCGAAGATTGATACCATGGAGAAAATGGCTCTAGAGATTTCAATGTATTTTGTTGTTGTAGGAATTACTTTGTAATTTCTTGGATAATTAGTCAAAATCAGCGTACCTTTGACTATTGCGAGTATCTATAAAGTTACTAGTGTTTCTCAAAAAAAAAAAAAAGAATCTAGGGAAACCGAGTTATATTAACATCGTAGATACAAGTTTGATCTATTTTGTCGCAAATTTTTAATCCACATTTGTTGCTACAACAACAAACGAGAAACACAAACTATGTGATCCAATAGTTACAAAGTAGTTGTAAATAAGAAGTTGTAAAAAGGTCGAATTTGTATATTTGTTTCGATTTTGCTAAGTCTCGGTCCATTGAGGTTTTCGGAAGTCTTGGTCGATTATGTAACTCTGAAGGGGGTGAAACAGACACTCTCTAATTCGTTTATAGGTAGGGGTGTTGGCGGACAGTCCAACGGACATGGCGTGCTGTCCGTTAGACTTCACTTATGCTTATACTTTTCAACAAATTTTGTTTAGTCAGTTGCTTAATCGGCATATCAGACCGTCTGGCGGACAGAAATTTCCTGCTGGCGGACGTCCGTCGACATCTCTATTATAGGTCATGCGCGTATCACTAAATCGACAATTTTACACCATTTAATAGTATAACATTTGAAGTTTATAATGGTATTTTTTTGTAATATATATATATATCTTGTATTCCGACTGGTTAAATTGCGCAAGGCGTATAAACAAACCGAAGGGAGTATGGAAATAACAGTCAATTGAGTTTTTTTTTACCAAACGATGTCCCCTCGTCGATTTCGTATATAGGAACTTCCAGTTTTACAACTTCAAACATACAAAAAAAAAAACAAGAATAAAGAAACATAGCGACAACCAACAGATCTACATAACAACAAAATATTTAGATCAACACAATTTAAGCCAAAATCACAACTAAACGGCTAAAACGGACAAGAGGTAGGATCAAACTAAGAAAATATGGCTTTTCTCGGATGTGAAATAAGCCTTCCATCATCACTAGTTTTATCATCTCCACTTCGAGTCTTCTTCATCGTTCTGCAAAGTTGTCCACTCATTAAAAATATTACACAATATTTAAAATAACCATTGCAGATTTCATGAGTATAATTTTGATTGAGACAAACATTGTTTCTTGTTTTCCATGTGCTTCTTTTTCTCGAATTCACGTGAAAATAAAATATAAAAACGTAGAGTCTACGTCTTCGTCTTATTTACTTATTTAAAATATTTATTATACCATGATGATCCATCCATTCTGTAGCCTACACACAGTTGAGTTGAACCGTATACTACAACATTTTGTTTCTGGACGAGCATAGTTGGCTCCTGTTTTCCCGGTGCGGTCGGGTCGTGCGTGCGCACGGGAATACGTGTGCAGACGCGACGCGTCCGTCCCGTCTGCAACGTCACGGACAGCCGTTAGGCGATCACGACGCCGCGAGCGGAGGGCAGGACCGTCATTCCCGCCCGCCGCGCCCCCATCCATCTTTTCCGATCTGGATAAGCTCCCCGCCCCCACCGCCTCCTTCTTCCACCTTCACCTGGTCCTCCAAGCTAGGAGTACTAGTAGTATATAGCTAGGCCGACGAGCCAAGCCCGACCCGGCTTTCTTCCGTATTTATACCCCCTCCCCGTCTCCCAACCCGGGCCTTCTTATCCCCAGAAGCTTCCTCTAAAGCGGCCGCGCGCGCGATCCACCTCTTCTTCCCCAGCAGCTCCATTCCGTTTCCCGTACGACTCTCCTCTCCTTCTCCTTCTTCATGCGCCATTCCCACCTTCTCGGCCTCTGCAACACGCACAGATAGGACGGCATGCCGTCGCTCTCCTGCCACAACCTGCTCGACCTCGCCGTCGACGAGCTGCCGCCGCCCTCGCCGCTCCGCCTCCCGCGCGTCATGGCCGCCGCCTCCCCCTCCTCCCCGGCCTCCCCGTCCCCGACGGGCCCTCCCCGCCGCGTGATCGTCTCCCACCGCCTCCCGCTCCGGGCCGCCCCCGACGCCTCCTCCCCGTTCGGCTTCTCCTTCACCGTCGACGCCGGCACCGTCGCCTACCAGCTCCGCTCGGGCCTGCCCCCCTCGGCGCCCGTCCTCCACGTCGGCACGCTCCCGCCCGCCGCCGCCGAGGCCGCCTCAGACGAGCTGGCCAGCTACCTCCTCGCCAACTTCTCCTGCCTCCCGGTGTTCCTCCCCGCCGAACTCCACCGCAGGTTCTACCACGGCTTCTGCAAGCACTACATGTGGCCGCTCCTCCACTACCTGCTCCCGCTCACGCCCTCCACCCTCGGCGGCCTCCCCTTCGACCGGTCCCTCTACCACTCCTTCCTCTCCGCCAACCGCGCCTTCGCCGACCGCCTCACCGAGGTCCTCAGCCCCGACGACGACTTCGTCTGGATCCAGGACTACCACCTCCTCGCCCTCCCCACCTTCCTCCGCAAGCGCTTCCCGCGCGCCAGGGTCGGCTTCTTCCTCCACTCCCCCTTCCCCTCCTCCGAGATCTTCCGCACCATCCCCGTCCGCGACGACCTCCTCCGCGCCCTCCTCAACGCTGACCTCGTCGGCTTCCACACCTTCGACTACGCGCGCCACTTCCTCTCCGCCTGCTCCCGCCTCCTCGGCCTCGACTACCAGTCCAAGCGAGGATACATCGGCATCGAGTACTACGGCCGCACCGTCACCGTCAAGATACTCCCCGTCGGGATCGACCTGGGCCAGCTCAGGTCGGTCGTGTCCGCGCCGGAGACGGGCGACGTGGTGCGCCGGGTGACCGAGGCGTACAAGGGCCGGCGCCTCATGCTGGGCGTGGACGACGTTGATCTCTTCAAAGGAATCGGGCTCAAGTTCCTCGGCATGGAGCAGCTGCTGGTGGAGCACCCCGAGCTCCGAGGCCGCGCCGTGCTCGTGCAGATCGTCAACCCGGCGCGCAGCGAGGGGCGCGACGTCCAGGAGGTGCAGGAGGAGGCCGGCGCCATCAGCGCCCGGGTCAATGCCAAGTTCGGCACGCCGGGGTACACCCCGATCGTGATGATCAACCGCCCGGTGTCCGTGCACGAGAAGGCCGCCTACTACGCCGCCGCCGAGTGCTGCGTCGTGAGCGCCGTCCGGGACGGGCTCAACCGGATACCCTACATCTACACGGTGTGCCGGCAGGAGAGCACCGCCCTGGGGGATGCTCCTAAGCGGAGCGTCATCGTCCTCTCTGAGTTCGTGGGGTGCTCACCGTCGCTCAGCGGGGCGATCCGGGTCAACCCGTGGAGCGTGGAGTCCGTCGCGGAGGCCATGAACTCAGCACTGATGATGTCCGAGGGCGAGCAGCGGCTGCGGCACGAGAAGCATTACAAGTATGTCAGCACCCATGATGTCGCCTACTGGGCGAGGTCGTTCGACCAGGACCTGCAGCGTGCCTGCAAGGATCATTTCTCACGGCGGCATTGGGGAATCGGATTTGGGATGAGCTTCAAGGTGGTGGCACTTGGCCCAAATTTCAGGCGGCTTTCTGTCGAGCACATTGTGCCGTCGTTCAGGAAGACGGACAATCGGCTGATCCTCCTGGACTATGATGGAACCGTGATGCCAGAGAGCTCCATTGACAAGGCACCCAGCAGTGAGGTCATCTCTGTTTTGAATCGTCTGTGTGAAGATCCGAAAAACAGGGTGTTTATAGTGAGTGGCCGGGGAAAAGATGAATTGAGCAAGTGGTTTGCGCCATGTGAGAAGCTGGGGATTGCTGCAGAGCATGGTTACTTCACGAGGTGAGATCTCTCTCTAGACACTTGTTAGTTAAAGATCTAATACTAGTTGGTAGTACAATGTTGCTTTGCCTTAGATTTTGTTGACTGCTTTAGATTTAGACCAAATCGTAGAAACCATGTGAACTAAGCATTGATATTAGAAAACAGTACATTTAAGAGAAGAACATTTGAAGATACATAATGGGTAACCACCAGATCTATGTGCTGAGCTAGGGCATTCATCTGAAATTGGCCTATCATTCTTGCTTGGAAAACAAATTTAGAAGCCTGTAATTTGGTGGTGAAAAGTGATTGATATGGACCATGAACCTAATCATATCGTCAATAGATAAAGTGTTGACCTTACTGTTCTTTTAGTTACAAGAATAGTGCACGGCTCTCCATATTGTGATGTCCATCCATTAACTCTTGGGGGATTGCAGGTGGAGCAAGGACACTCCATGGGAGACCTGCGGGCTGGCAGCAGACTTCGACTGGAAGAACACAGCCGAGCCGGTGATGCAGCTCTACACGGAGGCAACCGATGGTTCATACATCGAGCACAAGGAAAGCGCGATCGTGTGGCATCACCAGGAGGCAGATCCAGATTTCGGTTCGTGCCAGGCTAAAGAACTGCTTGACCATCTCGAGAGCGTGCTCGCCAACGAGCCGGTCGTCGTGAAGAGGGGCCAGCACATCGTGGAAGTTAATCCTCAGGTAAGCCGCGTGCAAGCTTCTCCCTGGCCGTTCAGATTTAACTAATCCGTCTGATGCTCGAAGTCGGTCAAACGGAAGAAAAATACTCCTAATTAATTCGACCTGTAGAAGACTTGTGCAAAAACATGTTGAACACCTACTAGTAAACAACCAAACGTAGCTGTCCATCTAAAAGGTAACGGATAAGGATGGATCCAATCCAGTCCTCATCCACCAGACCGCCACATGCTTGATTGCCCCCCACGGAACAATCTATATCTTCTCCACAGAACAGATTGTGAAATCAGCGTGGGCCAGTCGCTGGTGTGGCCAGGAAAATTCATGACAAGAGCACCCGGTCGTTCGTATTCTGGAGCAAGTTGTGGCGCAATTGGATTATGATTATTAGTAGTATATCTGCGTCACTGGCATTGCCAGCGGCGGCTTTGAAATATCAAAATACTAATTGTTGACATGCAACAAATGTCTCCCATGTCGTGCAGGGCATCAGCAAAGGCGTGGTCGTGGAGAGCTTCCTGTCATCCATGGTGCGCAGCGGGAAGCCGCCCGATTTCGTGCTCTGCATCGGAGACGACCGGTCCGACGAGGACATGTTCGAGAGCATCGTGTGCCCGACGGGCAGCAGCGTGAGGCTTCCGGCGACCAGCGAGGTGTTCGCGTGCACCGTCGGCAAGAAGCCGAGCATGGCCAAGTACTACCTGGACGACACGGTGGACGTGATCAAGATGCTTGAGGGGCTCGCCAAGTCGCCGTCGCAACAGCGGCCGTGGCCGGTGCAGCTCCGGGTCACCTTCGAGAGCACGGTGTGACCAAGGGAAAAAATTCAGTGCACAGTATAAACCAACCAGTGAGAGTGGTCAATAACCAACCAGTAGTATGATGAAGGAAGAAGAATGATTCAGTTCGTGTGATTTTAGGATTAGGCTGCAGCAGTTACAGGATAAACAGGTTCCTTTTTTTTTTTCCTGGTTTTACAATTCCAACCTTCTTCTCTATATGTATGCCCGTATGATAAGGGTGGGAAGGTTTCAGTCACATTGTATATGTAGTTGACGATGACGATGAAATCAGAGGAAGGAAAAAAATGATTCTTTTCTTTCGGCCGTGCTACATGTAGTAGTATCCCTTTTCTCCCCACTGCCGTTTGATCTCGCGCCAATGCAGCCGTTCGGTGGCTGTCCCTTTCACCTTTGCTTGCTGCATTATCACAAGCAGATCTGGTCCATGCCCATCCGGATAGGTCCAGCATTATTCAGTTCAGCCGCCAGGGAGGAGATGAGGTTTCCGAAGTTTCAGGTAAACCACCAGGAGCCTCTTTAAACACTAACCAACTTTTGCCTGATCACTGCACATTACAGTGATGCTGCTGAAAAGCAGACATGTGACGCTTCCTAGGAGCCAACTCCAATCGGTAAAGCAGACAGGGTTTCTTCGTGCCATTATTACGGTGGAAAATCTGGTTGCGATTTGACGGCTAGCTGTGGTCTGCCTGCCAGTTGATCCGGTACACGCGAGGGAGACCGGAGACATGGACGGTTGGATCGGATCGGTGCCGTTGAAAAGGCACCGGCGCGTGCATTTTGGGGGTTGATCCAATCCATCATCTGGTCTCACACGCTGGCCGGCAGGAGACTTTAGGCTCCATGATTCAGATGTCTGTCTCGCTTCGGTGCAGCGCACGGCCGCATCCTGTCGGTAACCGTGCGCGCGTGCCTATCCGTTGCTGCTGCACCGTGGCGTTTTTTTGCTTATTCGTTGCCCGGAGTAGTTGCAGCTGGTTTTGCTTTGCTTCAAGTCGAGTAAATCATCCATCGGCTACCTGAAAAGTCCATCTTCTCCAACCGCCGAAGCTTCTGTGAAAGAAGCTAGCTGTCCCAGGTGGAACCTGGAGGGCTACATCCGGCCGGAAAAAGGCGATCTTGATGTCGAAAGGACGAGCTCGAGGTGTACACGAATCTTCTAATTTGCGGGGAAATTGAGGTCAAATTATCCTAACAAAAGGCATCCCAGGACAAGACGACGCACGCGCGCGAACACAATGCCTACTCCTCACCGATGTGGCTGCTACCACCAGACCGATCGACTAGATGGTCCGTGCCAACCACTATCGATCTCAGGTTATCAGCCTACCCTGTCGGCCGCGTCGATCGTGCGCCATTACGTCGCAGTTTGAGTCCGAGACGTTTCTCGTCGGCCGGCCGGCCAACCTGACGGATGGAATGGAATATGGACTAGCGGCGACCGTGCTGACTGCTGAGTCGAGGAGAGAGATCTGATGGTAGGCAGGATCAGGATGTGCCGTGTGCCCTCTGCTCTCCTGACCGGGTTCAGAGGAGCGGTGGGGGGCTTCGATTGGATCCAAATCAGAGGCAGATTGTTGGGTCAGGCACGTTTTTCTTCACTTCACCTACTGACTGGTCCCGTTTACGCAATGAGGTTACCACGAGTCAATCGATTTATAGATTCTTCGGTTACTTCCAGTTCCACGAGACAGCTCTCGCCCGATAAAGCATAAAATCAAAGTACACGACCGAACCATACAAAGTGGTGAGTTAGCCTTCTTACAAAGCGAATCCCGAAATAACCGACAACACATACGCACGCGACTACGCTGTCAAAATCTAACACGGAAGGCCCCATGACAACGCCCATAGGAGGGGGAACGGCGTTGCCGAATCCGAGACAGATAGGGGTCTACACTTGGCCCCTGACATGGAGAGAAGAACCACAACGATGTATTCAAGAAGGGTCTACCGTCTACACTTGGCCCCTGACATGGAGAGAAGAACCACAAGGATGTATTCAAGAAGATAAGCAACAATCATTATGTGTGGTTGACCTAGGCACTCGCCATATGGCTATGACGAACCGAAAGTCATTTTGACTCCCGAGCTCAAGTGCTCCCTATATTTTAAAAATAATCATCATATTTATATGTTTCAGAAAAATCTAAAAAAAAACATGCATGTTGTTAATGATGTCTCTCATAAACGTACAAATTCTGATTTCAAATACTTTATATTTCGAGCTACAATTTTTTTTTTGACAAATCTTGTATAATTTGGAGATTTCAAAATGTGTATATTTAGATCTACACATTTGTCATTTTTGCGTAGCACGAAATATAAAGTTTTCAAATCGAGATTTTACACGTTTGTGGGAACATACATGATTTATTTAGATTTAAAAAATTGAAAACAATATTATATGTTTAAAAAATATTAAAAATAATCCTGAACGTAGGCAATGGTTTATCCCACAACTTTGCAAAAAATCAACTTTAAATACTTTGTATTCGAGCTACATAAAAAATGAAAATCTTATAAATTTGGAGAATCAAAAATATGCATAATCCACACTTTTGTCATTTTTATGTAGCTCATAATATAAAAATTTTGAAGTTAATTTTTTACATGGTTGTGGGATGCATCATTTTTTAATATCAAATCTTCACTACAGGAAACGCCAGCTACGCCGACGGCCTTTTGCCGTCGGCCTAGCACCCTTTACCGTCGGCGTAGGTCTACGCCGACGGCTGCCGTCGGCGTAGTACCCCGTAGGCATAGCTAAAAATACCGTCGGCGTAGCAGATGCCGTCGGCGTAGGCTATGCTGATGACTTTGCTGTCGGCATAGCTCCCTATACGCCGACGGCTTTACCGTCGGCTTAGGTTTTTCAATTATTTTTAATTTATGAATTTTTTTGAACTTTTTTTAGTTTTTTATTTTTTTGATCTTTTTTTAATTCTTTTTATTTGTATTTCGTAATTTCCGACTTATTCACATACTTAATCCTTAATTGCACACTTAATTATAAGTCAAAGTACTTATCCTAGTCAAACTTTCCGTTCGGTCACCCATCTTCCAGTCCGAGTACGCTTAACTTTTGAGTTCCTTCCAAATTATCTTCCAAATGAAAAATTAGAACTTACTCATATTAGTACCCTATCAATCATATTAACTTCTCGGTTATGATGTTACACTTTACATTGTTTAAATTTTTAAATTTTGTTTGAGCAAAGTAACAATGATTATGTAATAGTATATTTTGAATAAATAATAATAAAATGAATTTTACTTTATTTTTTTCCTTTTTACATTTAATATGGAATAATTCATATCTTTAAATCCGTAAATTAAAATTTGACAAATAATATACCTAAATCGATTAGAAAAATGAGAGGAATTCAAATATTTCATCCATATCATCTTTTGCATCATAAAAACCTTGTTAGTTTTAGAAAATTGGGAAAATACTCAAAAAATGGGTTTTTAATAAAAAAAACTTCACATAAATAAGATATGAGGTACAAAGATGTATGGTTTTCGACTGAAATGAGCTAGGGTATGACATTTAACATAGGAAAAAACGTCGGAATGAGGCAATATTTCACACACTGGTGTATCTTGGTTGTAGAATAGTATTGACTAAGGGGTTTAGAGTTTTCGTTCAATAAAAACCTCATTTTTCATTTTTAGTGTCAAAACAGTCTTTTTTTGTGAAGCAGCTACCAAAACGGCTCACCAAAAGAGGAACATCCAAATATATAGAAAATAGTAGACCACATTATAAGTGCATTTAACCCTGGGTTTGGATATAAAAACATACTTAGGTATTTCAAACAATTCAGATAAGTTCCTGCCGATTTCGCTGGAGTGGATCTGATTTGAACTACGAGTGCCACATAGTTTGGTCATAATTTTTTGAAAAAATAACTTTTAGATCCACAATGTATACTTTATTTAGAGATATTTGACGGTTTTTGCTGGATCGAAGTTACGGTTAGGTTTATGTTTATCGTTAGAGTTTACGGTCTCGGTTTCGGGCTAGGGTTAGACATAACTAATTCACAAAAAAAATCAAAAAATAGAAAACCTTCACATGGCATCCTTTTATATGACCTACCACGTGGAAAAATTATAAACATGAGTTATGAAGGTTTTTATAAAAAAACCTTCACAGAAATGAGCTAATAGGTACGAAGATGTATGGTTTTTGACTGAAATGAGCTAGGGTATGACATTTAACATAGCAAAAAATGTCGGAATGAGGCAATATTTGACACACTGGTGTATCTTTGTTGCAGAATAGTATTGACTAAGGGGTTTAGGGTTTTCGTTGCATAAAAAACCCATTTTTCATTTTTTTTAGTGTCAAAACAGGCTTTTTTTGTGAAGCAGCTACCAAAACGGCTCACCGAAAGAGGAACATCCAAATAGATAGAAAATATTAGACCACCTTATAAGTGTATTGTTTAAGTGCCAAAAATAATTTCCATAATGATTTTCAGAAATATGATTTTCCAATTTTTTAAGTGCCAAAAATGACTTTTTAAGTAAGCAAGTACCAAAAATATGTTACAAAAAGTCATATGCATGGTGAAAAAGATTATATGGATGTCATATTTGGATTCCTCTCATTTTTCTAATCGATTTAGATATTTTATTTATTAAATTTCGATTTACAGATTTAAAGATATGAATTATTTCATATTAAATAAAAAATAAAAAAAATCATATCTATGCCGACGGCTTCGACATAGCCCTGTGACCATCTATGCCGACGGTGGCCATCGGCACAACCATCCTACGCCGACGGCAAAGGTGTGCCGACGGCCACCTCGACCGACTGGCCTATCAAGAAACTACGCCGACGGCCCCGACAAATTGCCGTCAGCACCTAGCCCCATTCCTGCAGTGCTTCTCCACTCTATGATGAGCGTATTTTAACGTCTGCCGAGTATCTCTCACAGTCGGCATAGTATCCGATTTCTGTAACGACTTATCCCTTTCCGTGAGTACCGTTCAATCCTATGAAGACTTTGCATCATTATCGGTTTGCTACTACGCGCGGAGACAAACATCTGATATGATGAGTTAGGTTGCCATTTTCTCCGATGGATTAATTAGCTTGTTTCTTCCTAAACCCCAACTTGACTAGTTAGCCATTAAAAAGAAGAAATAACACTCCAACCTAGCTAGTTGCATTGTGCCGCCCCCTTGGTCGTTCTGCTACACTAGGGCAAGACAAAATATTGGAAATGCATGACAAGCTAGAGCAGCTAGGGCTTCCATTTTCCACACCTGTACGTTCCTTCACAAGATCCAACCTATAATATCGCCGTTGCATGCATCACAGCTCACATGGCAGGAAACATTTCGAAAACTTCCAGATATATAATCTCATCCGCAGCAGCTGGAGGCAATCCACATGCATGCCCCAACCGACGAAGAGGACACATCGACAAGGCATGAACTAAGGTCACGCATCAGATAAGGCAGACCATGCATGGTTGTGCATGCACGAATAATATGCCTAGGCAGCAAGAGAATATCCTCAATTTAATGGATAGGTAGGCGGTTAGGGCTCTTCTTTATAGCATGACATCGACCAAGAAAATTAACCTTACGTACATTTGTGAAAGAGAGAAAACTCTCATCCGTGGTCCATCCGAAGAACACGACAGCTGAACGAGAGTAGACGCTTCCGGTTAGATGCTTCGTTCTCAGATCACTGGCAGTGTAGCTAGCTAGCCGATCGATCGGACGGCATTGTCGAGAGCAAGAAGATAAGCAGGAAGCATGTGTGTGTGTGTGAGAGTGACCTAGCTAGGTGGGAGGTGGTGTTGTACAAGCATGTGCTAAGCATATCCATCACAAATTAATCTTGGGTCGTCTCCCGGCCGGCCGGCGCCCAGCGCTGATATTATCCACGGAGAGGAGCATATGCTCCACACACGATGCGAATCCCCCTTGATCTAGGCCGGCCGGCACGATGCAGGGCAGCCAGAAGGCGTATGGCCACTAGTTATTTCTTGCCTTCTATTTCTCGCGGCGGCACGCACGTACAGTGCCGTGTATTTGTGGGCTGTGGCACGTCTCGTGTGGTACGTACGTAGCTGCGTCCGCCGTCAATTTGGTCGAGAGGAGGGCGGGCTATTGCATGCCGCGCAACGTTGACTCCACATCCTGTTTGGCCGGCCAACTTGATCGATTGTGCCTCGGATGCTCGTATATATAATGTTGTGCTTGGCGTACGTACATTGGTGGTGGCATATTCGTTGCAGGAAGTAACTTGCTTCTTTGGTGCTCATCCGCATAGCTTTACTGTGAGAGGGACTTGTCACTTGTCAGGTGGTCCATCCTCCACATGACCACATCAACCAAAATACCTTGCGTGGACGCAAGCTAGCTAATGTTCTTCATGAGAATTGTTGTTGAGAAATCTATGTCTTCCTTGACACTAGATTGTACACATCGATTGTTTTTTTTGATAAAGGGAATTTATTACTTAAAGAGTATTAAGCATTACACCCGGCCTCTGCATAACTGAGATGCACACAGCCCAAAACCGTCCAACATGTCCAAAGCAACAGAAATAAAAGAGCGGATTACATATCATCTTGAGAAATTGTAAGACCGCCCAAGGAAACTAAGAGCTGATCCGCAGGCTATGCGACCATCCATGCCGGGAGAAAAGCTCCCTGGCTGCCGCCTCCAATCGCGACGATACCTCCAAGAACAAATCCCGGTGCTCCACACGCTGAAGGACCGACCATAATCGGAGAGTAGCTGTGCAACGGTAACACATATCCGAAGTAATAGATCATGTGCCTTTTAGTTATGAAGGACCGACCATAATCGAATTTCTGTGGGAAATAGATCATGTGCCTTTTAGTTACCCCACTGTAGTTTGCGACTAGTGACGGAAACTGGTACTGGATGATCCGAAGAAGTGTCTGATACTCGTATGTATTCGAGTAACCGAAATGAATGTGGAAGTATCCATATCCGAAGTAAAATGGGAATTGATGTACAAAATTCCGGATGTATTTTACAAAAAAAAATGTGACATTGCATTTTGAGGGAAATTTGATATGAGTTAAGGTGCATATATCCGTACCCGAATTAAAAATTCCTTTAGACGATCCTAATAATTCAAGACGTATAGAGGCCCGGTTTATTATTCGTGTGCGCAATAACACCTAGAAACATGCATTAACACTAGCTAGTATAGATACGACCATTTAAGGACCGACATGTGTGCATTGTGAAAGACCGATTACCGTGTAAATTAAAAACCATATGTAGATGATCCACCCGTGTGCGAAGTGGATGGCATCGCACATGCTTTTTCTAGACCAACCGTATGCACAATATCGCACGTGGCTAACCTAGAATAATTGTGGTGATTGTTTTTTACTGCAGTAGCCATGAGAGGTGGCTAACAAGAGGTGGGAATTGTGCAACTTAGGAGATTCTGGGAGCGAGCTTGACACAACTGGATGTATCCAGGTTCGGCCCCTCGCTCTGTAGATAAAGACCTAATTCCCGCTTGTCTGTATTGATATAACGAGGTTGATTACAAGGTCACTCGTAATTTGTGGTTTCGTGGATTGTGTAAGGCGTGCCCTCTAGGACGATTCCTAACGGCCTTATATACAATGTTGCCTTAGGTTTACATATCTTTCGCGAGTCGGTTCAGGGTCGGTGTCCTAGTAGAAGTCGACTACATATTCTTATCTTGTACGCCGTTTTCATACGACAACACCTACTAGATCCGGGTTAAGCGAGTACCGTCTTAGCCTTCATGTGTAAGCCCCATCTAGGGGTTGGTCATAAGCAGGCCATGTGCCACCCTAGGCCGTCTCCGCATCATGGGCCTATCCGGTTGAGTATTCCCTCGTCATTTTCCGAGTTGAATTAGGGCTTGTTCCGGGCTTCCTTCCGCATTGTCTAAAGGCATCTTAAGTTAATAAGTCAGATCGTCAGCGGGATGACCTTGATGAATGTCTGAAAAACAACCAACAAAGGATAGCATGCCAAATTGACATAGGTAACACCCAGTCTTAATTGACTTGAATCATGCTAGCTTGAGCCCATTGGGACACCTTGATATGCCGACCGAGAGTCATTGTTCTGAAATCACACCCAGGCCAATCCGGGAGTTTATGTGTCTTGGGCCTCTGCGAAGTGGCGTCGGCATCTCACGTGAGCATCTTTTACTCTTGTTTTCTAGTTGTTGTTGGGTCCACACAGCAGTATGGCTCACCTTCCAGAGTGACAGGACAGCACACTTCGCGTGCCACCTTCTCAAGACAGAACAATTACATTTTTTTTTAGAAATGGGGAGTTACCCCGGCCTCTGCATCGAATAGATGCAATATGGCCTTGATTTATTTTATTTATTCAACATAGACTGACAAAGAGCCTTACCATGAACGATCATACAAGTCGAAGCTACTAAACAGTGACAAAACACCACAACTAGCACAAACGATAGACGAAAGAACGGGATCTTATTCCCCGGCCACAACCATCCTCGGCTCACCGTCCAACTCTAGAGATAGCGCCAGTGAACGTATTCTTACGTCCAGTGACCCAATTGAGCTTTCCTAGCAAGTTTAGTTAATTATCAAGTTTAGTTAACTATCGTGAATGCATTTTACTCTTTAGGTTACTTACTGGCTATTGAAAACGAGGGCGAGATTGTATATGTTCCACCCACCGGTACTGGTGTGTTCTGTTTCATTTTTTAATGTCCATGCATGATGCCAACAGCACAAGGTAGTTCTGTGACTGTTCTTGCGAGAAAGTTCTGTGACACGTGATGGATAAACAGGAGTATATATTTTGAAGAGGCGAAATACAAGCGATCAGAGCTTCCGGTTCTGTCGTTTGGGATGACGTAAGCGCGTGGCCTTCTGATAAACTCATTCGCATATCAAGTTGAGAAGGTAACATGACACTAATCTAAGCTTCCGTACATTTGTAGTACTCCCTTCGATCCATTAAAAGTGTCGGGCAAAATTAACATGCTACGTACAAATGTATAACTATACCAGCGACACATCTAACAGATCGGAGGTGGCAGTTCTTTGCAATTCGCGAAATCTTGTGTGAGTATTTGTTTTTAGCTTAAAGGTGGTCGTATCTACCGCTCGAATAGATAGAAGAGATGACCCAGTTTATAAGGAAAACCGGGTCCAAAAACCAAACAAACAGTACAATGCCCTATTTTATGAGGAAAAACATGGCCAAAAAAACCGCACATGCGTGACGACCCGCCGCCCACATGACGCAAGTCGACAAAACGCTATAACACACACCACCTACACCGGGGCTGCCGCCCCGACATGCAACCAGGACGCAACTTCGCATTGCCCGAAGCCGAACCAGTCATGGTCGACGAGCCTGCTGTCCGCACAGCATCAGGACGCCACCAAATCCACCTACTCCGGGGCCGCCGCCCGACGCACCAACCAGATTGACCTTCGCATTGACCGAAGAGCCAGCCTCCACCCCCTCACCTCGACACCAGCGCCATCCCGGAGCTCCACCGGCCCGCCAGCCGCGTCACCAGGTCCCAGCAGCCCGCTGCCGGTTGCCAATCACTACCGCAGCGACCGAAACCAGCAAGATCTGGAGCACCCTGCCCGTGCCACCTCTCCCTTGTGCAGCCAACTCCGCCGCCCTGCCGCAAGGAGACCTCCATGCCCAGCACCGCGAAGATGTCCGCGCCTGATGAAGCCCATCCTGAGCCGCCGCAGCGAGTTCCCCGGCCCGGACGCGACCTCCGCCGCTGCGGAGAAGGCCCTGGCCCCGCTGCCGTCGACTCCACACGGGCTTTGCCCAGTGGAGTTGACCGGCAACGGCGAGGGGGAGGGGCGAGGAGGTGGGGGTGCTGTGGCCGGGGGATTGGGGCGCCGCCCGTGTCGCCCATGGGAGGAGGCGACGCGGGGGCAAGATAGCTCCTTTGTTTTGAATTTTGATGCAGGAATCCGACTTTTACGCAAAGTTGCGTGAGTATCCGTCTTGCGATTCGATCGATGGCCTAAATACCAACCAGACATTACCTTATCTGATCTGATCCACCAATCACATGGATGGATCACGACTATTCTGGTGCAGCTAGCCGAGCCGTGCTGAACAAAAGCGGATTCGAGATCATTTCTGTTTGCCAATACCACCCACTAATTACCGCAGGTAGATTAGCGTACGTGCGTGGGCTCTGCTAGTGGAGACAGGCGTACCTAGCAAGCAAAATAAATACGCAGAGGCTGGCAACAAGGGTCAATTCGAGTGGGAGGGACAGGGACACATGTCAGTCGATTCGTCGGACAGCATGCATTGCCGTGGTCACCGCCTCACCGGGCAAAGAAACGGGCGGCCACGTTATCTGAATAATTCTTTTTCCTCTCCGGTCGGCCCTTTTCTTCCTTTTTTTTAAGAGCGAAACGGTACGTGCATTAACGGCAACGAACATCCCATTTTCCCGGCCGTGGACCTGCACACCGACAAATGGGAACGGACCGACGGACCAAAACAGGCGAAGCACCACCGATAGCCGATAGGGGCTGGCCTTTGATCCTACTGCTACTAGTAGAACCATGATGATCTTATCCATTCCATTGATCTAGCGTAGCACCGTGGGGCCCGGACAGTAGGATAGGGTACGTTATCCACCTACCATGGCAGGGTCCACGGGGCGTCGTGCAGTAGGGCATATCGCCCTAGGGCCGGATGCCACGGAAAATGGTTGGATTGTGAAATAATTTGTATTTGGGTCCATTTTATAAATTATTTTTAAAAAGGGGTCAAATACGGTAAATTTCACACACACATGGGAACTGGACCCGACGGATCCAAATGGGCAAAGCGCCACCACACCGATAGGCAGGCAGCATGCAGCAGGCTGGCCTTGATGCTACTACTAGAACCATGTATGATGATCTTATCAGACAGGAGAGGAGGCGATCGTGGCGGCGGCCTAGGGTTTCAGCCCTAGCCGCCGCCGCCGGTGATATCTGCAGCTTCATCGTCGTCGTCGGCAAAGATTCGACGGGTCCTCGCCTCCTCTAGGTGTCGTCTGGCACTAGAAGGGGGTGGGGACCTCGGACCTGCGCACGGCGCTTTTAGACCGTAGGCTCAAGGTGAGCCCGGCTTTAACTTAATGAAGCCAACACAGTAACAAGATCCGTACATGTCGGCGATCGACATACCAAGGCTCGCAGGCCCGAAAGGAACAGGATACAATGGTGAAAACCATCGAGGCAAGTAACCGGACCCTCCAACTACTGAAAGCTAGATGTGAGCAGCAACTCCCAAGACGCTACCATCTAACTTAGACTCCTATCTAAGGGGATACAAGCAGGGCGGGGCTCAAACATGATCCTCCCGCAACTGGGCATAGAGTAGACGAATCCTGCTGATCGCCTGCCCAAGCATCTCACGGTCCTGTCGCCTAGCCACTGGTTTCCATACCTGCAAGTGCATAGAAAGTTTGTATATGATGTCAGCAGGTTGTGAGGGGAAGGCACCCTCTATGGTAAACTTGTTTCGCGTGGTCCATAAGGACCAGACTAGCGCCGTGCAGCACGTCCAGAGAATGCGTTTCGTGGTGCCCGAGTGGCAACGAATATGCCTATAAATGTCCGCGAAGCATGCAGGGTTCCAATTACATTGGAGGATCTCCCGCACCGCGCTCCACATAAATTTAGCAAGTGGGCATGAGAAGAAAATGTGGTTGGTGTCCTCAAACTCCCCACATAGGGCACATCGCCCATTGGAAGGGCCGTTCCTTCGACGTAAATTGTCGTTGGACGGCAGTCTCTTCCGAATCAATTGCCAAAGAAATATCCTCACTTTCTGGGGGGGCCGCAACCCGCCAGATCTCGCAGAAGTGTCGACGGGGGGTGCCCTCACACAATCTACGGTAAAGGGAACTAGTCGAGAACCGCCCAGAGGGCTCGAGGGCCCACCTCAGCCGATCGGGTCTCTGAGAGAGGTTGACTGTCCCAATCTCCCTCAGGAGTTCGTTCCACCTAATAATCTCAGTCGGGCCGAATGCCCTCCTGCACGGGATGTCCCAACCATCCTCCCCAAAGGCCTGGGCAACCGTGATCTCAGGGTCACGGGTAATGGCGAAGATCTCAGGGTGCCTCTCCCTTAGTCTTCCCGGACCCGTCCACCAGTCCAGCCAGAATCTGGTGGTTGTCCCATCTCCCACCTGGTGTCTCGCCCCCAAGCGGAAGATCTCCTTCACCTTCTGGATGGACTTCCAGAATTGTGAGCCCTGGGGGTGGTTGTCCAGAAGCAGATCCTTCCCCCGAAGGTATTTGTTCCGGAGAATATCGGCCCACAAGCCTTGTTCTCCGGAGTAAAGTTTCCAGATCCATTTGGCCATCAAACACAGGTTCATGCGTTTGGTGTCCATGATCCCAAGCCCCCCTAGGTCTTTGGGTAAACACATGTCCGGCCATCTGACCCAGTGGTATCTCCGCCTAATGCCGCTCTCCCCCCAGAAGAAGCGTGCGCGGTGTCGGTTCATGGTCCTGTGGACCCCGTCCCCCAGCAAGCATACCCCCATGGCGTGTAAAGGTAAGCTGGAGAGACAAGCATTCACCAAGGTCAAGCGGGCCGCCGAGGACATGAGATTTCCCATCCACGGGTCTGCCCGCTTGCCAACCTTGATGGAGAGGGGATCCCAATCCACAGCCGTCAGGGCCCTATCACTGATCGGCAAACCCAAATAGGTGAACGGGAAGGAACCTAATTTGCAGTTAAGCATGTTCGCGATCCTTTGTTGTTCCGGGTCAGGGCTCCCCAAAACCATGACCTCGCTCTTGTGAAAGTTGATCCTAAGCCCGGACAGGCTCTCGAAACAAAGTAGGATGAACTTGAGGTTAGCTATAGCTAGGTCGTCCGGTTGGATCATAATGATAGTGTCATCTGCGTATTGCAAATGTGATACCCCCCCAGGTACCAGGTGTGGGACAAGTCCGCTGACGTGCCCCGTGGTCTTGGCGGCGTCCAGGATAGCCGCCAGGGCCTCAACCACGTAGTCGAAGAGGATGGGTGAGAGGGGGTCGCCCTGGCGCACTCCCCTGCCATTCCGAAAAAAGCACCCAACCTCCCCGTTGATGTTAATGGCGGTTTGGCCCCCCGAGACCATCCCCAAGGCTCGGTGAACCCATCCTGGGTCAAAGCCTTTGCGCAGAAGAACCTCGCGAAGGAACGGCCACTTCACTCGGTCATACGCTTTCTCAAAGTCCAATTTCAGGAAAACTCCCCCAAGTTTCCTGGACTTAACCTCATGGACAATCTCCTGAAGGGAGATCACCCCCTCGTGAATGTGTCTCCCCCTAATAAAAGCGGACTGGGTCCTACTAATCGTTCGGTGAGCAATGGGCGAGAGGCGCATCGCATAAGCCTTAGCTACGAATTTGAAGATGACGTTAATAAGCGCAATAGGTCGGAATTGCCTAATGTCCTCCGCCCCGGGAACCTTGGGGATGAGGGTCAGAACTCCAAAGTTGAGGCGGGATAGGTCCACCCTCCCAGGGGCGAAACCGTTCGTAATGGCCAAGATCAAAGGCCTTGCCAGCGACCAAAACTTCTTAAAAAAGATCACCGGGAACCCATCCGGTCCCGGGGCCGTGTCCACCTTCATGCTGGCCAGGACAGCGTCCATCTCGTCCGTAGTGAAGGTGAGCATAAGCCCCTGGTTCTCCTCCTCCGAGACACACCGCTGTGCATCCCAGAGGGAGTCAGTGAGGGAGAAGAGCCTCGGCTCACCCCCACGCCCAACAGATCCCGATAGAAATCGTAGATGTGGTCCCGGATCTCGCTGGGGTCTGAAATCGTCCCTCGCGCCGCCACTAGCCGAGAGATCGAGCATTTCCTGTGTCGCCCATTGGCAATCGCATGGAAGAAGGCCGTGTTGGCATCGCCCTTCAGCAGCCAATTGACCCGGCTCCTCTGCCTCCAGTATTCCTCCTCCACTTTGGAGAGTTGGGTGAGGTGGTCCTCCAAGTGGTACCTGAGGGCCCACCCCTCGTCATCCAGGCCGTGGGCATCTGCCCTAGCATCTAGCCTCTGGATCTGGGCGAGAACATCCGCCTTATGGTCCCGATCCTCTCGCCCGATGTTAGCCCCCCAGCCTTTAAGGAATTGGCGTAGCCCTGCCGAAATCCTATGCCAGATCGCAATGGGGTCATCGGTAGGGTCAGCCAAGCCCGCAAGGGTAGACCATTTCTCCCGAACCAGGTCCTCAAACTCTGGTCGCTCGAGCCAAGCCTTCTCGAAAAAGAAGCGGGGGCTCCTCTTCTTGAGCTCCTCCCCTGAGGAGAGAATCAAGGCTGCGTGGTCCGAGCCAACAATGGTCCCGGCCGTCACAGAGCATAAGGGGAATAACATCTCCCAATCGCTGGACATCAAGACTCGGTCGAGGACCGATCTCACCGGGTTGAGCTGCCGGTTGGTCCAGGTAAATCTGGATCCGCCTCTACGGATCTCCCTGAGTGCAAGGTCGGCAATGAAATCGTTGAACTTATGCACCCGGGGCCAGTTGATGTTATCATTGTTTTTATCCTCTGATCCCCGAATCAGGTTGAAATCTCCTCCAACCACTAGGGGAAAGTGGCATGCCGCAATAGCGGTGGACATCTCGGCAAGGAACTCGTCCGTGCGGCGGTGATCAGCTGGGCCATAAACCACGAAGCAGGACCAGTGCTTCGAGGAGTCCAGCTGTAGAACGTCCACCCTGATGAAGAAGGAGCCACTACTCCAGTCCTTCACCTCAAAATGGTCCTCATTAACGCCCAGGAGGAGGCCACCCGAGTGACCTGCCGCTGGGGTGGAGTGCCAACAGAAGTGGCCCCCGGGGTCAATACTCCGCAGCTCCGCGGGGGTGAAGCTGGCCTTAATGGTCTCCTGGAGTCCCACAAAGTCAAGCCGCTCTCGGGTAATCAGCTCACGGATCTGGGTTCGTCGTCCCGGTCGACCGAACCCCCGGATGTTATAGAAGCCCGCACGCATTAGGCACGTGCGGTCTTCCTCCGCCCGCTGCGGGTCGTCATCCTAGTGCCAGTCACACCCCTGATCGGGGGGGGGGGGCAGAAGGGGCTGCCGAGGGCCCAGCTGCCCCCGGCGTCTCGGACAAGGTGGACCCCTCCACCCTATCCGGCTCACTCGAGCTCCCGGCAGTCGCCTGCGCGGCGGCTGCCAGGTCCCGGCGGAAGGTCGCATCTGCAATCGCCGCTTGCGCTGCCTCCTTAGCCCTTACCAGGGATAAGATCTCGGAATCCGTCCCTTTCTCAATAGCGAAGGCTAAACCAACGTCGTGAACTACCGCAGCTAAGTGGGAATCCGGTAAATCTTGCAGAATAGCAAAGGAGGAGGGTAAGGTACCTGTCTCGAGGTTCCGCGCCGCCGCACGCCGCTGGGCCTTCTCCACCGTCGGGAGGGCAGCCTCCGGCCCGTGCAGCCTCGCGCTCTTGCGGGCTGGGCCCATCGCGGTAGTCCTAGCCCGGGACCTACGCGCCACGGCCCCACCCACAGCATCCTCGGGGGAGGGCTCGAGCTGCGCCACCGAGCCCAGCTCCGCCTCCGACTCCTCCTCCAGCTCTCCCTCCCCAAGCACCGCGGAAGAGGGTGAACCCGAGCCCTCCGAGGTCGGGAGGCCCGGAGAGGAAGTGGCGACCCCCCCGCCCACCGTCGTGGTCGGGAAGGCCGCAGCCAGAGCCGCACACCCCGCTCGCATCTTCTCCACAATGGAGAGGGAAGGAGGCCACGCACCAGTCCTGGCAAGGTTGGAGCCATACTGGTTGACAACCAGCGGCTCCGAAGAAGGCTCCACGTCGACCTCCTCCGTCGGGGCCGAGGTCGACCGTGACTGGCCGGCCGGCGCCGACCCCCCTCCTGCCGCAGGCACGCTCGACCCCGGCAGAGGAGTAGCAGAGTAAGTCTGCTTGTCCTTCTCGCTAGCCGCCCTCCACTCCTCGTTGAGGCTATCATCCCCAGAGCTGTCGTGGTCGGTGGGCGGGGGGGGCCGGCAGAGGGGCGGAAGGAGCCGCCCAAGGCTGGTCCACCCGGATCCCCACATTGAAGCCTTCATTCTTGTGGAAGATCTGAGCGTACCCGTTGAGCTTGGACGGGTCTCGGCACGCGATGCGCATCCTCACCGGGAGCCGGTTGGCTAAGGTGCGAGCATCCACCTCCAGAGGGCGACCCAGCATGCGCATGCCGGCCAGGAGGCGCGCCTCCGTCCTCATGCGCCTGGGAAGCCCCGTGATGGTCACCCACGCCTCCTGGAGGACCACCACCGGAGCCGGGTCCGAGTCCGCAAGGCGAATGGCAGCCTCCAGATTGTTGAGAGGTAAGAACAACCTCCCGCTCCGGACAGACATCTTGAGGAGGTCCTTGGAAGGGAAGGAGACCGAGAATTGCATCGGCCCGACCTCCCTCACCTTCCAGTCCCAAGCCCCCTCCACCAGGTGCCGGAGCTCCGCCTCGAGAGCCGAGATCGGCAGTCCCGACCCACCGAGTGTGATGATCGCCTCGTTAGAGTCCTCCTCCACCATGGACTCGCCCTCCTCAAAGTCCAGATAGAAGAAGCCCTCCCCCGGGATGGCCTGCCCCATGAGCTGCAGCTCCGCCGCATCCGGAGCGAAGAGGCAGGCCGATTGGAAGTGACCAACCTGGCCACACTTGAAGCACGGCGCCTGCGACGCGCTCGGGCCTCCCGTGCCCGACACGGGTGCCGCGGCCGAGGGCCGGATGGGTGGTGGTCGCCGGGTCGGGACAGCCGGCGCCTTCCCCGCCGCGCGACCCAGGACCCCGGCCCCACCGAGGTTCGCGGCCGGCACGGCCGGAGGGGCCGCCGCCGCCCCCGGATTGGCAGCAGCCGCAGCAGCCGCGGCCGCCTCGAGGCGGCGCTTGGCCTCGCGCTTGCGCTCCCGCTCGACGAACCAACGGGGCTGAGCCGGAGGAGGTTGCGCGGCCGCGGCACCCGGGGCCGCCGGACCATGGCGCCGGCCCGCGCCACCGGACGCACCCGCCGGCTGGGGCACGCGCCCACCGCCCGCACCGCCGGAGGGAGGAGGAGCCGCACCAGCCATCAGCACCTGCGCGAAGGTCGCCGAGAGGGGAGCAGGAGGAGAGGAGAGGACGATCCACCGCGCCGCGCCACCCAGCCGCCGCACGTCGTCGGTGGAAGCGGGGAACGCAAACCCTAGGTCACGAGCTCCCCGCGGTATCCACCACCACTTAAGTGGCTGGACCGTGGCCTCCGTTGGGCCCAAACTGGGCCGCACGGCCTCGCAGCCCGGCCCGCGGCCAGGGGATGCGGTGAGAGTCCGCGCGGGTAGGCCGGCCCGCCAGCCGCCCACCCCAGAAGACGCTCCGGACGAGGTCGCTACCCCTACCGGGAAAAAGGCCGGCCCAACAGCGGGACCGGCCCAGATGGGGAGAGCCCCAGCCCTAAGGGCATCCCCGCTAGGTCTCACCGCTGGCGGCGGCGGCGCGGATTCCGGCGTCCCCCCAGGAGCTCGGTCGCCGGCTGAGAGAGAGGGGAGGGAGGAGAGGTAGGGAGAAGAGGGCGCCGTACCTGGGTCACCGGAGAAGCGACGACCGGCCGGCAACGCGACGCGCGGCCGCGCGGGGAGGAAGCCGCCGCGCCATGGGGGGAGAAGCGCGACCCCCGCCCGCCCGGGGCAAAGGCCCGACGCACCCGCGGCGACCGGCGAGCTCCCGCGAGGAAATCACCCAGCGTCGCTGGGGACCTAGGCGCCGGGGGGAGGTCGTCGCCGCCGGAGGAGTCCGACTCCGCCGCCAACCCCCACGAGGCCTCCTCCTCCCAGAACCTACCGCGAAGCCCGCCGCCGCTGAGTGAAGGCCGGGAGCAGAGAGCCGGGGCCGAGCCCGGCGACGACGCGGCCGGCGAGGGGCGGCCCGGTCGCGGGGGAGCGGCCGCAGCGGCACCGCCGCCGGAGACGCCACCCGAGTCGCCACCCGAGTCGCCTCCCATGTCTTGCCGATTATCCGCACGGTGCTTTTCGAAGGTCCTTAATGGTAGAGTTTGATTTTGGTTGTCATCTTCTTCGTTAATGGAGATGGTATCGTCTGCAATAAGTGATCTTCCACGCTTCGTTCGACGGCGAGATATTCTTCCCGACGTCAATGGTGGCTTTGGAAGATCAAATCTGTCTAGGTATGGTTCTTCAGATCTTGCTTCGCCAGATCAATCTTGTACTGTTTCTCATGGTTGCCGCGAGGAGGTTTGTCCTCGCAATATCTATCCCGGCTACTACGTCTTCGGCAATGGTGATTCGTTCTCTCGGCTCCCAACGACGTCGATAAAGTGGTTCGGTTATTTGTTCCTGGAATATCAGTGGTGGTGCTCCTGCCGATGTTGCTTGATTAATCTAATGGCTGCGTGCGTGCACAAAGCCTTGGCATTGCGGCTCAAAATTAAAAAGGGAGAACCTTCGGTGGTATTCACAGGTCTGTGGTTTCGTGGGGTTGGCGTTGTTCTTGTTAGAATTGGGCCCATTTGTGGCAGCCCAATAGCAATTTCAGAAAATCTCAAAGCCCAAAATGATGGCAGCTCACAAGTGAGTGGAGTGGGAGCTAAAGTTTAGTCCCACATTGCTAGTTTGAGAGGAGTTGCACCAACTTATATAGTGGAGTGTTCTACTACTTGGTAAGTGAGTGAGAATAGGAGGCTCTCTCACGCGCTCCTCCTCCTCCGCCGCCGCTCGCACGCACGCACCGCCCGCCCGTCTCGTCACGACGCGCCGCGCCGCGGGTTGCGGGAATCTCGCCGAGCTGAGCTTTATTTTTGCAGTCCGGGAAAATGGACTTGGCCCACGTTGTACCCGTTAGGGTTTTCCCGAGCCGCACTATATATTGTCGTGCACTGCGTGCGCTGCAAACACACTAAACCAATCTAGGTTTTGCCAATCTCGTGCCTTGCGCCGCCACCGTAGTCTACTCCATCCCGATCGCCGGCGAGCGGGAGAGCAGGTCTCCGGAACCGTTAGCTCTTGCGATCCTGTACGGGAGAGGGCTAATTAGGTTTTTGGGAAGCGCTCTGCGCGACTGCTCAAGTTCGTCATCACGGCTCGTCTTCCCGGTCGCTCGGTGGGACCTAAAGCTCGTCGTCTTCAACGCCGTCTTCTTCGACCGGTCATCGCCAACGTTGTCGTCAACAACATCGGTACGGCAACGGCTACGACTAGTTCCTCCACCACGGATCGGTACGTGTTGCGTGATCCAATCTGCTGGCTTAACATGTTTTCTGCTAGTATGCTGCTGTTCATGTTATTTAATACTTCTAGTATGTTTGAGATTAACATGTTAGTAGCAATTTTTGTCATGCTTAATATTCTGGAATTAATCATGGAATTATTGCCTAATTTCTCAACAATCCAAAAACCTAACTATAGGCAATTTCCTGAGTTATCAATGGCTGGTTTTGCTGATGCTATGAGACCGGAAAAGTTTACCGGTGTGAGCTTTAAGAGGTGGCAAGTGAAGTGCCAACTCTGGCTTATGGCTTTGAAAATATTCCATGTCAGTAAAGGCATGCTTGAGGGAACTATTTCTGAGCAAGATCAGGAAAAGTTTCGGTATGACAATACTGCCTTCAGGGGATGTATTCTTAGCGTTCTTGATGGCCGTCTGTGCGATGTGTACATGCACATAGAGGACGGCAAGGAGCTCTGGGAAGCACTGAATGCGAAATTCGGTGCATCCGATGCTGGCAGTGAACTCTATGTCATGGAGAGTTTCCATGATTACAGGATGGTCAATAACCGTTCTGTAGTGGAACAGGCTCATGAAATAGAGTGTATTGCAAAGGAGCTCGAACTTCTCAAGTGTGCCATACCCGACAAGTTTGTGGTTGGGTGCATTATTGCAAAGTTGCCTCCGTCTTGGAGGAACTTCGCCACAACTCTCAAACATAAGAGACAGGAGATATCAGTTGAAAATCTGATTGCGTCTCTTGATGTTGAGGAGAAATCTCGGGCTAAGGACACTAATGAGAGGGGCGGTGAGGGTCAGTCTAGCGCCAACATGGTGCAGAAGAACTCACATGTCAAGAACAAAGGGAATTTCAAGCCCTCGTTCAATAAGCCTGCAAAGACTACTGACTTCAAGAAGAAGAAGAAGAAGAAGGTGAACAAAGCTGAGCAGGGAGGATGTTATACCTGTGAACAGCTTGGCCGCTATTCCAAGAACTGTCCTGAACATGCAGATCGCAAAGGAAAAGATGGCACCAATACTGTCAACGTCGTGACCGCTAGCAATACTGATGGGTATGGTAATTTACCTGTTGTGCTTTCAGTATTTCAATCTTCATGCTGGTGGATTGATACAGGTGCTAATGTTCATGTATGTTCTGACATCTCTATGTTCACTTCTTACCAGGTCGCACGGGATTCTTCCGTCCTAATGGGGAATGGATCACATGCTTCTGTTCGTGGTGTTGGCATGGTAGATCTGAAGTTTACTTCGGGAAAGATCGTGCAGCTGAGGAACGTGCAGCATGTCCCTACTATGAACAAGAATCTCGTTAGCGGCTCCCTTCTATGCAGAGATGGGTTTAAAGTAGTCTTAGAGTCCAATAAAGTGGTTGTGTCAAAGTTTGGACAATTTATTGGTAAAGGTTATGAGTGCGGAGGCTTGTTCCGCTTTTCCCTTTCAGATTTTTGTAATAAGTCAGTGAACCATATTTGTGGCAATGTGGATTCGGATGCTAGTGTTTGGCACTCTCGTTTGTGTCACGTTAATTTTGGTTTAATGTCTCGGCTATCCAGCATGCATTTAATTCCGAAATTCACCATTGCCAAAGGTTCTAAGTGCCATAGTTGTGTGCAATCTAAGCAACCTCGGAAGCCTCACATGGCGGTCGAGGAGAGAAACTTGGCACCTCTAGAACTCATACATTCTGATCTATGCGAGATGAATGGTGTGTTGAAAAAAGGTGGAAAGAGATATTTCATGACATTAATTGATGATGCTACTAGGTTCTGCTATGTTTATTTGTTGCAAACTAAAGATGAAGCGTTAGACTACTTTAAAATCTATAAGGCTGAAGTTGAAAATCAATTAGAGAGAAAGATCAAGCGTCTTAGGTCAGATCGTGGTGGAGAATATTTTGCGAAAATATTTGATGAATTCTGTGAGGAACACGGCATTATTCATGAGAGGACGCCTCCCTACTCACCCCAATCAAACGGGGTTGTCGAGAGGAAAAACCGCACGCTGACCGACTTGGTGAATTCCATGTTGGACACCGCTGGTTTATCTAAGGCATGGTGGGGGGAGGCCTTGTTGACTTCATGTCATCTCCTGAATAGAATTCCTAACAAGAATAAAGAGAAAACCCCTTATGAGGAGTGGGTTGGAAGAAAGCCATCGCTTTCTTATTTGCGTACATGGGGATGCTTGGCGAAAGTCAACATTCCTATTCCGAAGAAACGCAAACTCGGACCAAAGACAGTGGATTGTATTTTTCTGGGCTATGCGCAGCATAGCATTGGTTATAGATTTTTAGTGGTTAAATCTGAGGTTCCGGATATGAATGTTGATACTATAATGGAATCTTGTGATGCAACATTTTTTGACAATATGTTTCCTATAAAAGATATGCATAGTACTGCTAGAATTTCTTCTAAAATAATTCCTGAATCTAGTACATCTAGTGATCATTCTGAACAACCACTTGAGACTGTCCTGGAGAAGGATGATAATGAAGCTCCTAAGAGGAGCAAGAGACAAAGGATTGAAAAATCTTTTGGTGATGATTTCATTGTGTACCTTGTGGACAATACTCCTACGTCCATTGCAGAGGCGTTCGCATCTCCTGATGCGGATGACTGGAAAGAAGCTGTCCATAATGAGATGGACTCGATTCTTTCTAATGGGACATGGGAACTGTCTGAACGACCGTATGGGTGCAAACCAGTGGGTTGTAAGTGGGTGTTTAAGAAGAAGCTGCGGCCTGATGGTACTATTGAGAAGTACAAGGCGCGGCTTGTGGCCAAGGGCTACACGCAGAGAGAAGGCGAATATTACTTCGATACCTATTCACCTGTCGCTAGACTGACCACCATTCGTGTACTACTTTCCCTGGCTGCCTCTTATGGTCTTATCGTTCATCAAATGGATGTAAAGACAACTTTCCTCAATGGAGAGTTGGAAGAGGAGATCTATATAGATCAACCTGATGGGTTCGTGGTAAAGGGTGAAGAGAGAAAGGTATGCAAGTTGTTGAAGTCCTTGTACGGACTGAAACAAGCACCTAAGCAATGGCATGAGAAGTTTGACAGAACTTTGACTTCTGTGGGCTTTGCCATTAATGAGGCTGATAGGTGTGTGTATTATCGCCATGGTGGGGGCGATAGTGTCATATTATGCTTGTATGTCGATGACATATTGATATTTGGTACAAGAATGAATGTGATAAATGAGGTCAAGTCGTTTCTGTCAAAATGCTTTGACATGAAAGATTTGGGGGAAGCTGATGTAATTCTGAACATCAAGCTGATTAAGGATGAGAGTGGGATTGTTTTAACACAATCACACTATGTTGAGAAGGTCTTGAGCCGGTTCGGTTTTATAGACAGCAAGCCTTCTCCAACACCTTATGATCCTAGTGTGGCACTTCGAAAGAACAAGAAGAAATCGATAGATCAATTGAGATACTCTCAGATAATCGGTTCACTCATGTACCTCGCGAGCGCGACGAGACCTGATATCTCATATGCTGTAAGCAAGTTGAGCAGGTTCATGTCAAACCCGGGTAATGATCATTGGCATGCACTTGAAAGGGTCATGCGCTATCTGAACGGTACAATGAGCTATGGGATTCACTATTCTGGGCAACCCTGCCGTGCTAGAGGGATATAGTGACTCTAACTGGATTTCAGATGCTGATGAGCTCTACGCCACAAGTGGGTATGCATTTACCCTTGGAGGTGGCGCAGTGTCATGGAGGTCTTGTAAACAGACCATATTGACGAGGTCAACTATGGAAGCAGAACTTACTGCTTTTGATACAGCCACTGTAGAGGCAGAATGACTGCGTGAGCTCTTGATGGACTTGCCGGTGGTTGACAAACCATTGCCGGCCATCCTTATGAACTGTGACAACCAAACGGTGATTGTCAAAATGAACAGTGCTAAGGATAATGCGAAGTCATCAAGACACGTTAAAAGACATTTGAAATCTGTCAGGAAATTGAAAAACTCCGGAGTAATTACTGTTACGTATATTCAAACAGACAAAAACCTGGCAGATCCCTTTACAAAGAGACTATCACGAAATGTGATAGAGAGTGCATCGAGGGAGATGGGTATGAGACCCATGAGTGTTACACCATAGTGGTAACCCAACCTATGTGATCGGAGATCCCGTGAAGTAGGACCTGGGAAAAACAAACTAGTGGTTTAACAGAGGAGAGCTTTTTGTTACCCTCTCTAAGTGAAAATGCACGAGCTCTCATAAAGCTGTAAGGCAGGTTGGCAACATGCCTTAATGTGGTTCTATTGGCTATTTATAGCAAAGATGCTGTCCTACAGAGCATTCTTGAAAGAACACACCTATATGAGTTCCGACTGTTAAACGTCGCAGTCTATGAGATTTGGGTGATCTCTAGTAAACTCATGAAGAGACCAGGGAGTATGACGCATATGCTCCACCCGCGGGGTAGGCTACTGGCAGCCACGTACTGGTTATGACTTTGAGTGAAGTCTATTGGCACCAAACTTGCAATTCAAGGTTCGTCCATTGTTCAAGTTGCTGATAGATGTAGCTTGAAGCTCTAGGCGGAAGTTCAACTTAACAGTCTCTGCCGAAACACTGGTATATAAACAAGAAACGAGGTTTGGCAAATATCTCTAAATAGGGATTTGAGATCTGGTGGGGGATTGTTAGAATTGGGCCCATTTGTGGCAGCCCAATAGCAATTTCAGAAAATCTTAAAGCCCAAAATGATGGCAGCTCACAAGTGAGTGGAGTGGGAGCTAAAGTTTAGTCCCACATTGCTAGTTTGAGAGGAGTTGCACCAACTTATATAGTGGAGTGTTCTACTACTTGGTAAGTGAGTGAGAATAGGAGGCTCTCTCACGCGCTCCTCCTCCTCCGCCGCCGCTCGCACGCACGCACGCACCGCCCGCCCGCCCGACGCGACGCGCCGCGCCGCGCCGCGGGTTGCGGGAATCTCGCCGAGCTGAGCTTTATTTTTGCAGTCCGGGAAAAACGGTCTGAACGGACGCGTCACAGTTAGTCATTTCGGGTCGCTCCCGGATCGTGGGCTACTGTAACCGACCTGCGACGTGGACTTGGCCCACGTTGTACCCGTTAGGGTTTTCCCGAGCCGCACTATATATTGTCGTGCACTGCGTGCGCCGCAAACACACCAAACCAATCTAGGTTTTGCCAATCTCGTGCCTTGCGCCGCCACCGTAGTCTACTCCATCCCGATCGCCGGCGTGCACCGGCGAGCGGGAGAGCAGGTCTCCGGAACCGTTAGCTCTTGCGATCCTGTACGGGAGAGGGCTAATTAGGTTTTTGGGAAGCGCTCTGCGCGACTGCTCAAGTTCGTCATCACGGCTCGTCTTCCCGGTCGCTCGGTGGGACCTAAAGCTCGTCGTCTTCAACGCCGTCTTCTTCGACCGGTCATCGCCAACGTTGTCGTCAACAACATCGGTACGGCAACGGCTACGACTACTTCCTCCACCACGGATCGGTACGTGTTGCGTGATCCAATCTGCTGGCTTAACATGTTTCTGCTAGTATGCTGTTGTTCATGTTATTTAATACTCTAGTATGTTTGAGATTAACATGTTAGTAGCGATTGTTGTCATGCTTAATATTCTGGAATTAATCATAGAATTATTGCCTAATTTCTCAACAGTTCTACGGCTGCCTTCAGAAAAGCACAAGATTGTGTCTTGGATGAAGAAAGAGCTTGAAGATCCCATAAATTTGCTAATCTCTTTTAGTTTTGTTTTCGTAATCGATGTAACCGTGTAGTCTTTGTTGGTTTAATATACGTGGATTTTTTTTTTAAAAAAGTATGATGATCTTATCCATCCATTCCATTGGTCTATCCTAGCTACTAGCACCGTGAGTGGGGCCCCTTACGCAAGGACAGTAGGATGGGCCCGCGTGCCTACCCGTGCCGGTGCCCCCACGGCGATGTACGTGGTCACGGCTAATTTCGGTGCCGACCACCAAGCTAAGGTCCACTCCTCAACTCCTGTAGTGGTCGCATGTACGGAGCCGCCTCCTCCCACATGCACAAATTGATGGCGAGATGGACCAGACGATACGAAAACGAATGTGCTGCTCGATCTGTACCTCCATTAATTGTTCAGTAGTTGTACGGCTCCATGAGACCGCGTACGCGTATATACATACAATGGGTGATGAGCAACCTGTACACGTACGTCGGTGCGAGATCGAAACGACGTCCCGATCGAGTCCATCTTTATACCGGAAAGAAAGAAAGCCTGCAGCCATAATCAGAAGACCGGATAACATAATCTCAAATCAGGCGTGCATGATGGTCATGGAGCTCTGACTTTTGACGGAGGATTAACATACCACCGGCCCACGGGTCCTACTAATTTAGTCAGTGTGATGATCTTTTAGCTAGCAAGCCTATGCTTTTAGGTTATTTTAGTTTATAAGTCTCTCTCTAAACTGGCTTGGTGATGGAATTATTAGGTTCCGAGAGCGAGGAAACTTCATCCCGTGGATATATAAACAGTGTGGGGCCGGGCCAGGCCGGGCTTGCCCAGAACGTCTATTTAATCTGAGGTCTGAGCAGAGATCATGCGGATAAACGTTAGTCTCCATCTCCCACTATTTATAAAAGAGCCAACTTAAGTTTTCCTAGAGCCACACAAATTAACCCTCTGATCTAATAAAAAACAATCACATCCAACAATCCAAAATTGCATATGTGGTCTGCCACTCCGATCAACAACCGAGATTCATTGTTCTGCCCGGCAGACGAAAACTCTACCAAAATTTCGTCGCTTCACGTCCCCCGCAATCCCACGAGGCAACGATTTGATTCGTGAAAGCACGGTAAGGCTTTCCTTATGTGCATCTGCGCTGCTGCTTCTGGCCGCCTTAGGTCGCCGCCTGCAGCCATGGAGGGACCCCAATTCCATACCAAAGGTCAAGCATGAACTACACCTGCCACCTAGCCCCTGCCCGGCCGGAATCGCAGCTGCTACAAAAGCACGGTTTTGCCCCTCCACACCAGCCAGCACGCCTACGTCTCTGATCCGATCTGGAGGCGTCGCGATCGTCCCTGCACGCGCTACAGGTTCCTATCGATCACGTACGTTCTACATCCACGTACATCAACCCCAATCTGATGGTTTCCTCCTCGACCCCTGCTTCTGCTGCAGGGTAAGTATCCAACTATCCATCAACCATGGCATCAATAAGGTTGCTGTCTGGTTGATGGTTGGATTTGCGGGAAATAGGACCCTTGTTTTCGATTTGCGGCAAATATCCTAAATATCTAGTGGTGCATATTTGTGTATAGGATTCACTTATGTTTATATTACTGAATATATTTTGAAATGTATTGCTTGGTTATTTCTTATCATCGGATACAATTTTAAACTTGGTTGCAAGACCTCTAGAAGTTACCAATTTGAATTTCATTTTAATTAAACATCAATATGTGGGTTCATATTTGTTTACGTTAGTAGGAGGATATGCAATCTTTCTGCATGTCGGAAAACTGAAAAATATGATTGAGGATGTCAGAGGTATATACCATACCTAATTGTATTGTCCTCTCCACCTTTGCAGGTTCATGTGTTAAGTGGTGTTAGTTTTTCTATTATGTGATGCATCATGCAAAATGCAGGTTATGTTTGGTGCGTATAGGAACCACCGTAGTTATTTCTCAGTTATTGATAATACATGATGTGTTGCACTGCAGTTTGCTGCTTCCACGATAGCTAAACTGAAATATACGTGCCATTTATTATTTTGTACAGATTAAAATTTTCTAGCAGGTCAGACGCAGGAGAGATATTGAAATCAGGATTCAACTTGCTGGACAATCTTTTCTGATTGGGTTGTTCTATTTGGATTAACATAAGCTTATTGCTTATGGACATGTAGAGGTGATCCTGGTCTAGAAGAAGGTTAAATTTCCCCATTATTTATTGACATCCTAACATGATGGTGGTTGTGTTGATAACATAACCAATGACAGGTATGCGTCACATTAGGGCATGTACACTGCAAGCCACTTGAACAGGCGCTAAAAAAGTCAATTCCTTATCTGCAGCAAGCGTCGGTCGCCAGGAGAGGTATTTTCTGTGTATACCTCAAGGGTCTGGCTCATATCTATGCGTCTGCGCTAAGAAAACTACCAGGATCTTTGCAGCAACCACTGAAACGGAGAGGATTTATTTCCTAGCGCCTGTAGCTTAGCGGCCGCGTTGTACGTGCCCTTAAGCTCAGATTATATTAGGTCAAACTTCTACACAACTACTGAAGTGAGTTAACATATTGGTCACAGTACTGATCTACAGGTCTTAAAAGTGCTCCTCAATGCTCTTGCTTCAAACTAATTTAGAGGTAATTAACCTTCCATTCTTGCTAAGATTTTCTTTACATGTCTTTACCATTCTGTTTATTATGCAAGTTAGAGGCTAAGTCTGAACAGCACCGCTAAGCTATAATGATATGGTTCAGGAAAAATATTAAAATTATTAGTTCTGTGTTGGCCATACCTTTTTTAGAGTTTATTGTTCTTCACTCTAATCTGACATAAAGCTTAATTTTGCGTACCGATAACTCAAAAAATCATTGTCACGCATTATCTTTTCTAAATTAAAAATACATTTGTAACAGCCACTACATAAAGCTCCAGGAAAACAACATGAAAGTTATTTGGCAATACAAAGTGCTTAGTCTGGATTATTAGATTTGTTCACACGGCTAGCAGCTTGCATTTATTTTGACCACCTCCATGAATTTTTTTTTGAACCATCCAGGGGAAGATCAGAGCCATTCGCCTGATTTTTTTAGTGCTAATTTATGGGAGTTTATTTATTATCACTTTCTAGGTGAAGTGCGATGAGAGCATCTATAAACTTTGTGTTTTCTCTCTAGACCTATGCATAGATTGCTTGATACCGTCTTCAATTTCTTGATGTGGGTACTTTCCATCAGTCACTACAGGAAACGGCAACTTTGCCGAGCGTTCCGCTCGGCATATGCCCACCTAAGCCGAGTGCAAAAGAGAAACCCTCGGCAAAAACACAACGCTCGGCAAACAACTCATTTGCCGAAGGTATTCCGTACATGGCGCTCGGCATACAGCGACGCTCGGCATACACACGCCGTATACCGAAGGTAACGCTCGGCATACAAGATACACTCGGCATACGTGGTTGCCTCGAGTCGCCACACGCCCAACGCTGACGGAAAGTGTGACGGCGCAGTGTGTAAGCCGAGCGCCATGTAAGATACGCTCGGCATATACGATTTCGTTGTGTACGATGTGACATGCCCAGTTGCCGCCGGCCGTCCCCGACCATCTCTTCACCTCGGCCCCTACCATCTTTGCTGCCGACGGCGGTCCTCCCACTCATGGCGCGCCTCCCGCTCGTCGCCTCGGCCGCCGCTCACTGTCGAGGTCGTTGTTTCGGTCGCCGGCCGCCGGTCGCGCTCGATCTCGTCGTCTCGGCCGCCGTCAAACTCGCCTTCCTGTTCCTCTCTAGGTCCAGGTCGTCGCCCAAGTCACCGTCCCGGCCGCCGTCTGTCCGGCTCATCCGTGCTCGTCCTACTTCCTGTTTTGGTTCTTGGTCAATGCTTATCTAGTCTGCACTTCCGCGGGTCTGTAGCTTCAGTGTTGGTTCTTCCCTTCTGTAATTTCAGTGTAGCTGCTTGTATGCTCTGAATATTACTACGTTGGATAATTTTGTAAACTTTGTTTATTTCTGTGTAAATTTTGATCAGCCTATGTAAACTTTGATGATTTTCAGGCCTCTTAGGTACATCTTGTTATATTTTCTGTAAATAATTCGCAAGGTGTAAACAAAACTGAAAAGACTTTTCGTAGCTGTAACATGTTGCCAACAGTTTCCTATTAATCCGTGTTGAAAAAGCTAGAAAAAAACACCTTGGATCTAAAATCTGACTTACTTTGACACGAAACAATAAATCCGAAACCCATAATTCACTAATTATCTTGGTAATACCATTATTCTATGTATTATTTTAATAATAAAGATGGAAAATAATAATTTTTTTTTGCGAAAAGGACTGGCATTAAAAGAAACACCGAACCGTACAAAACACCTCCACAAAATCGAAAAATACAATGAGATCCTTGAGATAACCTTCGTCTTCAACCTCCAGACCGCGTCGATGGCACGCCGCCGCTGCCGCTCCTCCCAGAGCCAGCCTGACGTTGTTGCATGCGGACGGGAAGTCACCGAACGGGTCAAGAAGACCACATCCGTCTCGGAGCTGAAGAAGAAGGATGAACCACTGATGAAGGTCCATGACGATCCGAAGACCGTCACCGCCAGAAGAAGTATTCGAAAACCACACCATCCCACGAGTTTCTCGATAGTTTGTTCAAATGATCTGGTATTGTGCATAAGTGTGCATCTTTGAATGTCAAACAAGTTCACTGAAGAGAGTTTTCAATATCTTTGAACAAAAAACGCATTTTCTATTTTTAAATGTCAAAATAGGGCGGTTTTGTGAAGCACCTACCAAATATTTGCTGTGAAATTGGACCACACCAATTTTATAAAATATTAGACCATATGTAATGTACATTTAACCAAATGGTTGCATGTAAAAAGCTTTCCATCCACCTCTCATCAAAATGACAAATTTGTGTCGATTCAGTAGGAAGTGGGTCAAATTTGAACTACAGCTACTTCATAGTTTGCTCGTGATTTTTTGTAAAAATTATTTTTAGATACAAAAGTATCTATTTTATCAGAGATCCACCAAGAGTTTCGCAATATTTCATCCCTAGATATGAACAGTCATGACGACAATTTTGACCGCCGTTTGAAATAGGCGTAAATTTTTTTAAAAAAATCAAAAAAAAATGGAAAACCTTCGCATTGTGTCATTTTATGTGACATAGTATCGAGAAAAAAAATACAAACTTGTAATAATGCAAATATCTTGAAAAAGTGTTTTTAGAAATGAGCTATCATGTATGAAGATTCATGGCTTTCAAGCCAAATGACCAATGTTATAGCAAATTTCACGACATAGTTTGTTCAAATGATCTGGTATTGTGCATAGGTGTGCATATTTGAATGTCAAACAAGTTCACTGAAGAGAGCTTTCAATTTCTTTGAACGAAAAATGCATTTTCTATTTTTTAAAAGCCAAAATAGGGCGGTTTTGTGAAGCACCTACCAAATATTTGCTGCGAAATTGGATCACACCAATTTTATAAAATATTACACCATATGTAATGTACATTTAACCAAATGGTTGCATGTAAAAAGCTTTCTATCCACCTCTCATCAAAATGACAAATTTATGCCGATTCAGCAGGAAGTGGGTCAAATTTGAACTACAACTGCTCTATAGTTTGCTCGTGATTTCTTGTAAAAATCATTTTAGTTATAAAAGTATCTATTTCAATAGATATCCACCAAGAGTTTCGCAAGATTTCATCCGTAGATATGAACGGTCGTGCCGACAATTTTGACCGCCGTTTGAAATCGGCATAATTTTTTTAAAAAAATCAAAAAAATGAAAAACCTTCGCATTGTGTCATTTTATGTGACATAGTATTGAGAAAAAAAATACAAACTTGGAATAATGCAAATATCTTGAAAAAATGTTCTTAGAAATGAGCTATCATATATGAAGATTCATGGCTTTCAAGCCAAATGACCAATGTTATAGCCAATTTCACGACATAGTTTGTTCAAATGATCTGGTATTGTGCATAGGTGTGCATCTTTGAATGTCAAACAAGTTCACCGAAGAGAGTTTTCAATTTCTTTGAACGAAAAATGCATTTTCTATTTTTAAATGCCAAAATAGGGCGGTTTTGTGAAGCACCTACCAAATATTTGCTGCGAAATTGGACCACACCAATTTTATAAAATATTAGACAATATGTAATGTACATTTAACCAAATGGTTGCATGTAAAAAGCTTTCCATCCACCTCTCATTAAAATGACAAATTTATGCTGATTCAGTAGGAAGTGGGTCAAATTTGAACTACAGCTACTCTATAGTTTGCTCGTGATTTTTTGTAAAAATCATTTTTAGTTATAAAAGTATCTATTTCAATAGAGATCCACCAAGAGTTTCGCAAGATTTCATCCGTAGATATGAACGGTCGTGCCGACAATTTTGACCGCCGTTTGAAATCGGCATAATGTTTTTTAAAAAAAATCAAAAAAAAATGAAAAACCTTCGCATTGTGTCATTTTATGTGACATAGTATCAAGAAAAAATACAAACTTGGAATAATGCAAATATCTTGAAAAAATGTTCTTAGAAATGAGCTATCATGTATGAAGATTCATGGCTTTCAAGCCAAATGACCAATGTTATAGCCAATTTCACGACATAGTTTGTTCTAATGATCTGGTATTGTGCATAAGTGTGCATCTTTGAATGTCAAACAAGTTCACTGAAGAGAGTTTTCAATTTCTTTGAACAAAAAATGCATTTTCTATTTTTAAATGCCAAAATATGACGGTTTTGTGAAGCACCTACCAAATATTTGCTGCGAAATTAGATCACACCAATTTTACAAAATACGAGACCGTATGTAATGTACATTTAACCAAATGTTTGCTTGTAAAAAACTTTCAATCCACCTCTCATCAAAATGACAAATTTATGCCGATTCAGCAGGAAGTGGGTCAAATTTGAACTACAGCTACTTCATAGTTTACTCGTGATTTTTTGTAAAAGATATTTTTAGTTATAAAATTATCTATTTCAATAGAGATCCACCAAGAGTTTCACAAGATTCCATCCCATTTGGTAAATTGTACACACGCAAAAAAAAAGGAAAACAAATTGCCGAGCGTTTTTTTGACCATCGGCATATGTTTTGTTTGCCGAGAGTAAATTTTTAGCCCACTCGGCAAGGAGATTTCAGGACGCGGGAAATGAAAATTGTATTCGGGCCGACCGAGCGGGAGACTAAATCGTGGCCCAAATCGACCAACCCTATCAGCCTTGCCGCTTCCTCTTTCCTCCCCCGAGTAACCCTAGTAGCTCTCCTCCCTCTTTCCCCCAGCGCCGCCACCAACATCCCCGCCATCCCCTGTCGCCGGCCTGCCCCTCCCCGTCGGCCACCTCCAAATCCCACCCCTGGATCCCCACGCACCTGTCCTGGACCTGTGTGAGGCGTGCCCCCGTGCGGTTGACGCCGTGTTCGACCGCCTCCGGAGCGTCCTCGTGGACGGCGGCGTCGACAAGCGTATCCATTCCCCTCTACTTCAAATACCCACTCCCCAAACCTAGAATCCCGAACCCCAAATCCCAATTTCTTCTAAGAATCACTCGAGTCGGAGCCGACCCTGGCGTGGTGCGAGAGCATGGTTGGCCGCGAGGTGACCCTCTTGGTGCGGCGGTGATGGGCAACGGAGCCGCCACGATCTCCTGCTCAAGTTGTTGGCCGCGCTCGTGGGAGATAAGCAGAGCACGTGGCCGAACTGCTCCCCTACTCCACTCTACGCCGCCGGCCTCGCGCTGTCTTCATAGTCCCTACTACACCCCGACGGCCCGACCTCACCCCTGCCTTCACCGCCACCGCGCTGTAGTCAAGGTATGGTTCCTCTCCTTCCTTTCCTCCTATCTATATGTGAGCAGCAGATCAATACTTGTGGTTTTGTGAATGAATGAATGATTGAATGATTGTGAGTGAGTGAGTGAAGTGAAGGTATGTATGCGATGATTTTTGAATGCATGAACTCTGAATCCTGCAGTGCAGCTGGTTATTACAGAAGTGCAGAGTTTGTTTTAGGAGATGAAGTCTGAATCCCCTTATGATTCTCTAGATGCGGTAGCAACTTAGTTCAATTATTCAGGTGACAGAATGATCAAACCACTCGCTCCCCATCTTCAGCTCTACTAGTTCAATAGGTAGAAAGCTACACATAAGGGTAGCATGAAAAAAAAAACAAGCTACACATACTGCAATTTGTTAGTGACAACACCAATACACTTGATTTATGCACTAATACTTGAGGGAATCGCATGGTTGGTCACCGAACTTTAAATGGATGAGTACTTCACTCAACTTTGAATGACCAGAGTACTCATCCATTTAAAGTTCAGATTCCCTCTTAGTACTTCAACTAGTAAGCTAGCACGTGTAAACATTCATTTGCCAACCCATTTCTCATTAATGCTAGTTACAACAGATGCAAGTTAGCTTATAGTAATAACATACACCAGATATTTGCCAAGTTAAGATGAAAGTAACTCAAGGCGCATTCTAATCACCTTACAGCGTGAGAAGCTGGTGTTTTTCATCACCTTTCCATTTTCTCAGAAGGCATCAAGCGATGCCGTGTATTGTTCATCTAGTGCATATAAACTAGAGGTATTACAAATATTCATTGTCACTTAAATTTTAATGTTGAATGAATAAAGTGCATATCTGTCATATGAAAATGCTCATGCTCTGTTTTTAAATAGCGGAAACAGTAGATGCTATAATTGGATCTACTTTAGTGCACATCTGTCATATTAAAATGCTCATGCTCATATTAAGTTTCTCACTTTAGTTTCTAGAAGTGTAGTTTACTGGATTGATAAAGTGCACATCTGTATTATACTTAGATCTACTTAAATATCATTTCTAAAGTTTATTGCTTAAGGATCTGCTGGACTACAAGTAGTTAATTATATATTTCTCCTTCCGAAAGTTTATTGTTTTGATGCAATCGTTTAAAGTCTAAACATGAACTTGATGTAGGTATTTTTCCAATAGCTTCCGTGTCATCGATGACGAGTCCTGGAAGTTGAGAAGCATGGCTTGTAAGATGGATTGGTGATCGGCAGCAGAACACACCATGTCTCTGCAGTTCTCATTTCAAATATAATTTATGGAGGTTACATACTTAACATTCCTCTTTTAGTATGCCTTTGGTGCAAACTAAGCTATCACAGTTGCAGATGCCCAGATTTCTGTAACTAAGCTATTCCCAAGCCTCTTGCTGTCTTAGCCCGATTTTCTAGATGCTGTAGTGGATTCTTAGCATGGAAATATTGTATATTATCAAAAATATTGTATGGTCTGTGTTTGCAAATGCATGGTTGTTGACTCATGTCTGTGTAATTGTATATGTAAGTTGCTAGGCCATTTATTGCTTTTTTTTTTTTTTGGTTCTGCTAAGCAAGTTTGCCGAGCGTATACGTTCGGCATACAACTGCGTCGGAGGCCGTCCGGAAAGTACCACGTCACATATATGCTGAGCGTGGCTTATAATATATATGCCGAGTGTATAGGGCGCTCGGCATACTTGGTCTCGCCGTCAGACGAACGTCTCCGTCAACGTGTTTGCCGAGCGTAGCATTGCCGAAGGCACCCTCGGCATATATCTAGTTGCCGAGCGGTTTTGTATGCCGAGCGTTTTCTTGTCCTATGCCGAGCAGGTATATGCCGAGGGCGATTTGCCGAGCGTAACGCTCGGCATACATATATGCCGAGCGGGATTTAGGTTTTGCCGAGCGTTTTTGGCCCTCGGCATACTTACCGATTCCTGTAGTGAGTTCTATGCTATTTTGGCACACACGTTTCTTCCATTGCTCTTACTTCTTAGGTTCCGTGGTCTTGCTGACCAAGCCACCAAAGATTATCCGTGCAGCCTCGACGAAATGTACGTATAAAATACTTTCTATAGAGAAAATATGGCTTAAACTCTACAACTAAACCAACATGGACACCACCCGATTGGCAAATCTGTATCATCTCCTGGGTTCAACAGTAAAAATGTTTAAGGCAGAGACGATGGCATTATCCAATGCAATTAAGCTAGCAGGCCAACTTGGTGTTGGAAGAGAGTCATATTTGAGATGGACTGCAGTACTCTGAAGAATGTTGTTAACAACAGAGATTATGATATAGGTCCTCTGGGAATCCTCCTAAGTGATATTTAATACCAGTTTCGTTTAAGTTTTAAGATGCATGTGTGGTGTATGCCTCTAGGGGTTGTCATAAGCCGGCTCGTGAGCTTGCGGCTTTGGGGTGTAAGGTTAGCTCATACAGTAGAAACAATGTCATGTTGACTTCGAGCTACCCTAATTATGTATCCCGTCCGGTGACCGGCGATTTAACTATGTCTTAATAAAATACGAGTATTCCATGTAAAAAAAATGTCACGTTTATTTTGTAATTGTACACAAGACCTATTTTATTTCACAAATCTAACATTTTAAATTTTAATGTTAATAGTATGTTTGGTTAAATATATATTAAAATAGATACGTGCACCAAACTTACTAGTAATTAATCAGTAGCGGTAGGAATATATAGCATGCACCCCTTCAGAAAAAAAAAAAGCGGTAGGAATAGCAAGTACTCCAGCTAGGAGCACGTCACCCGTCAGGATATGTCAGGTTACCAGCACTACGGGAAAGCCACGATACGCCGACGGCCGGAAGCCGTCGGCGTAAGACCAGAAACCGTCGGCGTATCGGTACGCCGACGGCGGCACGTCACCCGTCAGGATATGTCAGGTTACCAGCACTACGGGAAAGCCACGATACGCCGACGGCCGGAAGCCGTCGGCGTAAGACCAGAAACCGTCGGCGTATCGGTACGCCGACGGCCGCCGTCGGCGTATGGCCGTCGGCGTATCCTTCCGTCGGCGTACGATACAAGCCGTCGGCGTATACGACAGCCGTCGGCGTATGGTAGGTGGGACCCACAAGACGCCGTCCGCCTCCGTTTCCGTCAACATGTCATACGCCGACGGCAATGCCGTCGGCGTACTTGTCGACGTGGCTTGCTCATGTGCGTCCGACAGGCACACTACGCCGACGGCGTTTGCCGTCGGCGTATAAGCCAGCTCCTGACAGCCTGGCCCCACCCCTGCGCGTCTGGTAGGTTCCTACGCCGACGGCAATGCCGTCGGCGTATGTGTCACCATAAGGCGATTTGGCCGTTTCCTGTGTGCCTGGCAGCATCCTACGCCGACGGCATTGCCGTCGGCGTATGGGTTACCATACTGCAGGTTTTTTTGGATGCTGGTTTACAGCACATTTTAAATACAAATAAAATTGCATAAATACAAAACATCACAGAACTCACATAATATCATACATATATATACCATACCATCATAGAAACTTCAAATGACAAATATAAACCAAAATTACACTCATACAAAGTCGAAATGGCACAAACATAGTTCAAACTCATCCAAACACACCCGGAGAGCCCGAGGTACCCATCTCCGACCGCGTGAGAGCCCGATGACTCTTTGCCGCTGCTCATCTTGCTCAATCACCTGCATTGAGAAAGGGTAAACAATTAATAAGCATGATAAAAATATAATAAAATGTAGAAAGGGCAATTAATAAGCATAATAAGCATGTACAAGGGCAATTAATAAGCATGTTGAAAAATAAATATTAAGCATAATAAAGACATAATAAAATGTAGAAGACATAATAAAAGACATAATAAAGACATAAAAGACCCTCACCATCACTCTCATAGTTATGTCTTGGGTTCTCATCATCACTATCAACATCACTATCACGTGTATAAATTGGAACCTCATCGCACGGTGGAGGCTCATCATCGTCATCACGATCAAACTTGTTGAGAACATCTATGTCCTTTACATCCACCACTAAGTCACCACCTATCTGTGCATTGTCCTCGCGGTCCTCAAGACCTTGTATACCAAACTCCCCAAAGGTTTGTTCCTCTTGATAGAAAATCCCCTCGTATGTTTTAGGGTCAATGTTGTTGTAATCGTCTTCGGAGGGCATGGGTAGCTTACCATGTGGCGATACATGGAACACGACTTCCCACCCAATGAGTCCCTCTTTCTTGCATGGGTAGGGCAAATAATAAACTTGCCTCGCTTGGTGAGCCACAACAAAGACATCGGAACCCTCGTAGGTGGTTGAAGGCTTAACTTCAACTAACCCAATGGAAGGGGTACTTCTATGTCCATTAACATGGTCGAACCAGTGGCATTTGAACACAACAAGTTTGAGTTCTATGTTCGTGTTATTGAACGTCAGCTCGTATACGTTCTGTAACTTTCCGTAGTAATCAAATTCACCGGCTCCTTTGGTGAAGACCCCGGTATTTATAGTCTTTGCATTTGGCCGACTGTTCTGGTGAAACTCTGTATGGAAGCGGTACCCATTCACATCATACTTCTCATACATCTCGACTCTACGGTTACAACCTTGGGAGACACATCTCAACTCATCCGACATCACAATGTTGGGATCAGCTCCCTACAAGTACAAATTGTTTGTGCATTAGTAGGAGGTACAAGACACGGATTGCAAGGTAGAAGGGACAGGTTAGAAATTACCTTTTCCCTGAACCAAGCCGTGAATTTTTTCTTTCCGGGGGCACCCTCTTTCAAAAGAGTGTCCAGCTCGGCTTCATCGGGTCCCTCTGATGCTCCCGACCACATTTCATCCGTGAATTGGCTAAAAGGAGAAAATACGTATTAGACCAAAACCGAGTTAGTAATTGCAAACTAATTTGTTCACCATTTTACCTAAGGAAACTGCCGTCTTCCTCCTCCCCGTCGCGGACCACTTCATTCATGTTCATAAGCACATAGAGCATTATGCACTCCAGCTCTTCATTGCTCAAGGTATACCTTTTTGCGCCACCGGCCTTGCCACCGGGAAACTGGAAGAGGGCGAGCTTGGGGTCTAGCTTGGGCTCGTCGATGTTGTACCGAGAGGCCTGGTTATGCATTGTGGGAACATCATCGGGATAGTACGTTAGCCTGGCATCTGTCATCTCCTGGAGGATAGTTGCCTCAGCTATGCATGCTTCAATCTTATTTTTGTTTCCACATTTGGTTCGAATATACTTGAACTCTCTCTCAATACAAAACTGCCAACGAAACTGCACCGGTCCACCCATGAGTGCCTCGTTCGCTAGATGCACAACAAGATGTGCCATCGGAGTAAAGAAGCCTGGCGGAAATATCATCTCTAAGTTACATAGCAACTCCGGCACAAGGTCATGCAGCTTCTGAATAATCAGTGGACATATCTGCTTAGCACAGAGCGTGCGGAAGAAATGGCTCAACTCCGCGAGCACTCGCCAGATACGGTCGGGGAGATACCCTCGAACCATCACCGGTAGCAGCCGCTCAATCCATATATGATAGTCGTGACTCTTGAGCCCGGTGACTTTCCCCGTTTTTATATTGACTCCCTTACTTATATTTGAACAATAGCCATCCGGGAACATCACGACGAATTTGAGCCAAGAGAATGCCTCAGACTTTTGCATACTATTAAGACAGAAGTCGGCATGCGGCTTGAACCAGTTCTTTCGACGGCCTTCAGGTGGCTTCATGTGTAAACTCTTCCTATCACATATCTTCTTGATATCGACTCTAGCCTTAACATTATCCTTCGACTTCTCCGGAATGTTCAGGATTGTGTGAAAGAGGGACTCTGCGACATTCTTTTCGGTGTGCATCACATCGATGCTATGGGGAAGTTCGAGGTCCTTGTAATATTCGAGCTGCGTCAAGCCTGCCACGTGAGTCCAGTTGTGCGTCTCACCATATCCCACATACCGTGGGCCTTTTCCCTTAGCAGGCACGAGAGCACGTAGCTCGGCATCAACAGCTGCACCATCAAAAGTTGGTATATCTTTTACTTCATGCTCAACTCTACCCTTCTTGAAGTTCCTTTTGTCTTCTCTATACCGATGCCCTCTTTTGAGGAACTGTCTATGTTTGTCAAACGCGGAAAACTTCATACCCGCGCTTAGCCAAATGAACTCAAGTCGGTTCCTGCACACTGGGCATGGCCACTTACCAGCTGTACACCATCCGCAGAATAGGGCATACCCGGGCATGTCGTGCATGGAATTGTGGAACCAAACCTTCATCAAGAAGTTGGTCTTCGATGCACGATCATATGTCAACGTCCCGTGGTGCCAAGAGTGGTTCAGATCATCCACAATCGGTTGCATGTACACACTTAAATTCTTCCCCGGGTATTCAGGACCTGGAATGATCAGCGACAGGAATATGGTCTTCCTTTGCATTAGGGCTCCGGGAGGGAGATTGAGCGGAATAACAAACACAGGCCAGCAGCTGTACGAGGCAGTCGACATACCATATGGATTGAATCCATCGGTGGCTATCGCGATTCTGACGTTTCGAGCCTCTGCAGCCTTATCGGGGTGCTTCATATCAAAGTTAGCCCATGCCGTACCATCAGATGGATGTCCCATCTTTACCCGTCCGTGCTCATCCTTGTACCTCTTCCCCGTCTTGTGCCACTGCATCTGTGTAGCGGTCTCTTTGTTCATGTAAAGCCGCTTGATTCTGTCTATGAATGGGAGGTAACGAAGAATCTTAATGGCGACTTTTGTCTGCGTTACCTGACCATCGGCTCCGTTTACCTCATGATACCTAGAGGCCCCACACAGGCTACAGTACTTGTCCTCCGCAAACTGTTTCCAAAACAAAAGGCATCCTTTTGGACAACAATCTATCTTTTCATAATCCATGCTGAGATCTCGCAGGATTTTCTTCGTTTCGTACATGTTTTTAGGAAGACAATGCCCATCGGGCAACATGTTACCAAATGTTTCCAGATGCCCTTCAAAGCATGAACGGGTGTTGCCGTGCTCGAGCTTTCTGGCTAGTGCTTGCGAGATGGCATCGAGCTGAGAAATTTTTGCACCCTCGTACAGAGGCCTCTGAGCCGAAGCCATCATATCAATGAAGGCCTTCGCGGTTGGCTCCGGGTCCTCTGGTTCGCGAGGCTCCTCCGGTTCTGGCGGTTCCTCCTGTGAGGGTGGCGAATCTGGCACGTCGCCATCACGGAGATCTTCTAGCCAGTTTCTAATCCCATCATCTTCATTGCCATTGATCCGCTGCCGCATCACCCTACCATTCTCGCGTTCGTACTCATCAAAGTCGACTGTCGTGACGAAGTTCGGCATATACCCATACGACCATAGGTGTTTAGTCATCTCATCCTTTCCCTGACGTTTACGCAACTTGCAACGAGCGCAAGGGCAGTTTGGACGAATGCCTGACTTTGAACCACGCGCTAACTCCTTCACTAACAAATTGGTCTTCCCTACCCACTCGTCTGTTCTGTCAAGCGCACTAGTTCGGCCACTGTACATCCACCCATTATCAGTCATCCTCTGCTTTACTATGAGCCAAACCTCTGCTTTATTATGAGCCAAATAATAATAACATGAAATTAAATGCATGCAATGTCACCGTAAATTTATTCAATGTCACCAATTTATTACGGCCAAATTTTATCTTTTAGAACATGCGAAGGTTCACCTAAGCTTCTAATAGGAAGGCCTATCCCACCCGAGTATGTGTAGATCGAGTCGTGTTCCATGTTCTACCCCGACCCGAGACGGAATTTCGGCAGCACCTCCCCGCTGTTCTTCAGAATACACGTCTCGAGCTTGTCAAGCCGAGAGGGTGTGCATCCGAAGAACAACGGGGAGGTGATGCCGAAATCCGTCTCAGGAAGGGGTAGAACACGGAACACGACTCGATCTACACATACTCGGGTTGTCCAAAACGTGGACAATCCGGAAGAGGTACGGTTATAAATATGCAAAGATGGACAATCATGCATATTTATAAATTTGTATCTCTTCCGGATGGGATCTGACTCGGGTTACGCGACTGACTTGGTGATCTAGACAAAAATAAACCTATGCAACAAGAGGGGCGAAAGATTTATACCCTCGATGTGTGATCGGTGGCCGGAGAAGGTCGAGGACGTGCTCCGAAAGCGGGGCGACGAAACAGGGGCACCGAGGCGGTCCCTCCTCAGCTGGAGAAGAAGCCCCGCAACGACACGCGGGACCGACGGTGCTGGCTGGCGGGAAGCTACGTCGTCTGAAAAAGCACAAACAATAAACATTAGCACACTAAATTAAAATGAGCTAAAATGAACTAAATGAGCTAAAATGAACTAAAATCATGAAATAAATTAAAATGAAAAGCACATATGTCACAAAAAATATGTCTGTTTAATTTTGACTAAGGTCCTGTTTGGTTGATCTTAATTTTGACTTTTGCCTTATATGTCACAAAAATATCATAATATGTGTTTTTGATTTTGGCTTTTGACATGTACCATCATGCAACAATGTCTAATTAAAAACCAAAATACAAACTAAAAAACATCTAAAATACAGAAATAAATGCTATCTAATTAATAATAATAGAAATTGATGATTACAGAGTAGAAGGGGTCGTCACCGCACTGAACCGTCTTGCGAACCAACTGTCGAGCACCTTGTAGACGCCTAGGAGTCGGTGGTGAGAAGGCCGTCGGAGCTGAAGCAGGGGAAGCAGAGGAAGGAGACAGGGTCAGAGGTAGAACTTGAGCAGCAGCAGGTTGAAGAAGAGGATCTTCCGGTCGTCGTCGTGGTCACCGGCGTCGACGACGAACAGCAGGTCGCGTGGCGAAGGGGACGGAGCTGCCGGTCTCGTCGTCGCTGGATCGGCGAGGAAGAGGAACAGCCGTCGAGTAGCGGTGTCTTGGAGGCGCGCCACCACGCCTGCCTGGCCGTGGCGGCGGCCGGAGGTGGAGAAGCAAAGGGGGGCACGGGACAGAACTGCCAGGCGGGCGGAGCTGGGCGTCGGCCGCGGTGGAGCTGGGTGGCGGCGCAGCTGCTTGGGTGGTGGAGCTGGGTGGCGGGGCCGGGGAGAGAGGGGCGGGCGGAGCTAGGTCGGGCCGGTGGAGCAGGGTGGTCGGGGCGGTGGAGCTGGGTCGGGCCGGTGGAGCTGGGTGGCGGGGCGGGTGAGCAGGGTGGCCGGAGAGGGAGGGCGCGGAGGAGAGGATGGCGAGGATGCGCGCAAGCGGCGGCCGGCTGGCTGGGGCGGAGAGCCGCGGCGATGCGCGCGAGCGACGGCCGGAGGCAGGGGCGGCTGGGCGCGGAGGAGAGGACAGCCAGGGGTGGCCGGCGGCGAGGGGCGGGCGGCGAGATGCGACGGCGCGGGGAGGAGGCGGCGGCGGATCGGCGACGGCACAGGGAGGAGACGGCGCGCGGGGAAATGGGATTTTTCCCCTTTGCGTCTCCCGACCAGGTAAATGCAATCATTTAGGGTCAGCTATACGCCGACGGCAATGCCGTCGGTGTATCTTTAAGCTATACGCCGACGGCACTACCGTCGGCGTATCCTTTTTTTTAAATTGCTAATTTTCCTTTTTAATTACTATAAGTTAATCACAATTTTAGTTGTACTCCACAATAATATTATTAAATATTTCAAAACCAACAAAAAAATATTCCCAAAAAATTTGATGGGGTTCCGACGCTCCGGAGCCCCTCTCCGGCAAAACCCTAGACCCGCTGGAGAAAACCCTAGCTTTTCCGTCTACGGCCGGTACGGGCGTCGAAAGTGGGTAGCTAAGTGGATCTTTTTGCTTGGTTGGGTTAGGTTAGTCACTAGGTTGGGTTGGGTTATTTTATGTTGTTTCCTCATTTCACCTTCTTCCTTTTCACGGCGCTTCTGTTCTTTTAGTGTTGTATTCTCTAGGTGTTTTGCTTAAAGTCTTTCTTTTCATTTTTCTAGTCATTTTATTTGCCTGGTATTGAAGATGTGAATGACCAATCAGTTGAAGGGTGGAATAAATCTGCACCGCCCCTCTATTTGTGGAGCCGTCCTGATTGGACAAAGAAGCATAAGAAAGTAGCTGAAGGGCATAATCACACCCCTACATTCAAGAGTTATAACACATATCAGGGAAGTTATCTGGCACGCAGTGATCGGCTCTCGAGTACAACTACATCACAAAGCTCAGTCATGGACAAGTATGGTTCGGGGTTCAGTGCAATTGGGAACGTTATTTTATGTTGTTTCCTCATTTCAGCTTCTTCCTTTTCACGGCGCTTCTGTTATTTTAGTGTTTCTTCTTCCTGCCTTTTATGTTCACATGGTGGGACATGTGAACACATAAGGAACCCAATTTGGGCACATGTCATCACATGATCCCATCGGTTCCATCCGGAATGGGAGTTTCCACCTGGAGGAGCTGAACTCTTGCAACTCCAGAGAAAACCCTAGCTTTTCCTAGTTTATCTGATTCATTCTCTTGACTTGAGTTGTGGCAAGTGTCTTCATTCCATCATCTTCTTTTCTCACATCTCTTCTGTTCTCTCAGTGCCTCTTCTGGTTATACGATGTCGATCGCACCTGATTGGACAAAGAAAGTAGCTGAAGAGCATAATCACACAAATATGGAATCGTTATTTTATGTTGTTTCCTCGTCTCAGCTTCTTCCTTTTCACGGCGCTTCTGTTCTTCTAGTGTTTCTTTTTTCTTGCCTTTTATGTTCACATGGTGGGACATGTGAACACATAAGGAACCCAATTTGGGCACATGTCATCACATGATCCCATCGGTTCCATCCGGAATGGGAGTTTCCACCTGGAGGAGCTGAACTCTTGCAACTCCAGAGAAAACCCTAGCTTTTCCTAGTTTATCTGATTCATTCTCTTGACTTGAGTTGTGGCAAGTGTCTTCATTCCATCATCTTCTTTTCTCACATCTCTTCTGTTCTCTCAGTGCCTCTTCTGGTTATACGATGTCGATCGCACCTGATTGGACAAAGAAAGTAGCTGAAGAGCATAATCACACAAATATGGAATCGTTATTTTATGTTGTTTCCTCGTCTCAGCTTCTTCCTTTTCACGACGCTTCTGTTCTTCTAGTGTTTCTTTTTTCTTGCCTTTTATGTTCACATGGTGGGACATGTGAACACATAAGGAACCCAATTTGGGCACATGTCATCACATGATCCCATCGGTTCCATCCGGAATGGGAGTTTCCACCTGGAGGAGCTGAACTCTTGCAACTCCAGAGAAAACCCTAGCTTTTCCTAGTTTATCTGATTCATTCTCTTGACTTGAGTTGTGGCAAGTGTCTTCATTCCATCATCTTCTTTTCTCACATCTCTTCTGTTCTCTCAGTGCCTCTTCTGGTTATACGATGTCGATCGCACCTGATTGGACAAAGAAAGTAGCTGAAGAGCATAATCACACAAATATGGAATCGTTATTTTATGTTGTTTCCTCGTCTCAGCTTCTTCCTTTTCACGACGCTTCTGTTCTTCTAGTGTTTCTTTTTTCTTGCCTTTTATGTTCACATGGTGGGACATGTGAACACATAAGGAACCCAATTTGGGCACATGTCATCACATGATCCCATCGGTTCCATCCGGAATGGGAGTTTCCACCTGGAGGAGCTGAACTCTTGCAACTCCAGAGAAAACCCTAGCTTTTCCTAGTTTATCTGATTCATTCTCTTGACTTGAGTTGTGGCAAGTGTCTTCATTCCATCATCTTCTTTTCTCACATCTCTTCTGTTCTCTCAGTGCCTCTTCTGATTATACGATGTCGATCGCACCTGATTGGACAAAGAAAGTAGCTGAAGAGCATAATCACACAAATATGGAATCGTTATTTTATGTTGTTTCCTCGTCTCAGCTTCTTCCTTTTCACGACGCTTCTGTTCTTCTAGTGTTTCTTTTTTCTTGCCTTTTATGTTCACATGGTGGGACATGTGAACACATAAGGAACCCAATTTGGGCACATGTCATCACATGATCCCATCGGTTCCATCCGGAATGGGAGTTTCCACCTGGAGGAGCTGAACTCTTGCAACTCCAGAGAAAACCCTAGCTTTTCCTAGTTTATCTGATTCATTCTCTTGACTTGAGTTGTGGCAAGTGTCTTCATTCCATCATCTTCTTTTCTCACATCTCTTCTGTTCTCTCAGTGCCTCTTCTGGTTATACGATGTCGATCGCACCTGATTGGACAAAGAAAGTAGCTGAAGAGCATAATCACACAAATATGGAATCGTTATTTTATGTTGTTTCCTCGTCTCAGCTTCTTCCTTTTCACGACGCTTCTATTCTTCTAGTGTTTCTTTTTTCTTGCCTTTTATGTTCACATGGTGGGACATGTGAACACATAAGGAACCCAATTTGGGCACATGTCATCACATGATCCCATCGGTTCCATCCGGAATGGGAGTTTCCACCTAGAGGAGCTGAACTCTTGCAAATCCAGAGAAAACCCTAGCTTTTCCTAGTTTATCTGATTCATTCTCTTGACTTGAGTTGTGGCAAGTGTCTTCATTCCATCATCTTCTTTTCTCACATCTCTTCTGTTCTCTCAGTGCCTCTTCTGGTTATACGATGTCGATCGCACCTGATTGGACAAAGAAAGTAGCTGAAGAGCATAATCACACAAATATGGAATCGTTATTTTATGTTTGGTCTCTCCGGGATTGTATGTTTGGTCTCTCCGGTTCTCTTTGGCAGCCCATCCATCAGAAAAGGCAAGTGCCGGGAATGATTCTGATAGCTGAATGTTGTGTGTGTGTGCCCACCTATATTTTCTTCATATGTTGTTCCTCTTTCTCGAGATCGAACTGTTCAAACGCTAAGTTCATGCGGGTTCCGGAAGAATCAAACCGTTATTTTATGCGGGTGGGATACAGAAATAGGGACGGGAATTATAGACCCAATTAATACATAAATTACAGACCCAATTTATACATAAATATTATATACAGAAATAAATGAAGGTAAATAAAGAAATAAGTAAAACTAAAAAAAAAAATACATATACGCCGACGGTTATGCCGTCGGCGTCTATGTTACAAATACGCCGACGGCATAACCGTCGGCGTAGCTCCACAGGGAAGACGGCCGTTTCCTAATCGTTTGGGCGGCCGTTAGTGGGGCCTCATTCGCCGACGGTGTAATTGACGCCGACGGCGGCCGTCGGCGTATGTAAGTCTACGCCGACGGGGTTTATTACGCCGACGGGCCGTCCGTCGGCTTTCTCGGTTTCCATTGTACGCCGACGGCCCCGACATTTGGCCGTCGGCGTATAAAAAGGCCGTCGGCGTGTTGACGTTTTCCCGTAGTGACTCGTGGATGGAAAAAGTTGTGACATCTTTTTAGGATGGAGGGAGTAGTAATTTATTAGCGTACATGATGGTCTACGTTCATACTATTGACATCAATGGTGAAAATTCTTGAGAAAGAGGTTATTTTGCTGATATTACGTACGTATGCGAATGAATATTTGAGATTTGAGTTTCGTAGGTACATATAAACGTGCACGTACGCATAACGCATGTATCACGTGGTGGAATTATTCGAATGTATACGAAGCTAGCAGCATTTGCGTACGTGCAGCAGGCAATGGAAAGTTTGCGTAATGCGGCGCCGTGAAGCTTTGGAGTCTTTACAAAAAGAGAAGTACAGTACGAGTAGAAGCTTTGGAGTTTTGGAGGCATGCGGATATCCGATGCCGTCCGGCAGGGCACCACGACCTAATTGGCAATTTGGCATGCTGTAGTGCCTTTTTAGGGCTTTTTGGGACAACTTTTTCCCATTCGATTCGGCACCTAGCTAGCTAGGGATAAAGTCTCACGAGTTGGTACTTTTGGTAGGATCAATATTGGGAGTTCGCATCCAGCACACTAGCTATCACGTGCACGTGCGTGTGCCTAATTAATCAAAAAGTTTGGGCACATCAAATTCCAACGGGTTACGTACATGCACGAGCAACTGGCTAGTTTAGATAAAAGTGTTTGCAAGTACATGATTTTTTTTTTTGCTTAGCTAGCTGTGCCATTTGTTGGTGTGCGTGTAGACAAGAAACATGGTAATTGTTATATGCGATAGCAAAACAACGACGAAATTAAACAATTTCAAACCAACGGGGACACGAGATTTTAACGTGGAAAACCCTTCCAACAAGGAAGAGAAAAAACCACGGGCGCCAGCCAGCAATACTTCACTATTTCGGGGTGAGGTTACAAACGCGCCGGGATTTACAATGTGTGGCTTATCCAGCGGCTTACAAGAGGTATTTATAGTGGTCCTGACCTAATAGGTTGGTAACAGGTGAACCCTAATCCAACTCGCGTCGGGACTCGCTTCGCTCCGTCGTTAGCCTTCTCTCTTATAGAACCGGATTTGGATCACCATAAAATAATAGTAATAAATTATAAATGTTCAGAGAAAATAGTTTAATATGTGGTATTCAGCACCTTAATTAATCTGTTGGCACGGAAGGCAGTTTGCTATCAAAGCGACATTCAACACGTTGTTGAAAATCATGAAAACACCGAGAAACGTTAGATTGTAGTTCCTCAGGATATATCCAAGTAAATCGGAAGTTCGTTTCGGAACATGGGACCATATGCTACCACCACTCGGAAAAACGATTTCGGAATGTCAAAAAATTCCGAACAAAAATCTAACGTAAACATCTCAATATTCTATGTGCGCACATCAAGTCTCATACAAAACCGATATTTTTTTTATGCGTTGTGTAAAATAGACAAACAAAATGTCCCGTTAAAAGGGCTTTTGTAGCACCAAAATTTGTCTTTTTTTGCACACGACATAAAAAATGTCGGTTTGTCGTGAAATGATTTTGTGAACCCATACGATGTCGAGATGTACATGCGAACATTTTTGTGTGATTATTTTTACATCAGAAACTTGTTTGAAATGCAATTTAAAAACCGAGAACACCCAAGTAAATTTACTATAACCATCGATGAAGATTATATAGTATGTATTTTGACCTCAAACATCTGAGAAAACTAGCTCTAAAGGAGAACCAAATATATACTTACATGCATAGGCTTAGGCGGTTTGTGACTCTTAGCCTTTTGACGGTAATAAAAAACTGACTCATTGGTTGACTCAATGGACCATTTTAAATTAAAATTTCTAAGATTTTTTTTGACTATGGGTGATGAAGGTAACCAAGAAGATCACACAATCTAGTAAAGGAAGGTACGGTGACGCCAAAATCTTTTCTAGATGAATACTTCAAGGGATAGAGATATTTCGCACATTTGCCTCGAAGGATGGTTGCCCTTGTTGTGTGACCCTTATTACCTATAGAAAACAAACGACTAACAGAACAATGAAGGATATTTTTAAGCTGTAAATTTCAAGCACGACTAGTTATTAGCAATAACATGACTAATATGACCAATAGTCGTACCTGCAACATTAGCCGCATGAACTTGGTGATTCCTTGTAGCGATGTCGGATAGTCAGCTTGTCGAGATTCCCTGTAATGTGGTCGGTTGAACCAGTATTAGCATGTACCAATTTGTGTCAAATCCATAATATGATGTATCTTTTGCCACATACTCTTCAATGAATCTGTGCTAGCACTTCGCAGTATGTTCGACCTTGAAAATGATCTGACAATTAGGTTTATTAATATGACTTAATTACATTGGTGTTGCCTCTTATTCTGTCACCGCCACGGTTTCCATTCTTCATGTAGACACCATTGTCGCCGTAGGAACCATTGTTGTTGTAGTTTTGACCATGGTAGTTCTTGAAATGGCCGCCACTGTAGCCATCATGATATCGCACTAGTAGGAAAAGACTTATAGATGGATAAATTAGTCGTGGGTGCGCCACTGGTATATAGCCGTGGTGCATCAAAAAATGGTGCGCCACTAGTATGATGTTACCCGTGGCGCACCGGATAAAGCGCCACTACTATGTTGGCATATGGATGGCCGGGTTGCATGCACGTAGTAGTGACACACGGAAATATGTTGCGCCACGGGTATCCTACTGCTAGGGGCGTACTCCGAATAACTGCGCCACTACTACGCATCCATTCCGTTCCGGGGTGGCATCCCGGCCGCGGGGGGGGGGGGGGGGGGGGGGGGGGGGGGGCATCGTTTTTCCGTGCGGTGCATTCGTGCGTGGACTGATCCGTGTGCCCTCCGTTGGACGGTCGCGGGGGCTTCCTGCCGGAATCGGACGGTTCGCTGCGCGGCCGAGGAAACACACGATCCGTGTGTGCTGCTGCATCGACCGGCAGGACCCACGCATGAGCGAACACAAAGACGAAGCCCCCCCCCCCTCCGGAGCTGCGTGGCGTAAGAGATGCAGGGGAAGGACGGAGCCCCCCCCCCCCCCCCCCGCCCCGGCACTTGTCGACGACGCGGCCGCTGGAAGACGAAGCCCCCCCCCCCCCCCCCCCCCCCGGGACGACGGCCATGGATCATGGCTCATCCCCAATTAACACCCCCCCCCCGCCCCGGACTTGTCGATGATGCGGGCGACCCAGCGGTGAGGATGAAGGCCCCACAGGACGGTCAGCCATGGATCTCATCCCCAAGCGAGGACGGAGGACCCCGACGGTGGTACGGCAGAGATCGATGAGGAGGAAGGCCCAAAGCCCCGCGCGCGCCGTCGTCCATGAATCCCCATCCCCCACCCCCTCCTGCTTCCCGCATGCATCGCCGTCGACGAATCCGTAGCCCCATCCCCGCTGCGTCACTGTCGACGAAACGGAAACCTCACCGGTGGCTGCCCCTCGCCCGTGCGTCGTCGTCCATGTACCTGTAGCACCGCGCGCGTCGTGCACGAATCCGTAGCACCGTCCTCCCGTACACGGATGACGGATCCAAAGCCCCCGACGGAGCAGTGTGTACGAAGCCCCCGCGCGTCGCCGTCGTCATCGCATCCAAGGCCCCCCACGGTGGGGTTTTCTTAAGTCGCCAAATACTCAGTCGTGGCGCATGGAGAGACTGCGTCACGGGTATGCTACATTACTAGTGGCGCATCGTGCACCTAAGCCACGAGTAACAGTTTAGCAGTGGCGTGTTACTAGTGACGCAGGTACCTACGCCACCAAATAGGTGCGCCTCGGGATCATTCTATTTTTCTAAAGAAAATGCAAGGTTCTACTCTAGTACATATCAAGGATTCTAACATTCATAACTGGGGGCTCTCATTTCCTTCTCCCGTTTCTCTCTCCTCAACCCCTCTTTGAGAGTCGCCTCGTCCGCCCCAGCTTCTCTCCCCCTCCTCTCCGGCGGCCTCGCCGGCCGGAGACGATGGGGGAGAGGAGGCCGGCCTCCTGTATATACTAGTAGTAGTAGTTCCTGTAGGTCTAGGTTTAGTTTGGTGTTTGCCTCCGTGGCGTCTTGGAGTAGGACTCCGGATCTCATCGGCTAGATCTGGGGCACCCTTTTCTTGCTCTGTTCTGCTACTCTGCTCCGGCGGGTGGTGAACATCGAGAGAGACATCTCCGAAAATAAAGCCGTCTTCCCCTCTTTCTGCCTGCTGCGGTCGCCGGCGAGCAGTGGCCTCAGTGCGGTGACTCGCCTTGATGGTGTGCTCCCATGGTGGGAGATGTCGTTTGGGTGCGAAGCCGAAGGTGGTTCGTTCAATAAGCTCGCTGATCGTGGCGGATCCATGGCGGCAAGTTTCATTCTGGAGTTCTTCCTCTCTGCTTGCCTTGGAGGCGAGAGGGAAGATGTCTCTGGATTTCGGCTGGCTACTCCCGTGCTCCTCTTGCTGCGTCCTCATGGTGGGGGCAAGATTGAGGTGGCCATGGGATGACTGTTGCTTGGATCTGTGAGCCAAGATCGCCGAGTCCGGCTGCCTGCGAGTGACTGTTCGGACTGGCCGGCTACACTGCTTTCTACTGCTTCGAGGTGGAGTGGAAAGAAGGAAGCTCTGGTCGGCATCGGCGTCATCCGCAAGCTCGTTCCGCCTCCTGCTTTCACTTTGCTAGCCGTTTCTGTTCACCATGGGGGTGAAGGAGAAGGCCAGTCGGTGGAGGTTAAGGATCTGCACCAAGGAAGCATGGAAGTTACTCCGGGGAGAGCATCCATGGCAGCTAATCTTTGGCTGCCACTCAACATGGTCGAAAGGCGACCTCTTCCTTGAAAGAACATCTCTTAGTTTTTGTGATTTAATGACAACACATTTTGTGGGCTAATCATGTGTGTTAAAGTGTCTTGACAGGTTTCTTAGTTGATTAGGCCCAGAAGGTGAAAAGATCGAAGACGGAGAAGAGAATCTCTGTGGAGTAGGGTTTCTGCCTTTTGTGGACCGGAAGTTCCGGCCCTTTGGGCGGAATCTCCGGTGGGCGAAAATTCCGGCCTTTGGCCGGAAGTTCCGGCCAAGCGCGAAAACGGGTAATCTTTTTTTTGGGATTCCTCTCTGGAGGGGTCCCGGAACTTCTCCCCGGAAGTTCCCCCCGGAAATTTCCGGTGGTCCGGAAGTTCCGGCCCTAGAAAATTTCCGGCCAAGTCATTTTGGATTTTCCTCTCGGGAGGGGTCCCGGAGGTTTTGGGCGGAAATTCTCCCCGGAGATTTCCGGCCCACCGGAAGTTCCGGCCTCCAGGCCGGAACTTCCGGTACTTAATACCGGAAATTCAGGCCCTGCGCTTTTCAAACGGCTAGATTTCCTGGAGGGGTATTTACACCCCTCCCCCTACCTTGGACCAGCTGGCTCTTGCAACTCTCTCTCCTCTATCACAAGCAAAAGCTCAAATCGAAGAGATCTCTCAATCCCTCCACCCAAATTCGTTGATTTTTGGAGGATTGAAGGAGAAGGCCCCGATCTACATCTTCACCAAGCCGTTCTTCATTTCCCCCTCATTCACTTGAGGATTTCGTTTCTAGGGTTAGCATTGTGTTACCCTAGAATTCTTGTGCTTACTACTTGTTGTAATTGTGACAGATGTGTTGATTTGGGAGCCCCCAATTAAGTTGTGGGTGTGTGCCACAAAAACATTGTAAAGGCTCCGGATTCCGCCTCGAAGGATTCCAATAGTGGAAGGTGAACCAAACCCTTGGGTGCGGTTCATCGAAGAATAGGGTGAGGCCTTTGTGGCATCTTGAGTAGGCCTCTTGTGGCGAGCTCACACCCCTCCAACGAGACGTACTCCCTTAACAAGGAGGAACTCGGGAATACATCCTTATCTCCGCGTGCTTCTACTTTCGGTTATCTCTTTCCCTTAGTTGTCTTTACTTGTATCGTTAATTGCCTAGTTGTTTTAGTTTGCTTCTCATATAGGTAAATTCACCGTAGTTGCATATCTAGAGAATTTACCTTTGTGTTAAGCCTAAAATCAAAAAAGAATTAAAAATTGGGGTAGCACCTATTCACCCCCCCTCTAGGTGCCCATACGATCCTTTCAATTGGTATCAGAGTCTTGGCTCTTAAGTTAGGCTTCACCGCCTAAGAGAGTATGGGTGACGGTGATGATGTTACGGGAGGTAGCACCCCTCCGGTGTCCATGGATGATCTCAAGAATTTGGAAACAAGCTTGAAATCATCTATGGACACTCAAATGGGAGAGTTGCGTGCTATGATGAGGCAACTCTTGAATGGCAATAAGCCACCCACCGCACCATCCCTAGAGGCTAATGCTTCCGCCGCTCATAGTGGGGAGGGCGAACAACTCACTAATGAATCCCCTCCTAAAATTGATAATGGGAAGGAGGATTACCATGGTGTTCCATTTAAGTACTCCGTCGACCCACCTATCCCGCATCCTCATATAAACAATAGGGGTGATCCACCTAAGTTTAATCCATCTTGTTTTTCTAACTGGCAATTTTTTATGAGATCTCATATCAAGAGCGCTTCAAGCGAGCTATGGAGAATCATCGAAGTTGGCTTCATGGCCGTCGACCCAAACAACATGACAAGAAGAGAAGTTGTGGAGGGTCAACTCAATGACTTGGCTCTCAACATAATTCATACCTCTGTGGGAGAAAAGCACATGTCTCACATCGAGCTTGCCACCACCGCCAAAGAAGCTTGGGACATTCTCACTCAAGAGTTTGTCGGTAATGAGAGCATGCAAAGGAATAGATTTGAAGCCTTGAGCAACCAAGCCGAGGGCTTTTTCATGATAGATGGTGAAGATCATGAAGAAATGTATCGAAGACTCAAGACCCTTGCCACTCAATTTCGAGCCCTTGGTGCAACTTATGTGGATGATGCTTGGATCAAGAGGAAGTATGTGAGTGCTCTTTGGCCATTCGAATCCACCGACTTGAAGAGTCTCCAAGGAAGACACAACTATCACCTCATGTCATCTAATGAAGTCATGCAAGAGATGGCGGCATACAAGGTGGCCGCCAAGAACGCCGAAGATGCTCGAGCCCGAGCCATTGGAATGCATAGAGGTTCTTCACTTGCTTTGAAGGCCAAGGTTGTGGAGCAAGACGATGATGATGAGGATCAAGAAGATGTGTCACATTGGGATCCCAAAGAGCTTCAAGATACCCTCAAGTACTATGCGGCTCTCACATCTAAAGTCTTTTGGAAGAGTCTGTCCAAGGCAAGGGATTTTGTCAACAAGGCAAGTGGAAGGAAGGAGGGTGGCCAAAGAGTTCGTTCTTGCTACAATTGCCAAGACAAATATCACTTTGTGGCCGAGTGTCCATTTGAGAATCGAGAACTTTATGGAGGAAAGCTTGTTAGGAAGAACAAGTCAAAGGACACCCATAAGAAACCTTTCTTCAAGAAGAATGCCATCAACAAGAAGCCTCCGAGAATTGTATTGCTTGATCAAGAAGAGTACTCATCTGGGGAAGAAGAAGAAGAGCCCACAAATGAAGTTGCCGCCATTGCTATTGCTTCTTCATCATCTCCTTCCCTATTTGAATCCCCCAATTAGAATGTCTCCAACTCCTACGCAAAATGCTTCATGGCCAAGACCACCGAGGTATCATCTCCCTCATCTCCTAAGGCAATGAGTAATGATGATGCTACTAGTCTTAAAATCAAATAGGAAATAGTTGTTTTCGATCACTTTATCACTAACATGCAAGGCGAAACAAAGAAGCATGTTGAGACTCTTATGAGTCAATATGGTGAAGCTCAAGAAATGCTTGAGATCAAGGGTAAGATTGGAAGAGAGGATGCTATGGAAATTGCATCTTTGAAAGACAATCTTAAAGAAGAGCATGAGCTTAGAAGAACGTAATTGTTGCTAAACTCATTAAAGAACGTGATCATGCAATTGCTAAATACAAAGCATGTAAGAAAGAAAAGATCGAGCTTGGTGTTGGTCATTCTAGACTAACCGAGGAACTAGAGAAGCTCTCCAAGGCCCACAAAGCATTGGAGAGTGAACACTCTACCCTCACTAAGTCGTATGAACAACTTCAAGCTCAACCGCCTAAAATTGATATGCCTAGTTCCTCCACTCCCATTACTTGTGATCATGCAAATATCATTGAGGAAAATGCTAGGTTGAAGATCAATCTTGCTAAGGCCATCTCCCTAGGTAAGAAACCGTTTGTTACTTCACAAAAAGGGAGAGTTGGTCTTGGGTTCGTTGAGGAGGAAAAGGAGAATGAGGGTTTCATGAAGTATGCTAGAGCTCCCCAAGCAAAGAATACCTCTCAAGCTAAGAAGGCCAACATTTCTAGTGCTCCTCAAGCAAAGAAGATTCCCCAAGCTAAGAAGGTCAACATTGCTAGTGGGAGTGCCACAAGGGGCAAAACCACTAGTGATGACTTTGCGGGAAAGACTAACCCACACTACATTATATTTGTTGATTATTATGGGGATGTCTATGCTAAGTTTGTTGGTCCTAGAAATATGCCTATTGCTCGTTCTATTTGGGTTCCTAAGATCCTTGTTGCTAACAAAAGAGGACCCATTGAGAAATGGGGACCTAAATCAAAGCAATGATTTCTTGTAGGACTATGCTTCCGGTGGGTCAAAATGGGCGCTTGATAGTGGATGCACAAAACATATGACCGGAAGCAAGGAATTAATGACGGAGTTGAGACCAAATCTAAATGAAGCAACCGTCGCTTATGGAGACCGATCAAAATCCGAGGTATTGGGCTTTGCCAAGGTGGTAATCGCTAGGGATATCACCCTAGTGAATGTCATGCTTGTCAAAGACCTTGGTTTTAATTTACTTTTTGTTCGTGCACTTAATAATATGGGTTTCGCCGTCTTCTTTGATATTAATGTTGTGGTACTCTTGTGGAGCAAGACTCTAAAGTTCGATTTCGTTGGGTACGTCGAGGATGATTTGTTTGTGGTTGAATTTTCGGGGAAAACCACTTCAAATTCGATGTGCCTATTCGGAAAGGCCGACAAGGGTTGGTGTGGCATCGCCGCCTAGCCCATGTCAACATGAGAACTTTGCAAAGTATCCACAAGAGTGGCCACATTCTCGGACTAAAAGAAGATATCTCTTTTGCCAAAGATCGTGTTTGTAGGGCTTGTGTTGAAGGCAAGATGCATGATTCTCTCCATCCTTCCAAGACTATTATTTCATCCAAGAGGATCTTGGAGCTCCTCCATGTGGATATTTTTTGTGCCTTTCTCGAAGCAAGTCTTGGTGGGTAGAAGTATTGTTTGGTGATTGTTGATGACTATTCAAGATTCACTTGGTTCTATTTCTTCAAGTCGAAGAGTGAGACCCAACAAACCTTCATCGACTTCTCCATTGAAATGCAACGTCAACACAATGTCCCCATATTGGCAATTAGAAGTGACAATGGCTCGGAGTTCAAGAACTACACCCTCAATGAGTTTCTTAGTGAAGAGGGTATTCGTCACCAATATTCCGCAACTTATACCCCTCAACAAAATGGTGTAGCCGAGAGGAAGAACCGGACTCTTATGGATATAGCAAGGTCCATGTTAGCAGAGTTTAAGACTCCGTTAAGTTTTTAGGCGGAGGCTATATCCACGGCATGTTATTCATCCAACCGGCTCTACTTCCGCAAAGGGTTGAACAAGACCCCCTATGAGATCCTCACCGGCAACAAGCCTAACATCTCTTACTTCCGTGTCTTCGGTTGTAAGTGTTTCTATTTGATTAAGGGTTGTCGCTTAACTAAATTCGAATCTAAATCTCTAGAGGGTATATTTGTTGGTTACGGTGCCGAATCCCACACTTATAGAATCTATGATAAAGCCTCACGGCGTATCATAGAATCTTGTAGTGTGGTGTGCGAGGAAAATGACGGCTCCCAAGTGGCGCAATTTCATGTTTCCGATGTAGATGATGTAATTCCTTAAGAAGCTATAAGAAGAATGGGTGTGGGATTTTTCCGCCCCGTTGAGGAACACCTTGTGGCGGATCGAGAAGGACAATGCTCTAATCAAGTGGAGCCTTCATCTACTCAAGAAAATCAAGCCAATGAAGAGCCTATTGCACCAACCCAAGATAAAGTTGAAGACCCTCAACCCCTTGATCAAGTTGCTATGCAAGAGCCCAACTCACCTTTTCGTGAAGATAGCCATGATCAAGACCTTGCTCAATCATCTTCTTCTTCAAATGTTGAAGCCGCGCCTAGTGATGATCAAGGTCAACCTCCCTGTCAAGACGGGGACTCAAATGATCAAGATGATCAAGTGATACCTCCAAGATGCAATGAGGATATCGAAGCCCTTCGTCGAGCTAGATTTGCAAGAACCATGAAACTTCGTGAACATACTCTTGAGAAGTTTATTGGTGATGTGAGAAGCAAAGTGTCCACCCGGAAGCAATTGGCAAACTTTAGTGATCATCAAGCTCATATTGCCATGGTGGAACCGAATAAAGTGTCCGAAGCTCTTGAAGATCCGGATTGGTTGCAAGCCATGCAAGCCAAAGGAATGCCGCAATGTTATTGGCACAAAGTGGATCTTCAAGAACAAGCAAGATGAACATGGCATGGTTGTGAGGAACAAGGCTAGATTGGTGGCTCAAGGGTACTCTCAAGTTGAAGGCATTGATTTTGGAGAGACCTATGCTCCCGTGGCTCGCCTTGAGTCCATCCGTATCCTTCTTGCTTATGCATCTCGTTATAACTTTAAATTACAACAAATGGATGTTAAAAGTGCCTTTCTCAATGGACCTTTAAAGGAGTTGGTGTTCGTTAAGCAACCCCCGGGGTTCGAGGACCTCAACTTCCCTAACCATGTCTACAAGCTTGATAAGGCGCTCTATGGACTTAAGCAAGCACCACGTGCGTGGTATGAGCACCTTAGGGTGTGTTTGGTTTGGGAACCAAATGGCATGTAATGTCATGGTTCCATTCTCAAAGAATGGGTCCATTCCATTCTTGTGTTTGGTAGCTCTGAAAAATGGAATTGGTTGATTACATTCTTGTGTTTGGTTGGTGAGGTAGAATGACAACAAATTAACCAGGTTCAATTAGCATATTTCATTAACTTGTACTGATTAGCTATCAGCGTTTAAACAATATCCAAATCAACATCTAAATAGAGATTAGATCCGAGTCTGCTCATCTAAAAAAAGGACTCAAAAAAAAGATCTGAGTCTGCTTGCTGGCCTGCTGCAATCCGCGACGGCAGCAACCACGCTAGCTTCCTCCCATCGCGGCAACTGCAGCCATTGTTCTAGCTTCCTCCCGTCGCCGTGGCTGCCTTGCTAGCTTCAGTCCGTCGCCGTCCCGCTACAAATCCGCCACCAGGACCGCCTCCCACCGCTGCCCCGCTAAAATCCGCCGCCGGGGCCCCCTCCGGCCGCTGCCCCGCTTCAAATTCGCGACCACCTCCGGCCGCAGCCACGCTGCTGCTATCTGCCGTCGCTGCCTGCTACCTTTCCTCCACTGCTGCTCCACTGCAAATCCGCCGACAGAACCTCCTCCGGCCGCTGCCCCGCTGCAAATCTGCCGCCGGAACCTCCTCCGGCCGCTACCACGCTGCTGCTATTCGCCGTTGCCGCCTGCTGCCTTCCCTTCGTCGCTGCCCCGCTGCGAATCCGCCGCAGGGACCGCTCATGCTGCTGCCACAAGATGAGAAAAAGAAGGGAGTTGGGAGAGAGACAGGAGTATGGGACGAGAGAGTTGGGAGAGAGAAAACAGGAACGAGGTGATTCCACCAAATCGGAGGAACGAGCAAATTCCGAATATTAGGGGAATATGCCATTCCGGGGAATCAGTGGGTTCTGGTTCTAGTTTGTGCCAAACACTAGAATCAGGTCCAGGTGCAGGTTGAACCCGTTCCATTCCACCTCATGACCCGAACCAAACACACCCTTAGAGAGTTATTGTTAGACCGTGGATTTGAAGTTGGGCAAATTGATCCCACTCTTTTTACTAAGAGGGTTAAAGGGGAGCTTTTCGTATGCCAACTATATGTTGATGATATTATATTTGGCTCGTCTAACAAAGCTTTTAATGATGAATTTTCAAAGCTTATGACCGATAGGTTTGAGATGTCTATGATGGGCGAGTTGAAGTTCTTCCTTGGATTTGAGATCAAGCAATTGAGAGGAGGGACTTTTATTAGCCAAGCAAAGTATATTCAAGACATGCTCAAGAGGTTTAATATGGCCTATGCTAAGGAGAAGAAGACACCTATGGATACCAAATGCCATCTACAACTTAACCCAAAGGGTATAGATGTGGATCAAAAGCTCTACCGCTCCATGATAGGTTCGTTGCTTTACCTTTGTGCATCTAGACCCGATATTGTGTTGAGTGTAGGTGTGTGTGCAAGGTATCAAGCGGCTCCTAAGGAAAGCCACATGTTGGCGCAAAAGAATCCTACGATATTTGGTTCATACCCCAATGTTTGGTTTGTGGTACCCAAGGGATTCATCTTTCACTCTTCGTGGGTTCACGGATTCGGATTGGGCCGGTGATCAAGATGATAGGAAATCAACTTCCGGGGCTTGCCAATTCCTTGGTAGGTCCTTGGTGAGTTGTCTTCTAAGAAGCAAAATTGTATTTCCCTGTCCACTGCCGAAGCCGAGTATGTGGCCGCCGCAAGTGCATGCACTCAATTGTTATGGATGAGGCAAACTTTAAAGAAATACGGTGTCAATTGTGACAAAGTGCCTCTTTTGTGTGACAATGAAAGTGCTATCAAGATCGCCTACAACCCGGTGTAACACTCAAGAACCAAGCACATTGAGATTCGTCATCATTTCATTCGGGATCATGTTGCTTGTGGAGACATTGAGCTAGCATATGTGCCAACCAAAGACCAACTTGCCGATATTTTCACGAAGCCACTTGATGAAGCAAGATTCACTTATTTGAGGAATGAGCTAAATATTGTGGATTCAAGGAGTTTGGCTTGACCATCTTACATACACACCTATAGTTTCAACTTCTATCTTGGTTTAGGTGTAGGCATGGATTTAGGGGGAGTGTTGTCCTAACTATTGGGCTCTCCCTCCCCCCATGATGCCTATATTAACGAATTCATTTGTCTACTCTATATTCAATTTCATGAATTGCGAGCTTAAAATGTTGAGTTTTGAGTGAGAACCCAAGATACATCTTCGCGATGTCTCACTCTTCCTTACTCATATATGGTGGCTTTGGCCACCGACCTCATCATGTGAGGAGTTGGCTCTTATTCGGTGTTCATTTGGTGTTTCTAGACCTATATGTGTCAATATGTGCGTACCATGTAAAATCACTCGTAAATTGGCCTTTATCTTTGATTCTTGCAATCACGAGTGCCCTACCATATTATGACAGTTTGTTATCTTGTCCTAAGCCCCACCTTATCCCTGAACCATTGCTTTATGTCGATCATGTCCAGCTTGTGTGTGGCAGTTTTTCCTGGAGTTTCTCTGGCGGCAGGCCGGAATTTCCGGCCCTTGGGCCGGAATTTCCGGTCTAAGTTTTTGGGCACCTTATCGGGATGGGCCGCGGGGTGAACTGGCTTGCACGAGCAGTTCTTCCACCCCCGCGCCTCCTCTTCTCTCTCCTGCCCAAGAGCTCCCGCCGCCGGCCGACCTCCACCGGGCCGCCTCCGCCCCGGAAGCCACCGGTTCTTTGCCGGATCTGCATCTCCTCGACGAGGGGATCGTTCTCTACCGCTTCTTTTCTGCCATGGACGCCGGTAAATGCCTCTATTTTCGAATCTAGCACGAACTCACAATTCGTTTAACCTAGTTGATTTAGATGGAATTTGCCAGTTTCCTTTGGTAGAATTGCTCCTATAGGCTAGACATCTCAGTGTATAGCAGTGATTTGAAAGTGGTTGTAATTTCGTTCGGATTCAATGGAATTTCCGCTCGCTGCACAAGGCCGGAACTTCCGGTGTGCAGCGGCCGGAACTTCCGCCCGTCTGAAACTTCCGTCCTTCGGCCGGAACTTCCGCCCTTTTTGGCCGGAATTTCCGGTGTGAACCTGAACAGAATTTTTACTTTCCTTTCACTGCTATTTCCTTTTGGCCACCCGGACATGAGTGCTAATCTATGCTTTCCCGTCTTTCTATTCATCCTCTTGCAGGTGGTTCCTCCTCCTCTCGTCGTCGCCACAAGCGTGCGGCCTCTCGCACCCCTCGCCCTCACTCGGTTGATTTCGAGTCCGAGTCAGATCAGGAGACTTTGGCCTCACGCCGTGCTCAGATTGAGATCAACGAAAGAAGAAGAAGGCTATGCAGTTGACTTACAGTCAGATGAGAAGAAGTGAATTTATCGAATGGCGCAAGACTAACTTTTTTGATCAGCCCCGTGACCTCTCCATTGATAACTGTTTTTGGTGCTATGATCAAGAGCTTCTGTTCAAGAATGTGTATGCTGAAATGTCTGAGAAGAAGAAGGTATGTCCAATGAAGGCCATTGATTTTGCGCATCTCATGAAGAAGCCGGACTACTTTGGGACTGCTGTCAGGGTTGTGGACTGTTTAGGGCTGCGACACCTCATGGAGATCGAATGCAACTATAATGTGGTTCTTATTTAGCAGTTCTATGCCACTGTGGTGTTTGATGATGATGTCAATATTGGTACCTGGATGTCTGACTCCCACAAGCTCACCTCCAACTTCAGAGTTTGCAGGTCTACTTGGGTACCCCTTCACTGGATCTCATCATAATGATGGGACTCGCATGCATCTTACTGGCTCGGAGTACGACAAGTCTAATAAGTTAAGGGAGCTTTATTCTGATGAGCGTAGGGTTGGGACCACCTCCGGTCTTCTTCCCTTATATGACATCCTTTTGCGCATGTTCTAGGAATCAATTGCTCCTAGTGGTGGAAACAATGATGCCATTAGAGGAGGGCTTGTGAACCTCCTTCACTTTGCTTTTGAGGCAGCCACTCAAGGTACCCTTCGCCCCAATGCATGCCCCGTTGATGTGATGGATTACATTTTCAATGAAATGTATGATGCTGTGATTCACAAGAAGGTGCCTCCATATGCCCCCTATGTGATGTTGTTGATCAAGGCCAAGTATCCTTTTGAGGCTCCGCCGGAGGACATTGATGTCAAGCTGACTTGTGAGACCCATGGTCGGGTCAAGATGAATAGGAAGAGTGCTCATATCACCTCCACTGCTTCTGGCAGCCGTGCCCCTGGTGCCTCCTCTTCTGGCCACCGTGCTCCACGTGTGTCTCGTCCTTCTGCTAGTGCTCCTGGGAGCTCTAGTGCTGCTGCGGGGTCCCCCAAGAAGAGGCCTTGGATCAAGCGAACATTTGAGAAGCTGTTTTGTATGAATGTCCACATCCACAAGGAGAACTATTCTGCTTATTGTGAGCGCCAGATCATCATGGAAAATCAGCAGAAGATTATGGCTCATCTGAACATGCCTCCACCTCCACTTGAGCATGCCATTCAGCCCCGTGTACCATACAGGAACTGGAACAACAAGAATGTGGATTGGGATCACTATGTGCCTGAGGACGACGAGATTGAGACCGATAGTGAGGCTGAGGAGGAGGAGTCCGAGGCCACGGAGTCGGAGTGATCTCCTTGGGACGTTAGCATCGCTCTTTTCCCCTTTTTGGTGTCTTGATGCCAAAGGGGGAGAAGTAGTTCTATTTAGGTCTTCGAGGGCGTTGCATGGGTGGGCACAAGCTCTCATGTCTTTCATTCGTTCTTATGAGCTTGTGCCTATGTATCTTTGTTTTATTCGTTGAACTCTATGTGTGGTGTAAGACATGCAACTTGTTGATCTACTCCTTGTGAACTCTATCTATTTTTGTTGCTATTGTCATCTTGGTTAAAGCATGCTCATATCTAGGGGGAGCTCCTCTCAAGGGGGAGCTTCGTGTTCTTGTTGCTTTAATTATATTGTGATTTGTGTGTTGTCATCACTCACCAAAAAGGGGGAGATTGAAAGAACATCTCTTAGTTTTGGTGATTTAATGACAACACATTTTGTGGGCTAATCATGTGTGTTAAAGTGTCTTGATAGGTTTCTTAGTTGATTAGGCCCAGAAGGTGAAAAGATCGAAGACGGAGAAGAGAATCTCTGTGGAGTAGGGTTTCTGCCTTTTGTGGACCGGAAGTTCCGGCCCTTTGGGCGGAATCTCCGGTGGGCAGAAATTCCGGCCTTTGGCCGGAAGTTCCGGCCAAGTGCGAAAACGGCTAAGTCTTTTTTTGCGATTCCTCTCTGGAGGGGTCCTAGAACTTCTCCCCGGAAGTTCCCCCCAGAAATTTCCGGTGGTCCGGAAGTTCCGGCCCTGGAAAATTTCCGGTGGAAATTTGGCTAAGTCATTTTGGGTTTTCCTCTCGGAAGGGGTCCCGGAGGTTTTGGGCGGAAATTCTCCCCGGAGATTTTCGGCCTACCGGAAGTTCCGGCCTCCAGGCCGGAAGTTTCGGACCCAGGCCGGAAGTTCCGGACCCAGGCCGGAAGTTCCGGTACTTAATACCGGAAATTCCGGCCCTGCACTTTTCAAACGGCTAGATTTCCTGGAGGGGTATTTATACCCCTCCCCCTACCTTGGACCAGCTGGCTCTTGTAACTCTCTCTCCTCCATCACAAGCAAAAGCTCAAATCGAAGAGATCTCTCAATCCCTCCACCCAAATTCGTTGAATTTTGGAGGATTGAGGGAGAAGGCCCCGATCTACATCTTCACCAAGCCGTTCTTCATTTCCCCCTCATTCACTTGAGGATTTCATTTCTAGGGTTAGCATTGTGTTACCCTAGAATTCTTGTGCTTACTACTTGTTGTAATTGTGACAGATGTGTTGATTTGGGAGCCCCCAATTAAGTTGTGGGTGTGTGCCCCAAAAACATTGTAAAGGCTCCGGATTCCGCCTCGAAGGATTCCGATAGTGCAAGGTGAACCAAACCCTCGGGTGCGGTTCATCGGAGAATAGGGTGAGACCTTTGTGGCATCTTGAGTAGGCCTCTTGTGGCGAGCTCACACCCCTCCAACGAGACGTACTCCCTTAACAAGGAGGAACTCGGGAATACATCCTTGTCTCCGCGTGCTTCTACTTTCGGTTATCTCTTTCCCTTAGTTGTCTTTACTTGTATCGTTAATTGCCTAGTTGTTTTAGTTTGCTTCTCATATAGGTAAATTCACCGTAGTAGTTGCATATCTACAGAATTTACCTTTGTGTTAAGCCTAAAATTGAAAAAGAATTAAAAATTGGGGTAGCACCTATTCACCCCCCCCCCCCCCCTCTAGGTGCCCATATGATCCTTTCATTCCTCCCTCAATGTCGGCTTTGGCTACCTTCGGCCGGCGATTGAGGATGATGTTCAACCTCCTGGCCATTGTGCCTTCATGGAGGCTCTGCTGCTCTGCTGCGGCTGGCTCCCGGCGTTCCTCGCCAAGTGGTTTCGTCCCCGGTGGGGGATTGCTTGGCGGCGGCGAGCTTCGATGTGGTGGTGAAGGAGCTGGACCCGGTGGCATTCTCTCTTCTAGCTTTAGGGTTCGTAGTGCAAAATGTCTGGACCTGTTTGTATTTTTAATTTCTTTGAGGTCCTTCTTATATAATGCCACTGCTATGAATACATGCTTCTAGGTCCCTCTGGGACCATCCCTTGTTCAAAAATAACATTCATAACTGGTAAACAAGTCGGCACCGCCTTTGATTGACACGAAGATGGCTGCAAATAGTACTACAGCGTGCTGCTTAATGCTTGTTATTCAAAACACCGTGCATTGACTTTAATCTCTAGCTACTCCACTTAGTCACGTAGTCTTTACATGCACAAGTTAGCTAGCACTAGTATACACATGTTACTTCCTCAACTAGCATAGCTCATCGATCGAGTTAGCTAGCTAGTCTCATGCGTCATGAGTAGTAGATGGATATATACCATATGCTTATCAGCTTATATATGTATATGAGCATGCTTGCATAACTTCGTAAGTAAACGTGTACGTACTGTATGGTGCATATTTGGCTTACGTTTTAGTGGATGAGTTGTATTCAAGGTTAAATACTACGTACGTAGTAGAACTAATATTCTGGTCTCTTGCGTGTGTACGTACGTGCATGCGCCATATATAATTCAAACGGTCGTTTCTAGGGCGACAGGTGTACATGCATATATACATTCCATGTCGACAGTTTTAGCAACAATAATTCAGTGGCAAAACTTCTCACGACATGGTTCCATCGTAACTTCTGCTATCCGCTCATTGCATCTCGAATGTAATATTTAACTAGCTATAAATTAATAGCTAACTACGTATTTAACAGAAAATACTGCTTTGATTTAAACTTGAAGTGTAGTGCTAATTATGTTAGATTTGAACCCTGACAAGCCAGTTTTAGATGGTGATTTTGCATTTTAGTGTTTTTTTTTTGCGAAAACATTTTTGTGTCTTTAAAAATGTATAAAGCATGAACGAAATGTTGGGAGTTTATACATGACAATAATTCATAATTTTTGTATCAATATTGGTGTCATGCACAAAAACATATCCAGATTGATAAATTTCTGTTGTCAATTCTATAAAGGATAAACTGTGATTTTTGTTGATTTTTTTTGCAGTTCTCGATATGCACCATCCCTTGCATTCATGATTTAATCAACTTATTCCAAAAAAAATGTTAAAAAATCATTCGAATTCATAATGTTTAAGATTTGTATTTTTTTTCATGTTCTAAGATTCTCAACACAGATACTTGTTTGTGTTGCAAGTTATCATTCTATAGCATTATCAACATCCATAATGTTCCTTCTTATCTTTTAAAAGGACCAAAATACTAAATTATTTCTTATTACATGCATAAGGTTTATTTTGACAGCTTTAGGAAGTGCAGACTTTAATTTTGACAATTTCACAACTTATGGGTCAAGTTGTACCAAACACAATAGTTTAGTGGTCAAAATGATTTTATATATATATATATATATATATATATATATATATATATATATATATATATATATATATATAACTACAAGTTTGACAGTGGTTGGCAATTTTAGAGACCGTCCATCAGTCCGATCTAATGGGGATAAAATAGACGGAACCTGGCGGAACCAAAAGTGTGGGGACGGTATCGAAATTATGTGGGGATGGTACCAAAATTATGTGGGACCGATACCTGTGGGAGCAAAACGGGCCACCTCTACTTGTGGACGGACTGCGGCCTTGTGTGTTTGATCCATGCAACCAAATTAGTCTATTTCTGTTGCAGAGCATGGCCTCTAGGTATGTAAACGGTACGTATTCAGATGTGATCAGAAACGGCAGCGATACAGTATTACAGTATGTACCATGCAAAAAAAATCGAAGCATGCAAATAAGTGGATCATCCGTGTACCATACGCTAATCTAGCTGAGCTTGCACGCGCTAGTGTGATCAGAACTCCGTACGCACGAGCACCAAGAGCTAGCAAGATAATCATCATGGCTTCCCCCGACGAGATTAGCGTGTAAGAAGTTGGCATCATCGCCGCTGCCGGCGGGGGGCACGTGCACCCGCTGCTGCAGTTCGCCAAGCGGCTCGCGCACCGCGCTTGCCGTCACGCGCCACATCCTCGCCACGGTCTCGGACCGCTGCAACGCGGCCGGGTTCGCCAAGTGCAAGAAGTCACCGCATACCTGGCCCTCCTGGAGTCCGCGAGCTCCTCCGCGCCGAGACCGCGCGCGGCGGGGCTCTACGACGCGTTTCCTGCCCTGGGCGCGCGGCGTGGTGCAACGGCATGGAGCCACCGGCGTGGCCTTCTTCACCCAGCCGTGCGCCGTCAAAGTGGTGTATGGCCACGTGTGGTCGGAGCGGGTGGTTGTGCAGGTGGAGGCCGGCGCCACGGTCGTCGGCCTGCCCGGGCTGCCGGTTGCTCATGATGGATTGTTATTTTTTTTTTGAGATGGGTCACGATGAACAGGGTCTGTGGGGATAACCTTACGTGATAAACTTCAAAATGTTTTTTCCTAAAGAATTACATCAATTTTTAATCGACGACTAACAGAAATCATGTCTTAATCAACGGATAAGAAAAATTATAACCAACGGAACCGGACCGTACCATGGATTCCGTCCCAATCACCGTAAAAGAGCTCTTATTTAACATGTAAAGGAGTCTTCCTCAAGAAAGAGGCCACAAACCAACATCGAATTAAAGTATCACAAACTTATATTATTATTATATTATATTATATTATATTATGTTTTTATTTTATATGAATCACGGGTAGTTATATCTGTTAATAATACTAACTTTAAAATATAAATTTTATCCAATAATTTGCAAGCATCCCTAGCTAGCACATCCACATATATTAATGGATAAATTTCGAGCCAAGGCGATCACCTTTTCATTAATTATTTCAGGGGAAATAACACGTTTTTATAGTAAAACATGAGAAGGGAATGGAAGAAGCTGAGTTCAGGCACTAGCAAGAAACCTAGCAGAATTACCCATATAATGCTATGCCTAGCTAGCAAGGGAAAGAATTTCCAAAGGCCGCAGACTTGTCCCTATCTACAATCTAAAATTCTAAACTGAAGTGGGATCGAATGCATCCGCGAATCTGGATTTGCTGATCGAGATATCGACGGACGCAAACCTTTTTCTGCTTTTCCCCCTAAGAATGTGGTCCTAAAGTCCACCATTCATTTCCCCTAGGTAGAGAATGCTTCATTTTCTTTGATCGTGGCATCACTAGCTATATAGCTAGGTGCAGTAATGCTGATAGGTAATCGCAAACTGCTACCTTGACTAACTGATACCGTATTATCTGCAAGGTTTCAGTGGCAGCCACACAAATAGATTCCCATGCAAAGAGAAGAAATTTTAGCAGCACATATATATCGATCTGATCCCAGATGAACCTATTCAAATGACGCAATTATGCGACTTTACCAAGTGATATATCAAGGTACTCATACATATTTAGGCCCGTGAAAGTCAAAATTCTAGCTAGTCATCTCTCTTTTCGCAATAAATATGCTCTTAGTCATGCTTCTTGAAATTGAATTCTCTCTAAACGCATATGTCCATTTCCACATGTTTTCCCACAGGCGTTAGCGTAGTAATTAAGATTCTAGCAGCGGACACCTATGTTATTAGTCAAATAGCTGGAATAATCTAGGGCATACATACATGTTGGGTTCCCATTTCCTTGGGGAAATCCACGCATCCCAGAGAGTTGAATTGACTTCTAAATATTTCAGCTTCACGTCTGCCTCTGAATTAAGTCTACGCAGACTATACATACGTACATATCAACGTAATGAAGTTTACTATACATACTAGGAGTTTTCTTGAATGTGATTGTCAAACCTTGCGAAACAGAGAGTGACACATAATGAATGCTGCGATGTTGAACAAGTTAAACTCACACACGAAACGGACAACGTTTTCTTCGTTTGTCAAACTGGTGAACTGTTCATATACATAGCTGTCACCGTGAGGCCGGGAGACGCAGACAAATCCATCCATTAATATTAATATATAGTCTGATAGCTTGATGGATCGATTCGATGCATATCAGCATATGTGCAGGAATTAATTATTATGTGATAACTATATATATCTTATATGTCAAGGAATGAATGAATTATTGTATACTAGTACTTGGCTGTCTCGTGAGCATGGACAGGCCAAGTTTTTCTCGAATTTGAGCTTGTGTTCGCCAGCTGAGCCATACGTTTCTGAGAGCAAGTGACCATGTTTGACTGGACTACATCAGAAACGTCATCCATCATCTCTCTTTCTCTCTCTTCAATCACACACATTCTATCGGACATATATAGTACGTTTGTCAGCACGGTAGGCAGCAAGTATTTTTTTTAAATGTACTCCTAGCTAACTGTTCATCATTGTTTGGCCAAACCAAACTCTCTATCTATCTCTCTCTCCACATATATACAGTACTTGATTCTACAGCAGTATCAGTCGTTGTGTGTGTACCAGAAGCTTTGGGACAGATCGAATTTAGGGCGTCTCCAATGTTTAATTTCATCCTGGGTCATAAGCTGGGTCCCACTCAATGTGCTATAGCGGATCAAAACCTCTCCAATGCTTAAATACAACCCGAGCCGTAAGCTGGGCCCCTTTGTTAGTTTTTTATTTTTATTTTTCCCAACCGTTCGTCCTTACCTTCCTTTCCAGATCGACCACAATCCCCAAATCGAGTTCACACCTTCCCAACGCAGCGAAGAATGGCGAGATGCCTTCGATCTAGACCACCATGGGACTTGCGCGTGCGACTCGTGCCTCCTTCGCCGTGCAGCAATCCACCTAGCGCCGTTGCGGCTGCCTCTCCTCCGTCACGCGCCAGAAGACGCTGGCAAGCCCAGCACGTTGCCGCCCTGTGCACACCGTCACCTGCAGCTCATGCTCCGGCTCCGGCCACCGCCTGCCTCCCTTCCTCTAGTGCGCCTTCTTCCTCCGGCCAAGGCCGCGCCCGACGCAAGCAGGTGCCAGCACTGCTCCCCTTCACATCTCCAGTGCTTATCTTCACTTCTTCTTCCATGGCAGTAGCAACGCCTCTCATCTCTCTCTCCTTGATTTTTCTCTTCTCTGTCATGGCCGCGCTCCCCTCGTGTTCTTCTCTCATGTGTGCGACGGAGACACGTCATCGAGCTCGCGGGAGAGAAACTGATTTCCTCCTCTGTCATCAACAATAGAGAGAAGAGATAGAAGCTCCTTTTTTTTATTCCTTGTGACCGGGTCTCACCGGTATGACCGACCTTAAGAATTTTGAGCTTACGACCGAGCGGCCCAATGTTTAATGCCGGGTCACAAGACCATTTTTTGCCTTATGACCGAGGCTTAAGTCTACATTGGAGACGCCCTTAAGGGCTAGCTCTAGCTGCAGGGAGAGAGGAAATATGATGAGAGGGTTTGAAAGGAGAGGCATCCGGCAGTACAACCGGTCAGACGAGCCGCGGATGCGGTGGACGGAGGATCTGCACCGGCAGTTCATGGAGGCCGTCAACTGCCTCGGCGGTCCGGACGGTGACTTCTTGCTTCTCTCCCTCTCTCATGGAACTTCTCATGGAATCTCTCTCTTTCTCTACATGCATACGGGCTAATTGCACATTTGCAAGGATTGTATGAAAGGGGATTTCATTATATTTTGCTGCCGGGTGATCTTTTGAAAATATTGTTTATTTCACGGTGTGGATCGATTAAAGGTGGCCCTTTTTCTGTTTAGGGGTCGTTTGGATCCCATCATTTCATTTCATTTCATTTGGCAAAAATAAAATGAAATGAAATGAATTTCAGAGAAATGACAGGGTTAGTGACAAGAATTGACTTAACATAGTAATGACATTCTCTAGAATTCCAATTAAAATGACATTTCAATTTCATGACAGCCAAACACGTTGAGCATGGAATCTGGAATAAATTCCTGTGAAATGGTGGGATCCAAGACCCCTTATAGTGTTAGGCCGGGGTTCGTTCAAGCCATTTTAGAAATAAGTAAATTAAGACAGATGATACTACGGCTTCTGTATCAAATTTATGCACATATAACTTCAAGCGTGATGGAAATCATGGATTTCTTTACCTCTCCCACTTTATTTGATGTCTTTAAAGACATCACTACAATAAACGGTGCAAACGATGTTTAGTGCATCTCCCTTCACAAAATAGTGGATACTCAAAGATATGCATACAAGGAGTTCAATTACAAGAAAAACAAAATACGAGTCTACCAGAAAAAAGGTGATACAACATCTCAAATAATAATACTGCAAATTATAGATATCAAATAGTTGTACATTTTGAATTCCCGGCCTTTATATGTGTGTTTCTTAGAATAATAATATATGTTATGTTCTTCTCGAGGTCTTAGTCTGTATGGTGTTTGTTTGGCCATAAATGACTACTGACGTGTTGTTTTATATTTAAATTCATCGTGATTTCGTATCAATCATTTATACATATTTCTATGCGGGGGAAAAATTATATGCATATATGGCATACTGTACGTGCATCAGCAACGGAAATCCATATAGGGTCATGAGTGCATATGCACCCACTGTTCATAAAACAATTTTAAAATGTCAAAAATTTAAAATAAAATTTTTGGATATATTTCAAGACATTTTATGTTAGCGCAAAAAAAATCATGAAGAAAAAACATTTTTGTGACTTGTGCAAAAAGACAAATCCGAACACTCCAAAATAACTTTGTACGAGACCACTTTTTGTGTTTTATGCACAGGTCATAAAAAATGTATTTTCACCGCGAAACTTTTTGTGCTAACACAAAATGTTCTGAAGTATATCCGATTTATTTTTTGATTTTTCTAACATTTTAAAAGTTTTTAAAAATGTTTTACACAACGGGTGCATCTGCACCCATGAGCCGAAACGCTGTGTCCCATCAGCAAGCTCTCTATTCAGGATTTAATCAAGAGAAGTATTCTGTTCTTCACCGTTGGACAGTTATCTGTTACTGATGGTCGTCTCTCCTCTTTTGTCTGCAGAGGCAACACCGAAGCGAATTCTTCAGTTGATGGGCGTGAAGGGGGTCAGCATATCTCACATCAAGAGCCATCTTCAGGTACGTTCTTTTTTCTTACGTCCAGATGATTTTTTGTTTTTTTATCCACAGTTCCACACCCTTCTTGATTGATTTCTCTTTCAAAAAATAACGATCCATCTGTAGATGTACAGAACAAGCTCTAGCAACAACAACAACAACAGTTCAGCCGATGCGTCTGTGAATCGTCACCAACTAGATCACTGTGTTGATGCGTCACGGGATGGGAACAACACGGCTGCAGCGGCTCAAGACAGGATCGACACTTTTTACACCGTGCTCCACCGCGGCATCCACCAGTTGTCGCCGCCGACGTACCAAATGTGAGTATCAATATCGATTATCAATCCAGTTCCTAATTAATTCTAATACATGCATTTAAACAAGTGGTTAACTGTACTTATACTAATTTTGCAGACCTTCCATCGAAGAGATTTTCAGGAGCTGGGAGCAGAGTAGAGGCCTTCTTCCATGGAACTCCAGCATGCTAATTACCCCAGAGAAGGTAATACTAGCAACTTTTACTACTTCATATTATCTATAGGGAGATGCAATAAAAAATGTACTGCATAAACAAATACGTACATAAAGAGAAGTGAAATTCAGACTGATAAGCCCTTATTGCTATCGTTCATACATGTTAGATTATATATTCGGTTAGTTCAACTTGTAACATAAGTTAGGGTTTTAGGTTAGTCGGTTTGCTAGGCCTCCTATATATACCCCTTGTAACCTAAACATTATGGTTATCAATTGTGAGACATAACACAAGTTTACATGGTATCAGATTAGATCCTAGGCCTATGGCGCCGCCGCCAACACCACCTCCGCTGCCGCCGCCTGGCTACTTCGATCAGAAGGCCAAGGCCGCAGCCGCCGCCTCCGCCAACACCTCCACCTCCTCCTCCCTCACCACCTTCTCTTCCCCGGCCACCATGGCTGCTCCCCTCTCCTATACAGACACAATAGCCGATGTCACCCCCTTTATCCCGATCACTCTAGACCTAGCCCAGCACAATTACTACCATTGGCGCCATCTGTTCGAGGTTCACCTCGGACGCTGCAATCTTCGCGATCACGTCGCCGCCAATGCTGCCCCTCACCCCAACGATCCTCGCTGGGTCACGGACGACCTCGCCATCATCCAGTGGATCTACACCCGCGTGTCCACGGAGATCTTCAACCTCGTCTTCCGTGAGGCCGCCACCGCTGCCGCCCTCTGGGCGTCCCTGCGCCAGCTCTTCCAGGACAATGCCGACGCCCGGATCAACAATCTCCACTCTGCGATTCGTAACACCTCTCAGGGGGGCTCTTCGCTGAGCGTCTACTTCCAGCGCATCCAAACGATGTCGGACGAGCTCCGCGAACTCGGCGACCCCATGCCCGATCGTCAGCTCATCACCATCCTCCTTCAGGGGCTCAGCGACCGGTTCAAGACGCAGGCGGTCATGATACCGCTCATGCGACCTCCACCCACTTTCGTGGAGATTCGGACCCTGCTCCAGAACGCCGACGACGATCTGACCGGCTGGGAGGTGCGCCCTCACGTCTTCGCCGCCTCCACCCGGCCGCCGCTGCTGCCCACTCCTGCCGCGGCAGGACATACAGGCCAAACGTCTGCCGCGGCAGGCCCTCCGGTGCCGTTCCCCTCTCCGGCCGGGCAGCCCCCTCCAGGCTGGCGTCCCAGCCCTAATTACAAAGGGAAAAACCCGATGTACTGGCCGCCCCGTCCAGCTCCTCCGTCATCGCCGGCTCGTCCTGCTCCACCAACGGCCCCTCCACCTCCTCTGCCGCCTGCGCCCGCCCCTGCCGTGCCTCCCGCGGCTCCCACTTGGCGCCCGCCCCATGATCCGTGGACCGGCATGGTCCAGGCCTGGTCCATGCCCTGGGCGGCCCCCTCTCCGATCGGTGCTCCTCCGGCATACACAGGCAACTGGGCACCCGGACTTCGCCCCCACACTGGAGCTCCTGGCCTCCTCGCACCGCGTGCTCCGTCGAACGCCTACTACGCCGCCCCGGTCTACCACGACGGGGGGATGTCCTACATGCAATACCAGCACCCCCCCGCTGTACCAGCCTCCCCCTGTGCTCATGGCGCCTCCTCCGACTGCACCGCTTCCTCCCTCGGCACCAATTGCTCAACCTTCACCAAACTGGGACCAGTCTGTGTTTTTGCAGGCCATGAACAACTTCGCTGCCCAAGGAAACTCAGGTATGGACTGGATCTTCGACTCCGGCGCCTCTAGTCACATGTCTGCCTCTAGTAATATGTTGTCAAATTTCTCCCCCACCCCTCTTTCTTCAATCATCCTAGGAAACGGCTCCTCTATACCTATCTACTGCACTGGTCAAACCTCTATTCCTACACCCACAAAACAACTTCTCCTTCGTGATGTTCTTATTGCACCCGCACTAATCAAAAATTTAATTTCTGTTCGCCAATTCACCCATGACAATCTTGTTTCTATGGAATTTGATCCTTTTGGTTTATCTGTGAAGGACTACCAGATCAAAGCGGAGATCGCTCGGTTCAATAGCTCAGGCGACCTCTACACCCTCCATGGCGCTGCCACCTCCGACCCACCCACCTCCATGACCGCCTCCGTCGACCTATGGCATCATCGTCTTGGCCACCCCCACACCGCCACATTATCATCTATGCTTAGTGAATTTTCAATAAATTGTAATCGAGATAGTCATAATTCTTCCATCTGTTCTTCGTGTCAGCAAGGCAAACATGTTAGATTGCCATTTAGTTCATCCACTACTGTTAGCACCTTTCCATTCGAGCTGTTACATTGTGATTTATGGACCTCACCACATGTTAGTGTCTCAGGCTTTACTATCTCGTTGTTCTTGATGATTTCACCCATTTTGTTTGGACCTTTCCCCTACGTAACAAATCTGATGTCCACACCACCTTTATTAACTTTCAGAAATACGTCACTACCCACTTCTTCCTCCCAATCAAGTTTATTCAGTGTGACAATGGCAAAGAATTTGACAACTTTAAAAATAGACACTTTTTTCTCCAACACAGCATACTTCTTCGTTTCTCCTGTCCATACACCTCTCCTCAAAATGGCAAAGCAGAACGCTCTCTCCGCTCTCTCAATGACATTGTCCGTACTCTTCTTATACACTCTTCCATGCCGCCAAAATTTTGGGCAGAAGCCCTGCGCACCGCCACCTACTTAATTAATATTCGTCCTTCTAAATCCAACCCGAACTCCACCCCCTTCTACTCTCTTTTCCTTTGTCACCCAAATTACTCCGAGCTTCGCGTCTTTGGTTGTCTCTGTTTTCCAAATACTTCCTCTATCTCCCACGACAAACTTTATCCTCGCTCTCTTCCTTGTGTGTTTCTTGGCTATTCTGACGAACACAAGGGCTATCGTTGTTTGGACCTTGTTTCTGGCCGTGTTCATATTTCCCGGCATGTCACGTTTTCTGAAAACATATTTCCTTTTTCCTCCCATGCACCATCCCCATCCCCTGACACTCCCACGCCACCACCCCGTCGCCATCCTGCCCAAACAACCCACTTTCCCCAGCATTACACCGCACCTACACCCTCTACTCCTCCTGCCGCGGCAGCCGTTTCCCCCCTTTTTCCTGCCGCGGCAGCCCCTCCTTCTTCTCCTGCCGCCCCAGCTCCCAGTCCTGCCGCGGCATTCGTTTCGGCAGATTTTCCTGCCGCGGCAGCCTCTCCTGCTTCTCCTGCCGCTCCAGCTCCCAGTCCTGCCGCGGCAGCCGTTTCGGCAGATTTTCCTGTCGCGGCACCTGTCTCTGCTGGTTCTCCTGTTGTCTCATCCACTCCGGCGTCTGTCTCTTCCGCTGCGCCTGACGCCTCTACACCACATCCACTTCCCGCTCATGTTGTCCATGTTCCAGCCCCAATAAATGACCACACTATGCGTACTCGTGCCAAAACAGGCTTTCGCCTTCCAACACAACGTCTCACTCTCCTCGCAACACCCTCTCCCTCGGTTTCTCCCCTTCCCAAAACCTACAAAACCGCACTCCTTGACCCCAATTGGGCTGTTGCTATGCGCGACGAGTTTTCTGCACTTCTTCAGAATGACACTTGGCAGCTTGTTCCTCGCCCTTCCGGTGCAAACGTAGTTTCAGGCAAATGGGTTTTCCGTCAAAAATTCCATTCCAACGGTAGTCTTTCTCGTTATAAAGCTCGCTGGGTTTGTCGCGGTTTTTCCCAGCAACATGGCATTGACTATGAAGAAACTTTCTCTCCGGTCGTTAAGCCCAGCACCATTCGCACGGTCCTCAGTATAGCAGTGTCTTCCGCATGGCCTATTCACCAACTTGACGTCAAAAATGCCTTTCTTCATGGCTCTCTTCGCGAAACAGTCTATTGTCAGCAACCCCTTGGTTTTGAGAATCCTTCTGCGCCTGATCATGTATGTCTTCTTAAGAAATCTCTATACGGTCTTAAACAAGCTCCTAGGGCTTGGTTTCAACGTTTCTCCAACTATATTCAAACCATTGGTTTCACTCCCTCTCTCACCGACACCTCTCTTTTTGTCTATCACACTTCTTCTCACACAGCCTATGTTCTTCTCTATGTTGATGACATTATTCTCACTGCCTCCACCCAAACCTTTCTTGACCACGTCATTACACTCCTTAGCTCTGAATTCTCCATGACTGATCTCGGTGTCCTCCATCATTTTCTTGGCATCACTGTTACCCGTGACTCTCATGGTCTTCTTCTTTTTTCTCAACGTCAATACATTTTAGATCTTCTCACTAGAGCCGGTATGCTTGACTGCCAACCTTCTCGCACCCCCGTTGACACCAGTTCCAAACTATCCTCTGATGGTGACCCTTTTCCCGATCCCTCTCTCTACCGTAGCATCGCGGGTGCACTTCAATATCTCACTCTTACACGACCCGAAATTTCATACTCTGTCCAACAAGCTTGTCTTTATATGCATGACCCTCGTCTTCCCCACTACAACCACATTAAACGTATCCTTCGTTATCTTAAGGGCACTCTAAATCATGGCCTTCACATAAACACCTCTACACCTACTAGTTTGACAGCATATTCTGATGCGGACTGGGCTGGTTGTCCCGATACTCGTCGATCCACGTCCGGATACTGTGTTTTTATGGGTAACAATTTGCTTTCATGGTCTTCTAAACGACAGGTTACAGTCTCTCGCTCTTCTGCAGAAGCTGAGTATCGAGCAGTTGCTCACGCGGTTGCTGAGACAGTTTGGCTTCGGCAGCTCTTGGCTGAGCTTCATCGCCCTATTCAGCAGGCTACTATTGTGTATTGTGATAATATTTCAGCAGTCTACATGTCCAACAATCCAGTTCAGCATCGGAGGACCAAGCATATTGAGATAGACATCCACTTTGTTCGCGAGAAAGTTGCATTGGGGCAAGTTCGAGTTCTTCATGTACCGACCACTGCACAATTTGCTGACATCTTCACCAAGGGATTGCCGACTCAACCTTTTACAGACATTCGTTTCAGTCTCAACGTGATTGAACCCCACGTTGACACTGCGGGGGGATGTTAGATTATATATTCGGTTAGTTCAACTTGTAACATAAGTTAGGGTTTTAGGTTAGTCGGTTTGCTAGGCCTCCTATATATACCCCTTGTACCCTAAACATTATGGTTATCAATTGTGAGACATAACACAAGTTTACAATACATGCATGTGATATGTATATATGTTCTTTTGTTCCTTGGACCTGATTTTCTGTTATCTTAGTTCAGCCCAATTCTTTTGCCGGAAACTGCCCTATCCCCAGCTTTCTAGAGAAGCTGCCACGAAATTTTTGACAGGCTTCCGAAATAGTTTAGCCTAAACTAATTTGGGAGCCTATCTAAATTTTTGGGACGGCTTCTCCAAAATGCTAGGGGGAGGGCAGCTTCTTAGGAAAGCCGTCTAGAAAGCCTAAAAGAATTGGGCCTTCATTAGGTGGCAGGCAGCACACTCTGCCAAACTATATGTGTACCAATATTGACTGTCCATTCAATATATGGACTTGTAAATTATGCTGCTTAATTACTACTAGAAATTAATATTAAAGTGAGTCGGTAACACATATTAACCTTGCTGACATGGCTGACTATGTGTGTCATTGCAGGCGATCGGTTGGCCATGCCACGCTAGCAATACGCGTCACATCAAGAATAAGATGACAACAGGGTTTGACCTGACTCTGTCGATCGGCAACCAGTGTGAGGAGAAGGCCGTTGTGGTGAATAGCAATGCTGATGGCTCGAGCATGACAACCGAGGTCACCAAGGCGCCGGTGCGGGGCCGAGCTGGTCTGAACCTTGACCTTAACCTCGACCTCCATGTCATGTCTTATTCTGGGCTCACCTGATCAATTTGATCGATGGATGGATGACCAACTATGATAGCTAGGCCTTGTAGATATGTAGATGGGTCATTCGCCTGTGTTGCAAAATACATGTGAATTCTTTGATGTCACAATTCTTTGGAACACAACCAAAATATTATGTGAGTTCTTCGATGTCACATTTCGTTGGTGTGTCCTTTTTGCATCGATTGTGTTCATGCAATTATTTTATGTTACTGATTAATTACACTCAAGACTCGTTTCAAAGATGCCCAAGGACAAATAAAGACTGGCATGTTCCACCATTGCTAGGAGTTGCTCAAAGGTCATCCAAAATGGGAGTCAAGAAAAATGATGAGGCTCCACCAAAGAGGCCTAGGAGTTGCACTCCATCTTCTCAAGAACATAAATATGCGAGAGCTTGAGATGGAGGTGATGATGACGATGATGAAGAGGTGGGATTCATACTCGAGGCTCAAGTGGTGGATAGAGGGGAGGAAGAGGGCTAAGGAAATACTAAAGAGAGAAAGCTGAGGTGAGTGCCATAGAGGGGAGGAAGAGGGTTTATCAAATTCCATCGAGTTACGTACGTGCACGAGCAACTAGTTAATTTAGATAAGAGTTTTTGTAAGTACATTCTTGTCTCTATACGGAATTACTCTAGAAATGTTACTGCATAAGGAAAAATAAGATTAACGTAAATTGGGTGCATTGTCCAATCGACCGTCGTGTATAATCACGGAACTCTAGTTAGAGAGAGAGGATTGCGCAGTACACGTTTGATTGGAGACTTGGGCTAAAAGCGGCATGACGGCCGGAAAAATATGAGCAGCCTCTGTCACGCTGAAATTAGACATGTGATTAATTAAGGCTTAACTCTATTTTGAACTGGAAGATCATGAATACCTAGCCCCCCCCCTTCCCCTGATCATTAGGTCGGTGTACCATATCCCATCTCGTTAGTTGATTTTTTTTGACTATCCTCTTGCCAAAAAATCTTGATTGGAAATAATGCAATTTGTGTAAGCCCCTTTGGGTAACTGAAAGAAGGAACTCATATACAGTACCATATTATTAGTACCGAGTTAATGAGAACCAATCTTCCACCAAAAGATAATACTTTTTCTTTCCAGCTGCTTATCCTTTTTTTCTAGTTGGTCCTGGACATGCTACCATTCGGCACTCGTGAGTCTCCGGTAGTGAATCGGAATATTAAATACTGAACAAAACTATCTAGTAATCATAAAAAAGAGTAAACATCAACATAAAAATTAGACACACCTACATTAAAAACAAGACACTCCAGCCGACCCGGTCCACAAAAGGCTTAGCACACAATACCGTGAAACCACTGTCGGGGTGATCAAGCAACATCATCAGCATCCCATCGCCCCCAATTTGTCAAATCTCGATTTTATGATGGATAACCACCAACGCGCTCCTGCTACCATCGCGGTTTGTACAACACAAGCAAATAAGCATGGACGACTAACTATATTTGCCAGTGAACATCCCATAACAAACTGGAGCAGAAATCTCTAAGGATGGCAATGGGTAGGGTATGGGCAGGGTAGAGCAATACCATACCCATACCCATATAGTCTATGGGTACAAAATTCTACCCATACCCTTACCCGCGGGGATGAAAGTATACCCATACCCATACCCGACGGGTATCCGTACCCATTGGGTACCCGTTGAGTATATCAAGTAGTACACAAATTGTTCACACTTTTATATTTCTTGGTAGCACATTTGTCAAAAAAAAAACTCAGTTATCTCAACTTAGTTATAGGTAGATGAATACATGACAATTATCAACTTTGGAAATCACAATCTCATGGTCATATATATAGTAAGTCAACCGAGTAGGATCCATATGTTAGTATAAACGGGTAGAGTATGGGTATACCCATGGGTATAAGGTTGTACCCATGCCCTACCCGTGACTTGGCGGGTAGGGTATGGGTACTACCCATAGGTATGAAAATGTGCCCATACCCTCCCCATACGGGTACGGTACCCGCGGGTACCCGTACCCATGGGTAAAATTGCCATCCTTAGAAATCTCAACTCTAAATCAACAAGCATTTCTAGCGACAGGAAGTTCGTTCACATTCCATTACCATGGAGCCGAATCCCTAGACAATAGAGAAACTCATGATGTCAACATGACCAGCCCGACGCATGGGGTGAAAAATAAAACTTTCACCTTCGGGTGTACATCTGGTTGACTTTGTCCTTTTTTCGATGGTCAAATTTACACGCATGGCTTTGACATTTATCAGGTTTGAAATCAATCGGGCGGCAGAGGATGTAAATGCTTGGATTGATGCCCTCCCAGGTAACTGTCTAACCATTGCCGCAACCGTTGAAAAATAAAGCATGCGATTTTTTATTGCCTTACATGATGCATGGCTTTGACATTAATACTATTGAGAGGAGAGCAAATAAGTGAAAATCCTTAGTAAAGGTTCTTGCTGATAACCACTACTGTCGTTTATACGTATCATATGTATGTGATACAATTAATTTTTTGCGAAAAGGACTCTAGCAAAACACCGAACAGTACATAACATCTCAACAAAAACGAAAATTATAACGAGATTCTTGAGATGTCCTTCGTTTTCAACCTCTAGACCGTGTCATCCATATGTGCAGACGTATGTTTCACGCGCTGAAATTATTCGGGATTTACGAAGCTAGCAACGCTTGCGTACATGCAGGCATGAAAAGTTTGTGTGTGATATAACGCGGCGCCGTAGAAGTTTTGGTGTCTAGTTGCCAAAAAGAAAGAAGCTTTGGAGTCTTTACAGAAAGCAGTACTGTAGAAGCTTTGGAGTTTGGAGGCAGCACGACCTAATTGCCATAGCGCCTTTTAGGGCTTTGAGGGCCAACTTTTCCCATCATTCGATTCGGCAGCTAGCGAGCTAGGGATAAAGTCTCACGAGTTGGTAGGATCAATTGGGAGTTTCGCAGCCAGCACCAGCACGCTACCACGTGCACGTGCGTGCACCTAATTAATCGAAAAGTTAGGGTTTATGAAATTCCATCGAAGTTACGTACGTACGTGCACGAGCAACTACTTAATTTAGATAATATAGTTTTTGTAAGTACATTCTTGTCTCTATACGGAATGTTACTGCGGAAGAAAAAATAAGATTAACGTATGTAAATTGGGTGTGCTGTCCAATCGACCGTCATGTTTAATCACGGAACTCTACTTAGAGAGAGGATCGATTGCTGTGGTACACGTTTGATTGGAGACTTGGGCGAAAAGCGGCATGACGGCCGAAAAATATGAGCAGCCGCTGTCACGCTGAAATTAGCCATGTGATTAATTAAGGGTTAGCTGATTAGAGTAGTAGTTAGTTAGTTGATTAGCATGGAGTCTAGATTACTGTACTCGCATCATCCGTATCGATCACCTATGTCCCTATCTGAACATCTTATCTTAGTAGCTACATATATATATATATATATATATATATATATATATATATATATATATATATATATATTCCAGCTATTCTGCACTCCCGTACAGAATAACTATTCTGCACAACTTTCTGAACTTCCTAGACAATAATCGGTGAACCTCTCGGCGGAACGCCCAGTTTTTTGTTTTTGCGGACAGTATTTTGACTGCCATTTTCGAACCGTTTATCGGAATGACGCATGCAATACACCGTTGGATAGCTACGGAAATTTCGCAACTTTTACTCTTCTGCACGGTTTCCAAATTCTGTACGGATTTTGAACAATTTCAAATATATTAAACTCGGATTTCACGATTTTGTCCGTTTCCGTACAGTATTTGGGGCGCCATTTTCAGACCGCTCATCGGATGAATGCATATAATATGCCGTTGGATAGGTATGGAAATTGCGCAACGTTTACTCTTCTGTCAGGTTTCGAAATTATGCACGGTTTGAAAACAATTTCAAATAAACTATACAATGTTTTCGCGGATTTGTCCGTTTTTGTACTGTATTTTGGACGCCATTTCCAAACCGTATGTCGGATTGATGCAAGTGATACGCCGTTGGAAAGCTATGGAAAATGCGCAACTTCTCTATCTCTAGCTAATTTTTGAAATTCATTACGGTTTAAGAGCAGTTTTAAAAATAATAATTCTGTTTTAAGTCCGGCGGATAGTTTTTTAGCAATTACTTTCAAACAGCTCATCGAAACGTAACAAATGATACGGCGTTGGAAAGATATTCACTAGGGGCAACTTTTTTGTGAAGAAATATTTTCGAAATTCGGTACAGTTTTTGAATAATTTTAAAAATACGAAAACAGAGAAACACAATAATATGTGTTGTACCATCTTTTTCTGAACTTCTCGTAATACACAGGTTAACTTACTATTCTGGAACAGTTCTGAACTTACTCAGAAAGCTGATGAACCCCCCGAAATATGTAAGTGAACTTCCTATTTTTTTCACAAGTGAACATCTCGCTGGACCATCTTCTTTCTGAACTTCTCACGATTCACTGTTGAACTTCCTATTTCTCGAACCACTTCTGAATTTTTACTCACAAAGTTGATGAACTTCGCTGCACACGTAAGTGAACTTCCTAACAAAAACCAGTAACCTCTCAGCGGAACGCCCAGATTTCCTGTTTTTGCGGGCCGTTTTTTAATCGTCATTTTCAAACCGTTAATCGGAATGATACATATGATATACCGTTAGATAGCTACGAAAATTGCGCAACTTTTTTTAATTTTATGGGTTTTTCAAATTCGTTATGGTTTTAAAGTGATTTTGAATATACTAAACACTGTTTTTCGTGTATTTTGTCCGTTTTTATAGTATTTTGGACGCCATTTTCAAACCGTATGTCGGATTGATGCAAGTAATATACCGTTGGAAAGCTATGGAAAATGCGCAACTTCTCTATCTCTAGCTAATTTTCGAAATTCATTACGGTTTAAGAGCAGTTTTAAAAATAATAATTCTGTTTTATATCCAGCGGATAGTTTTTTGCAAATTACTTTCAAACGGCTCATCGAAACGTAACAAATGATACGGCGTTGCAAAGATATTCACTAGGGGCAACTTTTTTGTGAAGAAATATTTTCGAAATTCGGTACAGTTTTTGAATAATTTTAAAAATACGAAAACAGAGAAACACAATAATATGTGTTGTACCATCTTTTTCTGAACTTCTCGTAATACACAGGTTAACTTACTATTCTGGAACAGTTCTGAACTTACTCAGAAAGCTGATGAACCCCCCGAAATATGTAAGTGAACTTCCTATTTTTTTCACAAGTGAACATCTCGCTGGACCATCTTCTTTCTGAACTTCTCACGATTCACTGTTGAACTTTCTATTTCTCGAACCACTTCTGAATTTTTACTCACAAAGTTGATGAACTTCGCTGCACACGTAAGTGAACTTCCTAACAAAAACCAGTAACCTCTCAGTGGAACGCCCAGATTTCCTGTTTTTACGGACCGTTTTTTAATCGTCATTTTCAAACCGTTAATCGGAATGATACATATGATATACCGTTAGATAGCTACGAAAATTGCGCAACTTTTTTACTTTTACGGGTTTTTAAAATTCGTTATGGTTTTAAAGTAATTTTGAATATACTAAACACTGTTTTTCGTGGATTTTGTCCGTTTTTATAGTATTTTGGACGCCATTTTCAAACCGTATGTCGGATTGATGCAAGTAATATACCGTTGGAAAGCTATGGAAAATGCGCAACTTCTCTATCTCTAGCTAATTTTCGAAATTCATTACGGTTTAAGATCAGTTTTAAAAATAAATCATTCTGTTTTAAGTCCGGCGGACAGTTTTTTAGCAATTATTTTCAAACCGCTTATCGAAATGTAACGAATGATATGGCGTTGGAAAGATATTCACTAGGGACAACTTTTTCGTAAAGAATTTTTTTCGAAATTCGGTACGGTTTTTCCAACACGGGATAAGAAGGTGATTAAGATGGGATAGTTGTGCTGAATAGCTATTCTACAAACACTTAAGGGGTTGTGCAGAATAGTCCTACCCTATATATATATATATATATATATATATAAAGCAGGACTATTCTGCAACCCCCCTTAAGAGGTTCTAGAATAGCTATTCTAGAACCTCTTAATCACCTTCTTATCCCGAACCGAGCCAAACAGAAAAAACCCACCACCACCCGTCATCCAGTCAACCCCCCCGAACCGCTCCCTCCACGATCCCCAAACCATCTGCCCACGGTGCCACCACCTACCTCCCGATCTGGCGGCGCCGCCTCAATCCCCGGCCGCCCCACCTACCCCTGCTTCCGTCCCCGGCCGTTAGTGCCCTCCAGCTCAATCGCACGCGCCGCCGCGGCCCTTCCTCAACCTCCAGCCGTGCCGGCCATCTGCGTCGAACCACCTCCACCCGTCGCCCTGGCCAAGGGCCCGAGCCGCAGCCTCCGGCCGAGGGCCCGTGTCGCCGCCGCCATCCAGCCCCCAAGCCGGCGTGCCGCCCCGACCATCCCACTGCCTCCACCGCGCCGGCGACCTGGCCTCCTCGTGGCTTCCCTCCTCCACCACACATGGAGACCCGTCCCTTCCTCCGGACAACGGGGACATCCCATGAAGGCATGACAAGGAGGCCCGTGACGCTCCTCCCCATCGAGGCAGTCCACAGAGCGCGCCACCCTGCGCCTCCGTTGCCTCCCCTCCACCGGACGCTCCGCCAAGGCCTCCACTCTGCCGGAGCTCGCCACCACGACCTGCCCTCCACGAGCTCCGTCCCCAACTAATCACGCTCGCCGCGGCAACTCCCTGCGTCGGGCATCCGGGATCCACGCGCATCGGGCAGCCGGGATCCACGCGCCGATGAGCTCTTCCGCCGCGGGACCTCACCCCGCCGATCATGAATCGAGCTGCCTCGCCTCTGCTGTCTCCCCCTATGCAGTGCTGCGACTGCTGGCCAGGATCTCCTTCACACTGCCATGTGCTCAACAGCCGCGGTCTACCCTGCCTGCCTGCTCGCCGGAGAAGGAGTCGGAAGAACCACGAGGATGAGGCAGCTTTGCAGTAGTTCACTTTATATTTTATTGCAGTTCGGATTTTCTCACAGATGTAATTCTTTGAATATAGCATTGTGTCGCTCTGAATTTTGCTATGAAGTTCGATTTACTGTTCGAAGAAGTTAATTTGTGCGACACGTGAAGTTCACTTCTTTGTTGGCTATTAGAAAGTTCATTTATCATGAGAAAGTTCAAAAAAAAAAATAGTCCAGCAAAAAAAGTTCACTTTCGGAGAAATGAGTAAGTTCACTTACCTATCGCGAGAAGTTCACAACTGTGACAAACGGAAGCTCATCCTGAAAAGTACCTTTCTACAAAAATGCAGTACCAATACAAGTTCGCATTACTCACAGGGACAGTTCACTTTCTATTTTTCTGGAGTTCATTTAGTGTATCCGATAGTTCATAGTTCCAGTTAAAAACACATAGGAAAAAAAGGCAGTTCAGAAATACAAAAATGTGTAGTTCACATAAAAAAAATTGCTATGAAGTTCGCTCTGAACATCGCTATGAAGATCAAATTTGTTGTTCGGAGAAGTTTAATTTGCGTGATGTGCGAAGTTCAAACAGGCAAAAAAAATCAGACAAGTCAAAAAAAATGACGTAACCCGTGCATCTGGTGCTCCGTGAGGAAGTTCACATACGTGTTAGGGAAGTTCAGTGTTGTGAAGTGGGAAGTTCAGAAAAAACGAGAATTCTAAAACAACAGAATTATGTATATTTAAAACTGCTCCTAAACCGTAAGGAATTTCGAAAAAGTGCGTGAGATAACAAAGTTGCGGCTTTTTCATAGCTTTCCAACGGCGTATAATTTGCATCAATCCGATAAACGGTTTGAAAATGGCGAGCAAAATACGATACTGTCTCGAAAATAGTGTTAGTATATTTGAAATTGTTTAAAAACCGTAACTAATTTCAAAAACCAGTGAAAACGAAAAAGTTTCGTAATTTCCATAGCTATCCAACGGTATATCACATGCATCATTCCGATAAGCGGATCAAAAATCGCACTAGAAAAATTTCCCGTCCGTCAGGAAGTTCACAGTACCATTAAATAAAGTTCATCAACATTACGAGGGAAGTTCAGAAGTGGTTACAGAATAGCTATTCTAGAACTAGTTCCAGAATAGCTATTCTAGAACTAGTTCCAGAATAGCATATATATATATAGGGATGCGCTATTTGACTCCCAGGGAGTAGAATAGTTATTCTACACCCACCCTCTATCTTCAAAATCGTATATGATTTTTACGTCACGTAAATTTTGTCTTATGTATTATGTTAAGGAGAACGTAAGAAAAAATATAAATGATGAAAACTTTTTATTTATGTGACGTTGCAAAAATACGACAAAAATACACGTATTTATGTTGATTTTATGACTTTTACGTCATTTTAACTCATTTTTATGTCTTTTTTTATTACAGGTCAACACGACGTAAATATTTACATATGTAACATAATTTTTTAATGTAACAATGTAAAAAAATGATGGGTGCAAAATAAGTTATTCTGCACACTGGGTGTCGAATAGGGTTTCTATATATATATATATATGTATATATATATATATATATATATATATACACACACCTAATAATTCGCTAAATCTCCTACTGCATATAAAATGTAGTTTGAGTTGTGTGTACTCTTGTATGTTCCGAATACATTCTCTCACGTACGTGATCCTGATGTGCCTCATGTACGCATAAGAAGTCCATAAAAGTTCAAGAAGTCGGCACCGTCTTTGATCGGCGCGACGATGACTGCAAATAGTACTACAGAAATACGACTTTTTGTTGTTAATAATGAAAAATACCATGCACGCATTGACTTGATCTCAGCACTAGCTGCTCCACTTGAATACTTGATGATAGTCTTACATGCACAAGTTAGCTAGCAAGACTAGTAGTAGTAGTATAAACCCCATGTTTCTTCCAATCTTCCTTAACTAGCTAGTATATGTATGTATAGTCATGGTGCTAGCTAGTCGCATATACATCGTGATGGTCGTGAATAGTAGATACCTTGTATAATGTATACGTGTGCATGCAGATGCAGGCGTACCTAAAGTAAACGCGCGTGCGTACATCTGTATGGTGCATATTTGGCTTACGTTGGAGTGGTTGAGCTCAGTGGCGGACCCAGAAACTTACAGAAGCCTGGGCAACATGCTTATTATGCTATTTTTTTAGACGAAATCATCATACAAAATCAGATAATACAAGGTATTGCGTGCCGGCAAGCCCGGGCGGCCGCCCGGGCTGGAGGGGTGGTAGATCCGCCCATGGTTGAGCTTGTCTTCTTCGGTTGTGTACGTCTCAAGGTTGAGTATTCAAAATCTCAGATCTCTTGCGTGCGCACGTACACTCCTGCATGCGCCATATAATTCCAACTGTGGATTCTAGCTAGGGCGACAGGTGTCGACCATTTCAGCTACAAGCAATTCAGTGGCGAAGCTCCTCACGATAAGGTTCCATCGCAACTACTGATATCCTCTCGTTCCCATATAGAATGTACTCCCTTCGTTCATAAATATAAGAGATGTTTTAGCTTTTGGAAATGATGAGTGATATATAGTATGTTTTTAGACGTGTTTAACTTGTGGATTCACTAATTTCAGTATGTATGTCGACTATGTTGAAACATCTTATATTTGAGAACGGAGGGATTGATAATTAGCTATATGTAAACTATAACAAGCTAGATATGTGCAAATTCATTTGTATATAGACGAAATATTTAGTTGAAAAAGGACAACTTAAAATTTAAACTTGAACCACGATGCTAAGGGTGTGTTTAGTTTGGCTAAGGATACGCACTTGACACATGACTCATTTCCTTTATTATGAAATATAATTAATTAATATTGCGTCTGATATATGTGTATATGGTATCATGGCATGCCAAGTTGAGAGTTGAGGAGGAGGCGACATTGCCCGGTGATAACCCTAACATTGAAACTGATATAGAAATCTGAGGAAGAGTTTGGGCTGGAGATTACTGTTTTCTTGATGGAGGTACTCTACGAGAATACCGTACCAATGAAGATGACCATAAGCTAATGGGTAAAGTAGAAGGTGACAATGATGGTTAAGAAGATGGGAGAAGATTGTGACCCTCCACCACAACACTACTAGGAAACTAGCTATAGGTGGAATGATGTTTTGTGGCGCACCAAACAAGCCGTGCGCCACTAATAATATTCTGTGGCGCACCAATGAGGATGCGCCACAATATTCTGTGGCGCATTCCCAGATGGTGCGCCACTAAATATCATGTTTCTGTGGCGCACCGGAAGGAATGCGCCACAAATAGTTTGTGGACCCCACCACCACCGGCTGGGTGGGGTCCTATCCCACTTTTTCTGTGGCGCATGGTACAGGGTGCGCCATAGAAACATGATTTTAGTGGCGCACTGTAACACATGCGCCACAGAAATTCATCTTTCTGTGGCGCATGGAAGTGGATGCGCCACAGAAAGTTGAATTTCTGTGGCGCATGTGTTACAGTGCGCCACTAAAAAGGCCCACCACCGCCGCACCCTCCTCGATCTGTCCTCTCGATCTGCCTCCGCCGGCGCCGACGCCGGCCTCCCCATCCCACCCGCGCCGCCATGTTGTTGGATAAAATTACAAAAAAACTGCCACCACACCACTGTATATATATATATACTGTGCCTCTCGGATGCATATGCTCCTTTTATGCAAAAAAAAATTGAAATGTAAAAAGAACTCAGAAAAACATGCATATATCTCCAGCACATTCTATGCCTCATGTAAAGTCTAGCAATAAACTGACATTGTATGTGAGCTGTGCAAAAGAAATTTGGACAGTCGGATTGAAATCGGATGGAGATGAAGGGCCTAAAGTCGCAATGTGACTTCTCCTTTTCCTCTTTTTTTTATTATATATTTACTTCTTTATATTTCCAACTATTTATTTTAATTCATACCTTTTGTATAAAATAAACATTTAAATTAATCAAATCATTTGATTTTGATTATGTATTTACTTTTTATATTTCCAACTATTTATTTTAATTAAATAGTACCTTTTTAAAAAAATAAAAATACCTTTTTTTGAAAATAAAAATACTTTTTTTAGAAAATAAAAGGTCAAAACAGAACACGCCACTCCACCCGCACCGTTCCTCCACCTCCTCCACCCGTGCCTCGCCGCCACCGCTCCCTCTCGCTCGATCCCCCCACCGTGCTCCTCGCCGCCACCGCCGCGCCGCCGCGCCGCGCCCCGCCGCGCCCGAGCCGCGCCCCGCCGCACCTGAGCACCGCTGCGCCGCGCCCCGCCGCTCCCTGCCGCGCCCGAGCACCGCCGCGTCGGCGACCTCCCCTCCCTCGGCGACCTCCCCTCCCTCCGCGACCAAGGTGAGCCACCTCCCCTCCGCCGGCGACCTCCCCCTCCCTCGTGCACGCAAGGTGCTCGACAAAATGGCTGAAAAAACTATATGGATTAGCCCACTTTGCATGCAAATTCTGAAAAATCGGCTCCACCAAAATTTGTAAATTTCATATCATTAGAAAGAGCTAAACCTGTAGATTCATAGGCATGAATTGTTTGTCCAAATTAATCACTATAACACACTAAATCATGTAGGCCAAAATGCTATATTTTATCTGTTTTCTGAGAAACGTGAAAAACTGCTAAGTCTGAAAAACAGTGTAGATTAGCCCCCTTTGCATGCAAATTGTGGGAAATCTGCTACACCAAAATTTGTAAATTTAATATCATTAGAAAGAGCTAAATCTATAGATTCATAAGCATTATTTGTTTGTCCAAATTAAACACTAAAACAGACTAAATCATGTAGGCAAAGTTGCTATGTTTTATCTGTTTTAAAATCTTAATAACATATATGAATTTATTGCCTAAGTTGATATTGCGTAAGTTGCTATGAATTTATTTACATATATTCATTTCATATATGACTAACCCCTATATCAAATGATTTTACTTAACTGCTTAGCATCATGTCGGATCCGGAGCCTAAGTTCCGTAGGTGTTCACCGCAAAGCCACGAAGACACCGTCTTGGGGAGCTCAGATCACCGTCAAAGGCAAGAAGATCCAGCTTGGCACTTTCAAGTGCCCGTGGCAGGCGGCCCGCGCCTATGACTGCGCCGCGGTCCAGCACTTTGGGGATAGTGCGACCCTCAACTTTGAGGATGAACAGAAGGTGGCGCACAAGTTAGCGCCAGATGGCATGAGGTTCGCGACGAGGGCCGAGGAGAGGGAGCACCGGCAGGCAGAGAGGCTACTCAGCGGGCGCCACCACCAGCGCGAGGAGGTTGACCCCTTGGTCAAGGATCTCCTCCTTGATCCTGAGGTGATGACGGTCCAGTACCAGGTCCTCAGCGAGAGCCGGCAGCAGCGCGTGCAGGGTGAGGCCGGCCCCTTCGTCACGCGACGCGTGCAGGGTGAGGCCGGCCCCTCCGGCACGCAGCGCGTGCAGGGTGAGGCCGGCCCCTCCGGCACACAGCAGCAGGACGACTCGTTGAGCTTGTCCTCTTGGTGGGACCACCCCTGCGGCGACGACGACGACGTCACTGACACCGGCGCGAGTGGACGACGTCACTGACTTATGATGCTACCTATATGTCGTACTGCTAGACGTACTTATTATGCTACCTATCGTACTGCTAGACTTATGATGCATGCATTCTACCTATGTAGTATTGTGCTACTTGTCTATATGTGTTATGTTTTATCTGTTTTCTGAAAAACTGCTAAGTCTGAGAACATGCAAATTGTGAGAAATATGCTCCACCTAATTTCTGTTTTATCATGTAGGCAGTCCGCCGCCTCCGCCGCCACCGGAGGTGCTAGCTCATCGACAAGTGGTGAGAAATGTGTTCATGAATATATGTGTGTCCACGCGACCATCGTGTCGGTGTTGCTTGTGCAGGTACCCGTGAGGCCCTTGAGATTGCCGGAACGTCGATTAACTTCCGTTCCGGCAAATTCGGGTACTCCATATGTCCCTTTTTTAGCAAAGGTCATGCCGAATTTTTTCGTGAATTTTGGCATGACTTTGCTAAAAAAGGGACATATGGTGTATTGCGACTAATGCATGGGCCGGGGTATCTTACTACTTAATTAGTTGATTTGTTTTCTTATATTTGTTATACTAACTTTGACGTTTTTTCCTTATAGGTGCGAACATGGCTGACAATAACGAGGCCGGGGGTTCTCGAATAGGAGGCGAGGAAGACATAAGGACGGTCATCTCAAAAGCAGTGACAAAGACATTGACGTCGCTCTTTCCTGCTGCCTGTGAGGGTGTCAGGGTTTGGATTGAGGGAGGGAAAAAAGGGCCTCCTCCAGTGATCACCTTCGGCTCCGTCAATTACTCAATCGATGTGGCTACAGAAGATGCACCACCCACAGCATCCCCGGAGGTAAAGAAGAAGAAGCAGAGGAAGAGAAGCAAGCCAGCTCCTAAGATGACTATCTCGGGGTATGAAGACATGGTATCACCACGAGACAATGGCATGTCCTGTGTTCATGAAGCTGGTAGACTGATCCTGCCTCAGGAGCTGCTCCGCCTCGGAGAGGGATGCATGTTCTCTTTGCAAGATGCTATCTTGAAGCTAGAGCGCAAGCTTCTTAAAGAAGAGGATCCAAATTACCCGGTGTTCACTGTCAAGGTGCCAAAGTACTTGGCCGACTTCGTCCATGAAGCCCCCGCGGATTATTTCTTCATATCGTACGAGGACGTCTTCAAGCTGTTTCACTATAAACGGCTGGACTATAACTTGGTCCGTCTCTACGCGCTCAACCAGGCAATGAGGATCAGGAGAGATAATACCCCAGTACGTCAAGGTAGTGGATCCCTACTACATGCGTGACAGCCTGTTGGTGGAAGGATCAACGACACGGGCCATGGCCACGGAGTTCCTCCAGAGAGTCATGCTGAACAACCAGGATAAGAACGGCCTTCTTTTGCCTTTCTTTTCCAAGTAAGTACACATCCGGTCGCCGACGTCGTATGTTATGCTTTCTTATAGATTTCTTCCGTTGTTGATCCTTTCCAACATTCTGTTCCAATTGTGTTGAGCAGTGACAAGTACTGCGTACTCATCGTCCTAAGCCCGAGGTGGTCTATTGCCACTTATTTCGACTCGGGTAGTCTTAAAGACTACACCAAAATAAAGGCTGTTCTCGATGAGGCTCTCGAGGGCTATGCCCAAAAGGGAGGCCACTTCGACGTAGAAAAGAATGGGGAACGTTTCTCGAAGGAGAAGAAACACATTTTCAGCCATGCAACCAAGTTCCATTGCATCAAGCATGCGCCTGACAGCGTGAAGGATGCCTTCTACGTCCTCCATCACATTAAAGGGCTTGTCCGGGATGCAGAGCTAGCGAGGTTGCCATCTAGTCTCCAACAATGGACCAAATTTATAGGGGATATCTCCGACGCTGATCTTAGAGAGGAATTCCATCGCATCCAGATGCAGTTATCGCACATCATCAAGGAAGATGTCATGACAGAAGGAGGGTCCTTACACAACTCCAGAGGTAATTTGTCCATCTCCCAAATATATATCCCAATCCACTCAATATATTATTAACCAAATATATATCCCAATCCATTTGCAGGGTTGTCTAAGTGGGAGATCGAAGACCGCCTAGACAAGCAAAATGACATTAGGACGTGGCTGACAAAAGAGCGATTTAAACCGTTCCCGGAGCCGATCAAGAAGAAGCCTCAATCCTGCAGCTACCAGTGGAGCTAGACGTGTTCTCCAAATTCACTGAAGTCTTTTCTTTTTTAGTCGCTGCTGGGGCCCCTAAATTCGGCACTTGTAATTGATGTGTGAAACGATGAACTTAATTTGTATCATGACTTGTGTGAAAATTATGTATATCATGCTCTAAGTAATTAATATAATCTGTTTTCGTATACCGTGTCAACTATATTATTGTTTCTATCATATTTGTATAATTCCTGTATATCTGTATAAACCCTGTATATATACCTGTATTTATACAGCGCTGTATAAATTGTGTATACAGCAAAATATATCAGTGGCGCATGTTATAATGTTTTTGTGGCGCACCATCTTCTGTGGCGCACGGATACACAATGCGCCACTAATATATTTCTGTGGCGCACGGTAGCTGGTGCGCCACAAAATAGTGATATTTCTGTGGCGCACTCCCGCGGTGCGCCACAGATATATATTTTAGTGGCGAGACATCTGTGGCGCATCCTTATATGAGGCGGATGCGCCACAGAAAGGGCAAAAAGGTGCGCCACTAGTAGCCTATTTCCTAGTGGTGCAAAGATCACCTGATTGTGATATGAAATATGCCAACATACTAAATGTCTCCGATATTATCACATGTTATACTCATAAGGCCAAGATTAATTCTTAAAGCCGTAGTAACCCACACATCCAACTAGTAGGTTAATTGGTTGCTTGTGTGCCCTCATTAATAAGTTGCAGGATTTCAAGTAAAACATTGTCTTGTCTCATCAAAATGGTTTTGCGGAATTATGTAGAGGCTAGATGGTGTGTCAGCTTCTGCATGGTGGAGACAATATTACCGATTACTCCTCAACAGCCCATGGATATTCAGCAGGTGGTTAAGATTGATTGGGGTTGTCATCGTATTTTATTGATCCTATACTTCGCATCGCACACGGTTATTATAATATGTTAGTTGCCGATGTATGAAAAACAATTATATATGTATAAATTTTTGCCCATGTGGGTCCGTATGCGGGTCGCCATGTATGACATGCCTCTTCAGACACAAACTAATATATTTAACCGTGGTCCTTCTGTCTGTTGTCGCCGATTGGGGGGGGGGGGGGGGGGGGGTTCTTAGTGTCGGTTTGTACTAGTGAAAGTCCATTGTATTTCTCTTGTCATTTTTGCATGTGTACATATTGATATTTTTATGATCTTTTGTTGGTTATCATTCACTACAACCATGATTTTTTTGGAAGGTCATTTAGATTAGATAGTTTCATAGTTCAGGGTTGAAGTCAGACCAAGAAAAATAGTTCGGTGTTCATAATGGACTTTTCACTATGTATTTGATGTGTAAAAGACTTTCATATTCCCTCCTTACGCAAGTGGGCATAACAACACGATAAAGCATCATGAACTTTTATTTTTCTATGGCCGGATATCAGGTGGTTATATATGTTGCTGAATGAGAATTTTAAAATGTATACGTTGTCCGTGATTTACTTGCGACATGAAATATACGCCTGAGATTTTACATAATTTTTTTAGAAGTCTTAACTAATGTGTTTTTATACATTTTGGTTCCATCTATACCTGAGAAGAACGCACCTCCACTTGTGTTCAAGGATTAACATGAGAAGAGAAAGGAAGAAGCGGAGTTCGGACATGCTAGTAACTCTACCTAGCTAGGGATAGAATTTCAAAAAGGCTGCCGCGTCCTTGTCCCTATCTATAATCTAAACTGAACCGCGAGGGTATCCGCAAATCTGAGTTTTGTTGATTGAGATATCGACCGATGCAAACCTTTCTTCTCCTTTTGCCCTAAGAATGTGGTCCTAAAGTCCACAATTCATCTCGCATACGTAGAGAATGCTTCAATTTCTTTGATGGTGACGTCGCTGGTTAGCTCGGTGTGCAGTAATGTTGATAGGTAATCTCAAACTGCTACCGTGACCAGTTGATAGTGATTTATCCTGCAAGGTTCCACTTAGAGCCACATGAACAATTAAACACTTCGTTGATAATTTCCATGGGAAGAGGAGTGATTTTAGAAGCACATATATATCGATCAGACCCAACTATTCAACTGACGTAATTATGCGACTTTACCAAGTCATATATATGAAGATAGGTTTGGATACTTATTCCAACATAGGTTGTGATAGTGAAAATTCTAGCTAGACATCTCTTTCTCCAATTAATACACGGCAACAAGTTGAGTAATTAGCAACTTGAACTTTCTAGTTCTTGAAAATCGAATTTTCTAAACTAATATGTCCATCCAGATGCTTCCACACACGCTTTTCACGCGCAGGTGTAAGATTCCAGCATATGTAATTAGTCAAATAGCTAGAATAATCCAGTTACGTACATTGCTTTCCCATTTCCTTGGAGAAATCCGTGTATGCCAAAGAATTGAATTGACTTTTACACACTTCAGCTTGATGTATCATGTCTGTACCATCTAAATTTAGTCTGCACCGTCTATACTTATATACGGGCGTAAAACACTTACATATACATGAATAGATATATACTACTTTTCTTGAACAGGTTTTGTCAAACCTAGCGACAGAGACGGTTGTGACACATCGTCATATATCAATGCTGCGACGTTGAACAAGTTAAATTCGTTCACATATGAATGGACACATTTTTGTTTTTGTCAAACAGGTTAACTGTTCATATAGCTGTCACTGTACAGTAAGATATAGAATTGCTGCACTAGCCATCTAGACCAGAAGTCCGAACTGATGGAAAGGGGCTAGGCAATATATTTATATTCAACACTCCCCCTCACGTCTAGGCTATTTTAGTCCTTAGCGTGGGATAGGAGCGGGCTGCGGGATCTTTTTTTTCTTTTTTTTTTTTAAATCCGCGTGAGCGGGGTCTTGAACTCGAGACCTCTTGGCTCTGATACCATATAGAATTGCTGCACTAGCCATCTAGACCAAAAGTCCGAACTGATGGAAAGGGGCTAGGCAATATATTTATATTCAACATAAGACCCGGCCGAGTTTTGCAGGAAGAGACCCGGACAAACGAGTTAATGATGTGAGCTTGATGGATGGATCGTATCGGTGCATATGTGATAAATATATATCTTATGTGTGAAGGAATGAATGAATTATAGTAAATATATTACTTGGCTGTCTCGTGAACATGGACAGGCCAACTTCTTCTCGACTTCGAGCTACCTTTCTGAGAGCAAGTGAGCATGTTTGACTGGACTAGGTCAGAAACGTCAGACATCTTTCTCCCTCTCTGATCACACACATTCTAGCGGGCATATATATATAGTAGGTTTGTGCACGGTAGGCAACAAAAAAGTACTTAAAAATAGCAGTCCTAGCTAAGAGTTCATCATTGTTTGGCCAAACCAAACTCTCTGGCTCTCTCCGCATATAGGTACTTGATTCTGGAGCAGCATCAGTTGTGTGTGTGTACCCGAAGCTAATTGGGATCAGGGATCGGACCAAGTTGAAGTGCTAGCTCTAGCTGCCCGGGGAAAGAGAAAATATGAGAGGGTTTGAGAGGAGAGGCGTCCGGCAGTACAACCGGTCCGACGAGCCGCGGATGAGATGGACAGAGGAGTTGCACCGGCAGTTCATCGAGGCTGTCAACTGCCTCGGCGGCCCGGACGGTTAGTTCTTCTTCTTCTTCTTCTTCTTCTTCTTCTTCTTCAACTTCTTCTTCTTCTTCTTCTTCTTCTTCTTCTTCTTCTTCATGCCGGCCGACGTTTGCATGGTTGATAAATTGAATTTTATGATTTTTCACTACTAAGCAATCTATATTATTATTTCATGGTATGGGCCGATTAAAGGCAGTACTGCTTTCTCAATTTAGTATTGCTGTAGGCTTTAGCGCTGTGTGTGTGCATGGTAGGTTAGGCCAGAGTTCGTTCAAGTTCAAGTTCATGGAAGAAGGGATAATAGATAGAAAATCCCACGTGATATGCGTGCATGAGATTTCCCTCCCTCTCCCTCCTTTATTGGCTGAATTATTTGTCTTTTAAGTACTTACGTCACTATAATTAATGGTGCAAATGATGGTTAACACCTCTCAACTTCACAAAATAGTGGATATAATCATAGATATGCATTTCGGGTGTTAAATGGGGTTAGTCAATAAGTTTAGTAAGCAATTTCCTATACATGGTGGGTATTTACAAGGTAACCCGAGAGCAGCTGTTACTCATTCTAAAATTATAGATCTCAAAATATCATCTCCATCTCTCCTTTCTTTTTTATATGTTCCTTCGAATCCGCTTATGTTTCAGACTCTCAGTTGAGTGAGGTTTTCTTAAATTTCAATCGATTTAAAAAAGTACAACTTCAGTTTAGTGAAAGGTGTAGCTTGCACTTTTCCTCCCAGTTAAAAGTGCAAGTTGCGATTTACCCTTGCTATGCCATACTACTATGGATGTTATTAGTCAACTTAATTATAGAAATTACTGTAGAACCATATGTTATGTTCTTCTTTGCAATGCCATCGATGCTGCACTTTCATCGATCTTGTGCTGACATCCATATTCTCTTCACAAATCTTGTGTGCAGAGGCAACGCCTAAGCGGATTCTTCAGCTGATGGGCGTGAAGGGAGTCAGCATATCTCACATCAAGAGCCATCTTCAGATGTACAGAACGAGCTCTAGCAGCAATAACAACAGCAGCGACACTCCAGGCAATGCGCCTTTGAATCGTCGTCGTCAAGATCACTGCGTCGATGATGCGCCACGAGATAGGAACAACGACACACCAGCTGCTTCGGGCATGATCAAGGCTTCCTCTTACGGCGGCCAGCACCACCACTCGTACCAAATGTGAGTACCAAAAGTTCTGGTTGTCAATCCAGTTCTTAGTCAAGTATCAATATCCATAGTATCATTCAGTAGTTAACTGGACATGCATGCTAATTTTGCAGACCGTCGATCGACGAGGTTTTCAGGAATTGGGAGCAGAGTAGAGGGCTGCCGTGGAACTCAAGCATGCTCATTACCACGGAGAAGGTAATTAATTAACAGTACTAGCATTTTTTACTACATCGGTCAATAAGGAGATGCAACTAAAAATCTATGGACAGATAAGTTGGTTAGGTCTGAGGCACCAGACTATGCCAAACTATTTGTACTGTACATGCATATATACACTGCCGTGTATTGACTGCCAAGGGGAGATATGCTTTGTAATAATCAAGTCGCAATGTTTATTGTTAGCACGAGATTAGCAGTACTAGGAACGTGTTACTGACATGGCTACGTAACTTTGCAGGCGATCGGCTGGCCATGTCATACTGAGAGCAGGACGCGTCAGAACTACAAGCAGACGGCGGCGGGCTGTGACCTGACGCTGTCGATCGGCCAGCGGGAGGAGGCGGCGAGCAGCGACGTTGATGGCTCGAGCACGACCACAGAGGAGGCTGCCTTGCCGCCGAGGGACCGATGTTGCTTCGGTTCTTCGGCTGCGGGATCAGCCGGTGACCACCGGCGCCGCTCTGCCGCCGATCTCAACCTTGACCTGAACCTCGACCTCGCCGTCTCGTCTTCTTGGCTCACTTGAGACCTGATCGACAGATCACCAGCTGTGATAGCTAGCTAGGCCCTGTGTAGATATGTACGTATATAGAGCGCTGTATTTGCGTACATATATCGATATAAGTACTGTGATCTGTGAGTAATCTTAGAGATTTTTTACCAGCCATATGTCGATGAATATCATTTTTAGCGGTATATGCGTGCATGGTTTCAGCCGTTTGTATGTATGTATGTAATGCGTATGGTTAATTGGTTCGTTTTTCTAATGGAGATGGAGATTGGTCTGGGTGGTTTTTAGAGATCACTTTTGTTTCGGTGGCCTCCCCCGGGTAAAAATTTGGCTTACGGACGGCCGTGATTTGCCCATAACTTTTGATCGGACGGTTTTGAGGAAAACTTAACTCCTCAATTTTCCTCTTGGGGGAGGACGAAAGGAGGTAAGAGATGTTGTCTCTTCTCTTGGGCTGTCCTGTTTCTGATCAAATGTGACACTAGCTAAGCCGAGAAAAGAGCGGGCCGTTGAGATGGAAATAAGGCAAACGTTCTGCATGTATGACAAAATAGACATGGAAGAAATCATAGATAGGTCATAGGAGTAGGGCATCGTCAAAATATAGCGGCCGGACAAACTCAGTGTGCTGCGATCACGCGCTGCAGTGTGTCACCAGATGGTCCTCTACATATACTTCGTTATCTTGGATGCTAGCTAAGTAAAGCTTTGCACATTATTGATCGTATATCTGTGTATTCCAGATAACATTATACAGTAGAACACGTTTATGGCCTCTCTTTTTTAGATAACAGGCAACTAGTGCCCGCTTTAGATTAGTATAAAGCTATACGGCCATAGAGTGACATAGTATCAACGGTTACAGGACCAGGCTAAACAACCATAATAAGAGTTTAGACTGCACACTGGACACACTTGCCAGATGAGCAGACGTAGAGGTGGTGGAGCGGTGTAGGTCAAGCTGAAGAGCTGCTTAAACATAGTGCCCATCTCGTCTATCACCGGCCACTTTGGATCGCAGGATTGAAGAACACATGAATAGAAAAAACACAGAAATCTTACAAGTTTGCCTTAGCAAATAGAGGATTGTAGAACACACAACAAAGTAGTTTGGATGAAATGCAGAAAAAAACATAGTAAAGGTGTCTCGATCCTACGCACTTGAGTCTAAAAAAAGAGGTTAAAGTGGATGTTAAAATACCTACCGATATTAAGGCATAGGAATCAATTCTATAAGAATTTGGATAGCACCATTCCTTTGATCGAAAGGCAATTCATAGGGGAAAATCACAAGGATTTGAATCCTACAAAAATCATATGAAATTCCTACAATCCAAAAATGATCTTAACTAGTCCATGAAGGAAAGAGAGAAGGATGGAGAGCTCTCCGTGCACAGGCGGCCGGTGAGGGATGGAGAACTTTCTGTGACGATGCCCTCGATCGCCTCCTCCTCCTCAATGACCGGGACGTCTAAAAGTGTGTGTGGTTTTCCTAATTAATAACAATCTGTATAAACTAATGATTTCATTGAGTTACATATATGAAAATATTTTTCTTAGGCAATGCGTGAACACCATTTGATNTTCTCCACCGTGCCCAAGAGAACTATGACTTGGATGTGTCACACTACCGTTTGCACAGCTACTCTGGCAGAGTTTGGGGAATTATTTCAGCTTGAGGAACTCCCCTTTGCACCATGCTGTAGTCGTATTCATTGCTTAAAAGTTATGCAGGCTGAGATAGGGCTTCGTCATTGCTATCCACCGGGGATAGGGCTCCGTGGAAAGATTTCCAAGACTTCTTGGATGTATCATTACTGGAGAGTTGTTCATGGCATCCTGAGAAACAATCTCAATTGCAAATATGGAGAAAAGGGTGAAGTTCGCCAGCGGATGATCAACCTTCTAAACCAGATTGTTCCTCTCTACATGAGAAAGAAGCAAATTGATATTCTTGACTACATATGGCAAGAGATGCGCTTGGTGGTTCTTAGGAACAAGGTTCCCATTTATGGTCCTTATCTGCAGACTCTTTTTAACACCAAGCTAAGCCCTGATGTGGTTGGGTCATATGATATGTATGTGCCTTCTCTTGTTGCTATACCTGCTCCTCCTCCAGATGAACCTGTCTATGTTCCTCCATATCGTGGTCAGAACGATGAAGATGAGGATGGTGAGGTTCCTAAGAAGCAAAATGTTATAATCAAAGCACTCAAGAAGATGAACTGCTTCTTTGCTCTACAAAGGAAATCTGACTACAAGGCCTATGCCAAACAAAAGAGCTACAATCGCAATCAGCGTGCCATTATGACTCAGCTTAACCTTCCTGTTGGTCCTGCAAGCTCAGAGGAAGTCTCAGAGGGCACCTATATGGCACAGAATGAGTACACCTTCTGGTTTGGCGATGACGCCTCTTCTCTTGCTCCATATTGGCAAGGGGATCCTGGTCAGTCGAGCTCCGGTCCAGCTGCACATGATGATGAGTATGATGTTGAGGATGATGATGAAGAGTGATCATGGCTCTCACTGCTATTTCTCCCTTTTTGGTGTCTTGATGCCAAAGGGGGAGAGATTTTTATTTGGGGATTTGCATTACATTTGCGTTTTCATCGCTTGCATGTTTCCTTTCTCATTTGCATGTTTCTTAAGTGAACTCTATTTGTGAACTCTATGTGTTATGTCTCTATTGTAAGGATAATCTTGGACCTCCAATATTTATTGTAAGGATAATCTTGGACCTTCGTTATGTTATTGTAAGGATTTCCTCCATCTATTATCTATTCTTTGGAGTCCATTGCGAAGTGATATTATTCCAAGGTGAGAAAAGTGCTCTTCTCATATGAGGACTATGGTGAGAACTACCGTATGACTTTATTTACTATCTATCACTTGTTCCCATTTGCTCACATAGTATATATATGTCTATCTATCACTTGAGCAATTTTTTGTTAAAAACCTTGTTGGCTTGTAAGCTCTAGGGGGAGTTTCACTCAAAATTTAGACATGCTTAAATGAGACTTATTTTGCAAATCCTTGTGTTGTCATCAAACATCAAAAAGGGGGAGATTGAAAGGACATTGTCCGATAATCTTGTTTTGACGTTTGATTATAACACTTGGAAGTATTTAACATACTCTCTAGTATCAACAGGAAATATGCAAAAAGGAAGAAATGCCGTATTGTCGGAAATGCAACAGGAAAGAAAGGGTGTTCAGCAGGCTGGCCGGCCCCCAGACCGGCCTAGGCCGAAGCAATCTGGTGGGTGACCGGCCCCCAAACCGGCCTAGGCCGGAGTCCTGGCCGGGCTCGTCTGGTGGGTGGCCGGCCCCCAGGCCGGCCTCGGCCGGGCTCCTGGCCGGCGGCCTCTGGTAGGTGGCCGGCCCCCAGGCCGGCCTCGGCCGGGCTCCTGGCCGGCGGCATCTGGTGGGTGGCCGGGCTCCAGGCCGGGGGCTTCTGGTGGGTGGCCGGCCTCCAGGCCGGCCCAGGTCGGGCTCCAGGCCGGCGGCCCAGCTTGTTCCAGTTTGATGATCGTTGGCCGGCCTGCCGCCTGGCCGACCTCCAGACCGGGCACCCCCTTATGACCAACGGCTAGATTTCGGGAGGGGGTACTTATACCCCTCCATCTACCTCGGGACAACTACCACGACCAAAAGAAGAACACCGCCATTGTTTGAAAGCTTCAAATCAATAGATCTCCCTTTCTAGCCACTCAATCACTTAGCCCCTTGAGGATTTGAGAGAGGAGACCTAGTTCTACACTTCAACTAAACCGATTTGATTTCCTCCTTGATTTGTGAGAGGGGGCTTGCTACTCTTGGTGTTCATTGGAACTCTAAGAGGTTGTGGTCCTTCGGAGCTTTGGGAGCTACGAAGACTTTGCCGGGAGCCACCAATTAAGTTGTGGTGCGTGCCCCGGCCTTGGGCATCGAGTCTTGGCGGCTCGGTGCATTTGGTGAAGACCCTCCAACTTGTGGAGTGTGCTTCATCCTTGTAAAGGTTCTAGTTGTCAACCTCAACAGCAACATAGTGACAAGTGCCTCGCCACATCGGTGGTAAGTCACAACGGAGATACGGTGTGCCATATCAAGGCTACTCGGTGTTTCACTTTGGTGAACACCGCGCCGCTCGAACGGAGATTAGCTTCCATTGGGAAGTGAACTTCGGGATAAATCTTCGTGTCATCTTGTTGCTTATCTTTGCACTTACCTTTACTTGTTAGCACTAGCTTACTATATCTATATCTTGTGCTAGTTATCTTTGCTCATCATATAAGGTTGTTCACCTAGTTACATATTCTAGAAAACTTATATTTGAGCAATACCCTTTTAAAATGAAAAAGAAGTAAAATTTGTAGTTAACCTATTCACCCCCCCCTCTAGTTAACCTCATCGATCCTTTCAAATATGAAAAGTGACCAGAGGAGTAATGATAATTAAAAGCAAGTAACTGAGGTTGTAAACAATGTAAAAAGATGGACCGGGGGCTATGGGTTCACTAGTGGAGTCTCTCAAGTAAATAAAATATGCATGTGATGGGTGAACGAATTATAGCTAGGCAATTGACAAAAAGGACATGATAATATTTATGGAGGCATCACAACAAGGAACAAAGACCGTTGAGTCCAACTGCGTCTTTGTCTAAAAAGTCCACCGTGGGATCGCTATCCAGCCTATCACCCAACAGTATTAAGTTGCAAGCAACAGACAATTGCATTAAGTAAAGTGCATGAAGTAAGCAATACTAATATCAAAAGAGACATTAACACCGCTGTTTTACCCTTAGTAGCAACAGCACACCCTCGCCCTTAGACGTTTCTGTCACTCGTGCCAGGAACAAAAGGGGGCATGAACCCACTATCTAGCATAAATACCCTCTCTTGGAGATACACACAATCACTTGGCCAAAAGGGGGCATGAACCCACAATCACCCTTAGTAACTACGCACATCGGAGAGCATGCAAGAACATAATTTACTCATATAAGAATCATACACAATCTGAACATAACTTCATAATCCATCGGATCCCAGCAAACACATCACATAGCATTACAATAATCAATCTTGATCATGTTAGGCAGCTCACAAGATCATAAGATATGAAGCACAAGAGAGAGAGACTACCAACTAGCTACTGCCATGGACCCGTAGTCCAAGGTGAGACTACTCACAAATCATCCCGGAGGAAGGCATGGCGATGAAGAGCCCTCCGGGATCGATCTCCCCTCCGGCAGAGTGCCGGGATCAGCTTCAGATTGGACCCCGAACTAGGGTTTTCGGTGACGGCGCGTCGGGGTCGAGTTTCTGGAAAATAATGGCCGCCTCGATGTTTTTAGGTTAAAATGGATTTTATAGGCGTCGGAGGGGGCCGAGGAGACGCCCCAGGAGCAGGGGCGGGTCCCACCCGCGGGTCCAGGTGGGGCCTGGCAGCAGGCCGCCCCTGCCCTGTGGGTGGCCCCCCAGGCTGCCCTTTGGTCCACATGTGTCTTCCGTCGCATAAAAAATCTCCGTAAATTTTCAGCGCAATCCGAGAATATTTCCAGAAGTAAATTTCCGAAACACAAAAACAGCAAAAACAGGTAACTGGCACTGGGCATCTTGTCGATAGGTTAGTCCGACAAAATGCATAAAAATGATATAAATGACAGTAGAAACATGTGACAATATCACAAAACTAGCATGGATCACCCAAAAATTATAGATACGTTTGAGACGTATCAATGGATTCAACATTGAATCCGATGTAGATAAATATATGCATTGAGTTTTACGAATGAATGAAAATTTCTATGGATCAAAGGTTTCATTAAGTTATATGTGTAGAAATATTCCATGCGAGATATATGAAGAGTATTGGATGAATTAGATGACGAACTCTATATATGAAAGTCAAAATAGGTATCAAGATCATTGATTTGAAGAGGATGAATAGAATATGATCATGAAAAAGAAAGTGAAGAGTAATTCAAGGCGCGAATATTATGTTCAATGATTGAACCCAATTCAATTAATATGAAGTCACATGAAAATAGTGTTCCGAGTTCATTGGAGGAACTCAACGGTGGACATATTTGGGCTTATGTGTTGAGCCATGAAGGGCTAATATCTTTAGAGAAAAATACAGTAGAACGATTCAAGATATGACTTCAAGACAAGGTTATGGTGACCTCGTGAGTTATGTGACTTAAGTCATGGTTGACCAGGTACTGAAACATGTACTAAGGTGAAAAAATTCATTGTGGATCTCAAAAGATTGTATTGAAGCATGAAGAAGACCAAAGTGATGTTCATGGTGAAATTTGAAGAGAAAGTTGAGCCCTTGACAATCATGTCTTTCTTGAGGAAATAAAGATTAAGTGAAGGGTTCATTATAGACCTCAAGATGTCATTGTGATGGAGAGTTAAGGAAAGACAAATGTCGAGCAAGATGAGGTTAAGAATTTTTTTAGAAGATCAACACACGCGCATAAATGATGTACCACATGCATGTGATCAAGTGATTTGGTAAGAAATTTTGAATTGTGTTTTGTGAGCTAGCCCATAATCTATGTGTTTGGTGTTTCTATGTGGATTAGGTACTACTTATGGGCTTGCATCAAAAGTAGAAGATTTCATATAGTCCATGGGAGGATGAGATCAAGTGAAGATGATTATCAAGTTGAGAAGTGCAACTTTGAGATAAGCAAACTTGAGGGATTATATGCTAGAAGTTTGGCATCCATTCGGGGATGATAGCACGTGAAGATGTGCCTAAGTGAGGAAACCCATAGTGCAATATGAGGGAACCATTTGTCAGTCTTCATCAAGCGAGCGATATTTTGTCCACTAGTCTGTGGTGGACCAGGGAGAGGTTGTGGTGCATGCTCCATGATGGACTAGCCCACTAGTCCCTCCACCTAATGGGGTATTTGTTTTGGCCTTCATGTCCCGACTTTCTATTTTTGTTTTGCTTCTTATTTTGATTTCCATTTGTTTTTTCTTTGACTTTGTCAGCTTGACCTTTTTCCATATAGGGGAGTAGGATTATTTATTCCCATAAAAGGAGTCACCTTGAGCCGTAGTCACAAAGGTTTCATCTTGTGGTTACGGGTCTCCAATGTTGATTCTAGGGGGCTTGGTCTTCGAGGGATGTCCACCTTACATTTTCTTTGTTGAAGTGTGCATTGATCACCGGAAAAATCTTGGACAATCAGGGGCACATTCGTGATTTTGGAGCAGACTAGGTTCTTCTATACAGAAAACCAGGCCATTGGGGCCTATTCATGATCTCAAAGAAGTCCTAGGTCAGCATACCGTTGCAGTCACCATTATCCTACAACACTAATCCCGCCAACAAGTAGGGACGACAGGAGACAAAGCCCGTCGACATACCGTTGCAGTCACCATCCAAAGCAAACTTATCAGAGACGTTGCTACCATCATCATCCAAAGTAGCACCACCATACAAAATGATGATTTCTACCCCAACTACAAAGCGGATTAAGGACATCCCCCCTCCTTCATTGTAGCGGACGGTGGGTAGAAGAACCCACAATCTCACCAACGACGGACGAGAGGGGAAACTGGGTCTCGCCTCGTGCGGTTAGGAAAAGAGAAACACAAGTTTTTGCTTTATGAACTGAATCACTCCTTTTTACTTAATTATAAATCAAAGGAAAAATATATTGCATTGGTTCGAAAGAAAAAAAAACTACACAACGAGATTGAAAGCACGACTGAATGCAAATTATGGACTGGGATTAAAATGGATGAGACGATACCTGTAAATGGCTAGACCTCATAGGCTAACTCAACTTTCCCTAATTCATAGAAATAAATCGAATGCTATAACCTTTTTGTGTGTCGAGTTCTATCTGAATATCGATGAAAAATTTGTAAAGCGGCCATGAAACTGATTTAAAACCAGCAGGAACTTGGCATCTGAATGCTGAACCGCCATTTTTCCAAAATAAAACACAGTCTGAACTGTCCGATCTTTCGTAGACGGTCCAGATCGTACTATTCAGAAAACCTTCTCGAGTTTTTGCCTCTCCAAACGAAGCCCTCCTCGGTGAGGATTGTTTCCGAAAAAGTTAGGGTTGGGATCGTCACGGCGGCCCTCATCGGCGGCGTTCAACCGGCGCACAAATCTCCTCCAAGCCCGAGCTCCACCAACCCCCCGCCTTCTCCCCGGCCATTACACACCCCACCCGCCGCCGCCGCCGCCGTTCGTCTGCCGCCGGTGAGGGGCGACGATGTCGATTTTGATCGTCACGAGCGTAGGCGACATCGAACTGGATCTCCACACCGACAAGTGCCCTCTCACCACCAAGAACTTCCTCAAGCTCTGCAAGTAAGCACCCGCATCCTTGTCCCGTTCTATCTGCGGAGTCCTTCTGGTGGTATTGGCAAACGGCCTCAAATCTATTGATCTCGCCTTCACGAAGCTGTTGCGCGTGCAAGTTTGCTATTAGCCTAGCTGTAATCTTGTAAGGTCTATTGGACTGGGAGTAAGAGGATTGGCGCTGATTGTATTTCACTTCGAGCAAGTGAAGCTGTAGTCGCCATCTTAGGGTGAATTAGAGTAGATGATTGCTCTCTGATGCTTACAGCTGTTATGGTCGTTTCATAATGTCCTTTGACATTATCTGAAATGAGACTGTGCTGTAGGTCTTGTTTGCCTTATTGTGATGTAGCTCTTGTGTGTTTTGAGTGGCTTGTTTCCACCCTGTTGAGGATTTAGTATTCCAAATAACAGTGATTATAAATGTGTCTCCTTCTCTTACCACAAAATATTAATGGATGGAAGGAGTTCACGGATGAGTTAATTATTAGTATAAAATGAGATCACCTAGGAGGAACTAGGTAAATTTTCTATGTTAGAAGAAATAGGCACCCAAGTTTGAGTTGAAGCGGGCTGGAACTTGCGTGGTTGGGGTGTACACCCACACCTCGCACCAACTGAGCTAGGCTCAGTTCCGTTTTGTAATCAGGACACTCATTCTTTGGCATTGTGCTTTGACTTGACAGAATGAAGTATTACAATGGCTGTCTGTTCCACAAGGTGGAGAAGGATTTTCTGGCACAATCTGGGGATCCGACTGGAACTGGCAGCGGAGGTGATTCTGTGTACAAGTGAGCATTCCTTACTGAAACTCTGACTAGATGTATTTACCCATCTTATGTTTTTTGTGTGTTTTTCTAAACTCAATGCAATAGAATTTGGTCATTTTAGTCCAATATTACTTCAATCATGGGTGGCAATACTATCAAAGATACGTCTGCCAACTGAATCCTGTTTCTCCAGGTTTCTTTACGGTGATCAAGCTCGATTTTTTAATGATGAAATCCGTCCAGAACTGAGGCATTCCAAAACCGGTACTGTTGCTATGGCAAGTGCTGGTGAGAATTGCAATGCCTCACAGGTACAAAAGTACAATGCTACTGATTATTCATTTTTGAGGGCTTCAGTGCTGAATTTAACGTTTTATTATTTATTTCTGTTTTTAGTTCTACATCACCTTGCGGGATGACATTGACTACCTTGATGATAAGCACACTGTAAGTAGTACCTTATTCAACTGTTGTTTCCTGGGATGGATAGGAGGCTATTAATTGCTTTCTCTTCAATGAGTTTATCTCTCTGTTCTGTCAATTGCAGATCTTTGGGACAGTTGCTGAAGGTGAAAGTTTTGACACACTGACAAAGATAAATGAAGCATACGTTGATGGAAAAGGAAGACCATTTAAGGACATAAGGTAGAATATTGTTTCACACCTTTGGTAAACTGCATAGTCAGGACATATCTGCAAAAGAACATGGCAGTTTAGTTTGATGGCCTTGAGAGCGAAAAGTTTGCCAGCCTTCTCAAATTATGTCTGCTTAGTTTTTCTGTCTCCATTTTGTTTGATGCTGAAATTTTGTTAGAGTTATGTTCTGTTTGTCCCCCAGTTCATTTTTGGAGACAAATATGGCCAAAATCCGAGCTGCCAATTTGATATGTAAAATTTGGCTTGGTTTCCAAGCACTCCTTTTGGCACAAACTAATCAGGACTATTTCTTTTCCAGCATGGCCTTCTTTGTTTCTGCCTGTTCAGTATTTGCTACTTTCATTATGTACAGGATTAAACACACATATATCTTGGACGATCCTTTTGATGATCCTCCTCAGCTTGCTGAACTTATTCCTGGGAATTCTCCATTAGGAAAGCCACGTGATGAGGTAACTGGAGTCGTGCCATTTACACCAAGTTATATTCCATACAGAATGGGCATTTTTAGTCTTCTAGATCTATAGAGAGCTTGTGTTCTCAATGCCATATGATGCCCTCTTGTCTCTCGAGGTGAATATGTCATGTTCTTTTTCCTGTTGCAAATGCACAGGTTGCAGAAGAGCGCCTAGAAGATAGCTGGGTTCCTTTAGATGATACGGTGGATCCTGGTCAGCTTGAGGAGATGATCCGCTCTAAAGAAGCACATACTAATGCAGTGATGCTTGAGAGTGTAAGTCCTGGTGCCATATCAAAGTCATCAGCTTATTCATCAATACTGTTAGTTACTCATGTGGTGTTCATGGCTGATGAAACACATGTTGTTTATTCAGCTCGGAGATATTCCAGATGCTGAGGTCAAACCACCAGACAATGTATTATTTGTTTGTAAACTCAACCCAGTGACACAGGTTAGTATTAGTTCGTAAGTGTTTGCCTAGTTTTCTGCTCCTTTAGATCATCATTTTATTTTTGTCATCCTGCTTTGCTGGCAGCTCGGCGCACATTGTGCTGCTTCTTGTGTTTAGATTTTCTTTTGATACTGTTGTGATTAAGTTGCTTATTATCTTGGACGTCCTAAATGAAATTGTTAATTCCCCACATCGTTTATAACAATCTTTCTTGATATGTAAATTGGTTACTTCAATCATTTTGCAGGATGAAGATTTGTATACAATCTTTTCGCGTTTTGGAACTGTGACATCGTGAGTGCCTTTGTTAACTTCAATTAACATGTGCATCTTGTTTATGCTCTCCTTTAACTTCACATCCCCTTGATTGCAGAGCTGAAATAATTCGTGACTTCAAGACTGGAGATAGCTTATGCTATGCTTTTATTGGTATGCTTATTCTCTCTAAAACTTCTGTACTACAGTGATATCAGATATGCTGTGAAGAAGCAATTGAATAGAAGTAGCAATGTTTTATTTTTGTAGGGAAACTTTGTTCCAGTTTGGTCATCAAACAGTTGCAAAATGTTTGGCCGTTTGGGCCTGCGTCATGAACATATGGTTGCTGGTGTATGCACGTTTGGGTTCCAAATGTTACTAGCCACACATACAATTTGCATCGTGTAGTTTGCTAACAAACTGGTAAAGGGACAAAATGTGTTGTGGACCAGCAGTAGCAGGGAGCCCAAACAGAGGGAGATATGTCCACATTTGAGTTCTAAGTGTTACTAGCTACAATCACATAATGTAGTTTGCTAACAAACTGCTAAATGTACAAAATGTGAACAGACGGAGATTGAGAGTCTTTTAGGGAGCACTATCATATTAAGGATGTATGTAATCATGCTAGGAAATGCTTAAGGGCCATGCAAGCACTGTAGCATAAGGATGCTATTTCATAATCAGCCAAGTATGAATAAATTTATTTCCTCACAGCCATCCCACCTGGCTATCTTCTCCAACCTCTGTCTACCCATCTCCCTACAGCCATCCCACCTGGCTACCGTCAGCAAAGTTGTTAGTTGTGGATCAAGGTTCAGAAAAAAAAATCATCATCAAGCAACTGTGATGTTGTTTGATGCCTAACAACTGAATGTACGGTGAAAAAAAGGAAATAATGAACAGAAAATAAAGAAGCTATTTGGCGCACCTTCAAAGTAATGGCTTATGTTTTAAAGGAGTCTTAGATGCATAGAAGGTTTTAGATGGCGCAGATGTCGTCTAAAGGTTCCAGTTTTGGTATAGTAGAAAGGCTATAACTGTGGTGTTTAAAATATCTTTGACAACATTTCATATTTCGACTGTATTAATTATCAGAGCTGGATGTTGTAATAGAATATGTTAATAGTTTCACTGTCAAAAGAGAAAATTCTAACAATATCTTGATGATCTTTTGTCAGAATTCGAGGTAAAGGAGGCATGTGAACGTGCATTTTTCAAGGTTAGCATCTTACCTGGATTCCTAGTTCTCCACTAATTCACGTTTTGTTACTTATCATTTGTGCACTATTGTACTATGTCAGTTACTCTTTTCACTGAAAGTGTCCTGATAGAGTTGGTACTTTGATAATTCATTGTTGGCTTCAATGTTTATACTTACGACCTGCAATAATGTTGAATATTGGTATTTCTTCCTTGGTAATATCTAGAGAACATTGCTCACTCAATGCTATGCTTGCAGATGGACAATTGTCTGATTGATGATCGGAGGATCCATGTTGATTTTAGTCAGAGTGTTTCAAAATTGTGGGGTCAGTTTAGACAAAGCAAACGAAATGCAAATAAAGGTACATGTCTTGACTGGGTGTTCTTTTCCACGACATTGTTTTATTGTTGCATATGTGAATTCTCTTTATGGTAGACAAAGCTCTAATAGTTAGCTGGGTATGGTACTACACCCTGGACAGTAGACGTTAGACGAGAAGATATTATGTGTCGTACAACATCCAAAGAGAAATGTGAGTTCATTTGAAAAAACTTCTGAAATGTGAACAAAGCGTTCTTAGCTAATAGTACCGTGAAATATGAACTCTAGTTGCAGGCCTAATTCTAATAAGGAAGATCACGTAAGACTTTTTCTTATTCCAGTTTAATTTGGTGGAAGTGGAACATAGTCGCAATGTAACAGTTCCTTTGCAACCAAATATGACATCATCAATACTTTGTTAAGGTCGTTAGAAAGAACTTCTGTAGCATGCTGAAGATGTCAAGAGAAGGTGCCTGGAGGATGTTTAGCAGTGACAACAGTTTCTCTTAGATTGGCAAGAGCCTTGTTAGCCAATGGGAAATGTGAACAGGCTGCCACACATTTTTTTGCCACACCCCAACTCCCCAAGTTAGGCAAGTCGCCACGTGTTCAGTCACCTGTTTGGTTTATAGCTACACATATTGCAAGATTCTTTCGCCGCCAACTGGGTCCCATTTGTCAAACTCTCCTTAGACTCACCAAAGGGTGGCTCCAATCTTCAAGCATCCTGTAGAAACTCGGAAAATATATGATACTATTATTTCTTATTGCAGATGGGTGCTTCAAGTGTGGTGCTCCAAATCACATCGCCCGAGATTGTGACCAAGATGGTGAGCAGAAAACTAAAGGCCCAAATTATGTTCTGAAAGAAGAAAACACTCAGCGAGGCGTGAATAACCGTCGAAGGTCACTCTCCATCTCCTTTCTTACACAATTTTTTAGTCGGCATTGTTACATGCTCTGACAATGTACTCCCATGATGCAGTTACGATTTAGTCTTTGAGGATGATGCTGCCCATCAGAAAACTGACCGAAGGAAGGTTCAGAAAGTAGATGACCGGAGATCAGAGCTACCACCTCGCGGTGATCACGATAGGAACAGCCGGGAGAGAGGTCAGAGCGACGAGAAAGGAAGCAGACAAGGTAAAGAAGGTGATATGAGCCGAGGCCGAGACGGGCGGAGGCAAGATGACTACCCCGGTTACAACAGATCTGGTGACCGAAGCTCCGGCAGGCACGACGACAGCAGATACGAGAGCAGGAGCAGAAACAGGGATGATGATGATCAAGACTATAAACGGAGATCAGGAGTTGGTCGACATGACCGGGATAAGCCCGACAGCGAGCGGCGCCACAGGGCAGATGATGACCGTGGAAAGGGTGATCGTCACAAGAGAGACGAACGTGACCGCAGGGCACGGAGCCCTGATACGGATAGACATAGACGAGAAGACAGTGGGCACCGCGAGCGTGAGGCGAGCAAGCACAGGGAAAGGCGACACCGGGATGATAGATAGGCTGCTCTATCACCTGTCAGTTTTGTCCTGCCTCTTTTGCACTGAGTTTATGATGTAGACAAAACGTGTAGCTCAAAGTCAATAGTTGTAGACTGTAAACAGTGTATTACCAGAGTTTCGGAGGTTTTTGTTACAAGATCATACCTGAATGTTTTGTTGTACTGTACTGATGTTTACTATCCGTTGCTTAATCCATCATCTGAAGGGAACAATTGTCCTTGTTTCTGCAATGTAAGCGTTACCTTTACTTTTTCTTGGGAGTGAATTGTCCTGTTTTTTTTTGTCAGTGAAATTAGAGCTTTACATTGTACGCTTAGCTTGGAAAACATAGCATAGCCTCATACTGATGGTAGATGTGTACGGATGCCGAGTTTCTTCGTCAAAGTTTTTTATGATCTGCCACAGTTAAGAATTGGAAGTGCGACGACATTTTTATCCTCTGCATGTTAGAGCGGGCTGCAAGGCATCAAAGCCCAAGACAACAGGCTTCTATTAGGCTTTACCGATGCTGAGGCCCATTCGGGAGATTGTCGCAAAGCAGCGCGCTCTCGTTTAGAAGAATAGTCCCACACCGCTCGCTGAGACCGAGCTGCGCTCACCATCCTGCTACATATACGCAGGTACCTGCTCAGTCGGAACTCAAGCAGCTGCGTGGTGAGCACAAAGCGAACTATTCTTTCGCCTTTTACTAAAGAATACCGTGTGCGCGCCACACATGTGCAGCATACTCTAATTTTTAAAGGGTGGCCTTCTTTCTAAGGAGGTACCCACAAATCCAAGTTTAAATTTGGAAAATGCTGGTGTTCCCCGAGGGATCGAGCGTTCTCAACCTCCGCCGCGTGTCCTTCTGCGTGGTGGCTACGGGCCAGCTTATACCTTCCACGCGAGTCTCCTCCGCATGATTTCTTCCCCATTTTTTTCCACTGCACTGTGGCTGGTCGTAGTTCGCCGTTCCCCATTTTTTTTCCTCTGCACTGTGGCCGGTCGTAGTTCGCCGGCCGCCATGCCTCACACCCCAGCTCCTCGTGCTTCCCTCTCTACCTCACGCGGCAACCTCGCCCAACTCGCGCCGCCCTGCTACATGGATCCTCCTCGACGAGACCTCACGTCGTCCTCGCCCAGGTCGCGCCGCCCTGCTCCATGGATCCTCCTCAACGAGACCTCACGTCGTCCTCGCCCAGCTCGCGCCGCCCTACTCCATGGATCCTCCTCGACGAGACCTCACGTCGTCCTCACCCTGACGCCGCCCGCGACTGCTTCAAGTCCGGCACGGGGTTGCTGCAAGTGACCGACGCCGAGGCCCGCGCCCGCTGCCGCCGCCGCCATGGCCGAGGCCCGCGCCCGCCGCCGCTGCCCTCGGCCATCCTCCTCCGCGTCGCCGACGACCTCGCCCTGATCCGCTCCTCCCTCCTCTCCCTCACCTCCTCCTCCAACGCCGTCTCCCGCCCTTCCTCTGCAACGGTGGGCGGTGATGCTCCCATGGCACGACGGCGCTGCTGTCGTGGTGGTGACGCGGTGCTCCCATGGCACGGCGGCGCTGCTGTCGTGGTGGTGGTGTGGTGCTCTCATGGCTCGGGAGGCGCTGCTGCCATGGCACGGCGGGCGATGCTACCAACGGCGGCGAACACCGCTACCTATGGCTACGGCGGCCGGTGATGCTACCAACGTTCCCCGGCGGCGTTTTTCCGGATGCTGCAATACAACATTTTTTTCTTCTATTATAGTTATGTGGTTTTGCTACAATAGTATAAAGTTTTTGCTACAATGTCTCCGGCGAGTCTCTGGCGTCCGGCAACATCTCCGGCGAGTTCTCTGTCCAACTGTTCTGTTTATCTATTTTATGTGTCGAATCGTTTTTTGCTACAATAGCATTTTCTTTTACTACCGCGGGACCGTTATTTGCTACCTAGTAGCAAAAACGGGATTTAAAAAAATAAAAGAGACATGTGTCGCTCAGGGGACCGGGGGATGGAAACATCCGATCCCCGGGGGGACGCCTAGTCCTGTCCTTTAAATTTTTACATGTATTGCTCCTGGTTTAGACCAGTGATCTCACGCTCTTATTTTAGAGCAGTTGGAAACAAGTCGGTTAGAAGCAGACCAGAAAGGACTGTAGGAGTCTGACAAAGATGATCGTTGTGTCGTCAGATTTTTTATTTTTTTGCTCCTTGAGGCTATTTCTGAAGGAAGATTATGCATTGACAAAATGCTGCCGTGTACTGACAGATAAATACGTGTCCCTCATTGTAGTGGTCAAATGTACGTTTTAGCATCCATAGATTTTAGAATAAAATCCATGCCTAGTAGCACACAATTGCCATGTAAATTGCAATTATGAAAATGTAGAATTTAGCAAAATGTACGGTAACTTTTTAGCATGTAGATTATATGTATAATGTGACAAAGAGCTCCATTGCTCCCATCCGTTGCACGAACATCAATCTTCCTGCAATTTTGCGTGACTTCCGTGCGATCATCGCTCAATTCCCATCACAACTTTGGGTTGCCCATGTACTTGAAGGTTTCGACGAGTTCACCTCTAAGCATTAATTGACAAAGCTTTTCTAGGCTAAACCCCTAGGAAGGAAGATTCATCACCGGCGCAGGCTACACTGAGTTGCACTGAGTTGGTCAAACCAGTCCTGGCTTCACTACCTATCTTTCTGCTAACATCAATCATGGCTGACAAAGGCCCGCTCAAAGTCTTCGACAAGATAAGATGCACTTTGGGTTTGCCGTGTCGCAATTAGTGGAAAAAAATGCAAATTCAACTTGGCAAAGGGTTATCACCCCAATGGTAAGGGCGACCTTGGAATCCTCGACCTCGAAAAGTTCACTCGCACGCTAAGATTTCAGTGGCTCTGGTATGTGTGGGTGGCTCCAGGCGAGTCCGGGGTGGGCCTTGAGACACCAAACAACAATACATATACAACACTTTTATCAGGGTGACCGTTGGAGACAACATGATGACGTTTTTCTTGTCATAATCCCGACTTAATGGATTGGCTCCAAAGATGTTGGCCTCAAATTTTTTTGAGATCTCGAAGTGGAGAAAAGATCGGTTCACGACGCCATCTGAAACCACAAATGCATTTTCTATCTATCAGAAGACAACTTCATGATTGAGCACATTGAGCAATTCATTAACGCCCAAGGTCTCCATGAGGACGTGGTGCTATCCCCGGGTATGGAGGATTCTATTTTCTGGACATTGGCGGCAAACGACCATGCTCGACAAGTCCGGCTTATAAAGCTTTCTTGGCTCAAATACACGCGCCTTTAATAAGATCGTCTAGAAGACATGTGCGTCTCCCGAGTGCCTCTTCTTCGCCCAACTATCTCTCATATAAATTATGACCGCCTCGTGATCAAAGGTTGGGGCCATCAACCCATTTGATAGACGTGCAAGTGATTGCCAGAGATTGCCAGGCACATCTTATGTGAGTGTCGTCATTCCAAGCGTATTTGGCTGGCGGTGGCCTCCTACTATCGTTATGTTCCTTGATTTAGAGCCTAGGATCCAATGGACTAATGGTGTGGCAATATTGGTTCACCATCTCCAGACACACACCTCATGCCCGAAGGGCTCATATCGGCCTTCACGCTTACAACTTAGGAAACATGGAAGAAAAGAAACGCAAGAGTTTTCAAGAACAAATAATCAATGAAATTATTGCTATTGCAGAAAATCCAGGATATACACACGAATTAGATTATGGCTGGTACCAAACATCTAGCGGAAATAGTTGGTCTATCTATTTAGATTTTTCCTACTTTTTTGCTTCCGATGTCTTTGTGCCATGTTTGTTCGCTCCGCTCTCCTTCTATAGCAATATAAAAGACAATTTTTTGCCTGATATTAAAAAATTGTATAATGTGAGGTGGTGGAAAGAATTGTACTATGCTAATTAAATATTGTAAACGTGGTAGATATTAAGATAGTTCTAGCCAACTTTATAACAAAACGATACTAAATTAATTATACCAATTGTGTTCCTTTTAAAAGGCTTTTGGTTACAATACCGACTAACCCAATTTGAAGGGTTAGGCCGAGTCCATAAACCATATTAAGGTATTTATACTAATTTTTTTTACTTTTTCATAACTCATCTCTCCACTTTATGTATGTCGCTTTATTGTCACATCCGTAAATATAATCTCATAAATACTATTTCTAGTAATGATTACCAAAATTATGAGTGTAATCATGCCCCGAAGTAAACATATTTTACATCATTCTATTTATCATTGCAAATACATATTTCTTGAGCTATGTGAAAACTTTAGTTGTCAAAACATTCATTTTTTTAACATTTTGTCATGTTTAATAAAACCTTATAATACAATGGATTGGCCCTAAGTGTAACATATCGTGGTACTACACATATTAATATATGTATCTTAGTGTATAATTTGTTTACAAGTGTCCTTTCCCGTGGTATATGTAAATATTTCAATAGATCTTGGTAGAGTGTTCTAGAGTGCATTAAACCTGACATATAATTTGATGGATGTTTCTAGAGTATAAATATCGGATTTAATTGTTACTAATTAAATAGGTACTTCTATGTATGAAGTGTCAACAAGATGGTTTTCCCGAATCCTCGTCCTCTCTTCGTATTTTTCATATGATGCTATTCCTGGCAAAAAAAATGGCTGAAAGGATTAATGTTTTCTCAAATTTCCCAGATAAATAAATCACATGATGCAACTCCCACAAAAACATATAACATGCCACTTCCTCGTTAAGAAAGTACCCATAATGCTATCTCAAAGAAAGTTCAAGCGTCCTATAACGTTAATATATTTTCCATTCAAAAAAATGTTAATGGTTGATCATTTGCAATAAAACCGTATGATCTCCTAAATAAACTATTTGCGATTAACTAAGTATAGAACTTAAGCAAGTTCTAATATCACTAGATAAAGAAATCTAACTTAGTCGAGCAACATTATGAGATGAAATGCAACAAGTTGAGACCGATAAAATAGCAGCGGGCCTCCATGCAGCCAACTAAAATGTGAAATCCACTTTGACACCCGGGTGTATATATGGACCCAATATTTAAAACTAAATTTTTAAATGTCGATTTTTTTTTGAAATAAACTTTTGTGGGTATATCTTCACATTCAATGGGTTCACAAAGTCGTTCTGTGAAAAATCGATATTTTGTGTGGCGTGAGTAAAAAAGATGTTGTGAAAAGTTTTATTTTATCACCAATTTTTTATTTTTTCATAGGCCAGAAAAATGTCGGTTCTTCATGAAACAACATCGTAAACACATAGGGTGTTAAGTTTTATGCACAATTTTTTTTTTGCAATTCTTTTGACATTTCAAAACACGTTTAAAATTAAATTTTCCGAAACACCTTCCCTCAACTAAAAGATACTACCTCCATTCTTCAAAGTAAGGCCTATTTTCTTTTTTTAAGTCAAACAACATATTGTTGATCAATTTTTTTTCAAAATAACCGTTAACGTTTACAATACGAAATCAATACCGCTAGATACATTATGAAATATATTTTTAAATATTACTCATGTAGTATTATAATTGTAGCTATTTTTTAAAAATCTTGGTCAAATTTACATTGCTTGACTATAAAAATAAATATAGTCTTACTTTAGGAATGGAGTGAGTACTGTACTACGTATCAAAAGGAGAGGGCGGCGATATGGAGGCCGGGCTACAGGTAGTCCGGTATCCATGCCGTTTGTGCGCTCGCCGAGCTCTCGATCCGGCATACTCGGGAATTATGTACGAATTGATAATGTTTGCTAATTAATATGTGCCAGTGTATTCCGCCAGCATGCAGTTGCGCTCGTACATGTGCCTGGGGTCAGCGCATGATGGGCGCGGGGCATTGCCCACTTGATTAGCATTGTCACTCAGCCGGACACATGTTTTTCAGTAAAAAGGGTTTGTTGTTCACGGTCTGGGTACTTTGCGTAGACAGTACGACTAGGTCACATAAGAAAATCTATGTAGGCCAAAAAAAAACCCCAAAATCTAAAGAGAAAACGTGCCCTACCTAGTCTCTCAGAACATACACAAACATAAGTTGCTAGGGTATTTTTTATTTTTACATGGCATTTTTTTCTGGTTTTTTCTTATATTTTCTCTGAGCCATAGGATGCTGATCATGCGGGGGCAGGAATGCGTCGCGCCCTCGCGCGATAATCCTCACGTTCACGCGATAGGACAGTTCAAAAAAATAAAACCCGTGCCTTTTGTGTTTGACGACCGATGGAAAGCGTGAGGCGTCTTTTTCGAGATGAATTTGAGTGTTCTTAGCTTAACCTTAATGGTCTGTCGATATTATGTTGCCTAAACATTCTGCTATGGAAAAGCAAGTGTTGCTAAATTTTACAAAACTCGCATGGTTTTTTTATGAGAGGTGGAATTAATGATGTTGAGGAAAAAACTGCCAATTGTGCGATTTGGACACATGACTCAAACAAATATGACGTCTAGAGTAATGCAAATTGAAATAGAAAAAAAAACTTTTAAGAACTAATGGCGGCTGAACATAATTCAATATGCCTCCTCTAACGGAAATGTTCAACTACACCAAAAACGCCTGACAATCAATAAACCACATGATCAGCGTACCCAGTGATTCCCCAAATGCATTTCGACCATGCAAAATCCCAACCATGATGTTGGTTGCACAGGCGGAGCTATGTTGAGGTCGGGGGGGGGGGGGGGGGGGGGGGGCCGCTGCCACCCCCAGCCCAAATTAATTTTCTTGGTTAGTAGTTAGTAATTTGCTTAGATTTGAAATAATCAGAACTTTCGGCCCCCCATAATCAAAACTTTCGGCCCCCCAGCTGCAGCTTACGGGCCTTGTCCCTTTGTCCACTGAGGGAAAAGCCTTTCACGGAGAAGAAAGAGAGCATCGCTCTCGCCCGCAGAGGCGAGCGCAGGCGCATCAGCGACCCCCCTGTCCCCGTCGGACGTCGCCCCTCGGTCTCCGACCAAGCTGCCGGGCTGCCGGCGAACGACGCCGAGCGAAGCCCCCCTCCCCCTGCCGGCCTGCCCCCGTCTGTCTCCCCCGACCTGGCGGCCGGCAACCAGCAGCAGCGGCCCGACTGCCGCTGACCAGCAGCGGCGACCTGACGGCCGAGCGACGAGCAGGAAGCAGCGGCAACCCGGCGGCCGAGCGACGAGCGGGAAGCAGCAGCAGCCCTCCTCCATGATTATTGGCAATTCTTAGTGGTAGTTGAGTACACCGTGGATTAGAACGTTCTTCTCAATCCCAAATTTCTTTCTGCTTAAGTAGTTTATTGGATTCAGAGTAAGAGTGAGATCCGTGGTGCTAAAAATTGGAAACTGGACAGAAAATGAATAAAAAAAAAAGGCAACATTCAGTCATATACGTATTTTGCAATCAATGTGGCCAATATATCAATATAAATTTGTCTCAAGGCTATTATTGTGGTGGCTCATTTTTTCATCTTTCGCCCCCCCCCCCCCCCCCCCCCCCCCCCAATTTTTTTTTGAAGCTCCGCCACTGGTTGGTTGGTGGCAAGGCATTGCCTACATAATTAGTGTTGCTACTCAGCGGGATACATGTCCTTGGGTAAGAAGGTTCTGATTTTCACCTTCTAGATATTTTTTGGAGACAGTAGGTCAGGTCACCTAAAAAAAAATCTATGTCCACCAAAAAAAAAGTTTTTCGGTGAGATAATGGCACCTCGTCTGAGACGAGAGTTATTTTGAACTTGAATTTTTTTTAATAATTGTCAATTCGATTTGATGCGATTGACCGAACGGATACGAGTTCAAGTTCCCGATGTAAAACATTATCAGCCGTGCTGCCAGTAATATTTATTATCGGATAAAAATGACGCGTGGTAGAATCAATTTGTTTGTGACCATCCCGTGACCAAACTATGTGAGTCAACATATTTGTGGTCGCTGTTCTTTGTAATATTAGGGGTGGTTGTGTGTATTTCTTGTTTATGGATTAAAAAATAGAGAAAAAAATATTTTATGCATTCGTTTTTTGTGACCCTCCCGTGATGCTTGTTTGATTTTTTCGACCACGCGATTAATACTATGTGTTTTTTCTCTGGTTGGCGTGGCACAGATACCAGACTTGACAACACATGCTGCTTGGCTCATGTCCAACGGGCAAAAATACTAGTGGCCCATCTGCTGTCGCTGTCTGAGCCCATACGCAACGGTCTGCGGCACATGATAACATGGGCCACTGGTCGATTAGTGTTGGGCTAGCACATGTTCAAGAGAACCTGTCCCACGGTGAATACGGCCTACTATATGAAACCCTGAACGCAGAATACATTGAATACAACGGGAGCTCCTATACATCGCTTTGCGCGGATCCTATATCCCGCGTACTGCGGAGCTAACATAGCTCCGCGTACCAACCGGTCGCGGATGGGCCGGCCCATTAAGAGCGAATCCGGTTTTTTTCACTGTTTTTCTATTTCTTTCTCCTTTTTCTTTTTTCTTTTCTCTTTTTTCGTTTCTTTGTTTATTTTTTTTTGTTTTTCTTCTTTGCATTTCTTCTTTTTTTTCGTTTTTATTATTTCTTTTTATGTTCATTTTATTTTTTCCTTTTTTGTCTTCTGTCTTTTTTTGAGTTTAGATTTGAGTTTTTTGTTCAAGTAATAAAAATGTTTTTATTGAGAAATTGTTTATATTTAAAAATAATTTAAATAATAAATTTTAAAAAATCATTCAAGTAACATAAATGTTCATATTTGAAAATCGTTCGAATGAGGTAAATATTATTATCGTAAAATCGCTCAAATAATATAAATGTTCATATTTCAAAATCGTTCAAATGAGGTAACTTAAATGTTTCTTATTGTAAAATCGTTCAAATAACATAAATATTCATATTTGAAAATTGTTCAAATGAGGTAAATGTTCATAAATGTTTTTGTTCATTTTTTTAAAAATTGTTAAAAAGTAGCTACCGTTCACAAACCTTTTTTGTTCACCTTTTAGAAACCGTTCAAAAATAATTTCCGTTCGATGATATTTTCTGTACACTTTTAAAATAATTTCGGATCAGTTTTATTTAAATTTTTCATAAATTGTTTCCATTCAAATACTTATTTTGTTCACTTTTTTAATTGTTCATAATTAATTTTCGTTCACAGAATTTTTCTGTTCACCTTTTAAAATCATTCATAAATAAATTTCGTTCATCGACCTTTTCTGTTCACATTGTCAAAATTGTTTAAAAATAATTTATGTTCACCACCATTATTTATTGATTTTTAAAATCATTCTAAAACGGTTTTTGTTCAAATAACATAATTATTCATTTTTAAAAATCATTTAAATAAGATAAATATTTATTAAAAATCTTTCAAATAACATAAAAGTTTATATTTAAACATTCGTTCAAATACATAATTTTCATTTTGTAAAATCAATCAAATACAATAAATATATTATTTTTAATATATAGAAATATATTTTTATTACAATTATTTTTATTTTTTTCACAAATATCAACACATTTTCTTCTTATAGTATAAAAAATAAAATAAAAAATAAATAAAACAAAAAATAAAGAAGAAAAAATGAGCGTACCTGTACAGTTTTTGGGCCGGCCCATTTCACGCGCAGTGGGTGCGCGGCGCTGTCCTACTTCCGCGTAAGGCGGGGTATAGGGGCACCCATCGCTTTGTAGCGACGGAACGCTGCTGCGTCGCCTACTAGCGAACCTAAATGGGCTTGGCCCATATACTGGTTCTGATGAGAAAATAGCAGCGCATCCTTCTTTTGAAAAGTGACGGTTTATTTTCATTCGCGGACTGTTTCTTCCCGGCTTAGACCTCGCGCGCGTAGTACTGCTATTTTCGTTCTACTCTTTTCGTTCCCATATATAATGTAAGTGGTAGAAACAGACTTTTATATGATATTCTTTTGAACTATAGTTTTTGTGGACTGGTTCGTACGCTCTTTGCTGACTTGATTCTTTTCAGCTTGTTCTCTTTTCGTTTCCCATTCACTATTTGAACTGTTGTTTCTGTTTTTGGACGAACCAAAAAATATCACTCGGTAGTAGTACTACTTAGTATCGAATTGAAGAAAATATAAAGGGACTATAGTAATAAGTATTTTGTTGGTGAACGGAAATTATTTTTGAACGATTATAAAAAACAAAAAATATCAGTGAACAGAAACTATCTTTTGAACGGTTTTAATAAATGAACAAAATAAATGCCGTTGAACAGAAAAATATTTTTGAACGGTTTCAAATAAATGAACAAAAGTGACAATGCGGGTGAACGGAAATTATTTTCGAACGATTTTTTAAAATGAACAAAAGGAAAATGTCAATGAACAGAAACTAGGTTTGAATGATTTTAAAAACGAACAAAAAAAGTTGAACAGAAACTATGCTTGAACGGTTTAAAAAGTGAAGAGAAAAATGTCGATAAACGAAAACTAATTTTGAACCGTTTCTAAAAAGGTGAACGAAAGTAATATCAGTGCATCAAAATTATTTTTAAAAAACTTGAATAGAAAAATGTTGGTGAACGAAAAATATTATCGCAAATTATTCTTAAATGATTTTAACAGAAAGTCAATTTGAACGATTCTAAAAAATAAACAAAAAATGTCGAGGAACGTAAACTATTTTGGCGGGATTTTAAAAAATGCACTAAAAAATGTTGGTGAACAGAAACTATATATGAACAAATTTAATAAATGAACAAAAAAATGCCATTGAGATCTATGTTTGAACGATTTCAACAAATGAACAAAAAAAGAAAATGCCAATGAACATAGAGTATGTTTGAACGATTTTAAAAATGAACACAAAAAATATGGATGAACATAAACATTTTTTGAACGGTTTTGAAAAGTAAAGAGAAAATTATCGGTGAACCAAAAAGAATGTATGAACGATTTTAGAAACATGTGAACAAAAAAATGTAGATAAAAAAGAAACTAATTTTGTTCTTAAATGATTTTAAGAGTGAAACGGAAAAAATATCGGTGAACGAAAAGTAAATTTGAACGATTATAAAAAAATGAACAAAAAATGCCGAGGAACATAAACTATTTCCGCGGGATTTTAAAAAATATGCTAAAAAAATCGGTGAACAGAAACTATATATATGAACTAATAAATGAAAAAAAATACCGTTGAATCCTACACCAACAATACTACAACGCTTTGACCAGCACCAAATCGCAGCATTCGATTGCTAGTACCTTGAGGAGTACTCCGTGTAATGTCGTCATCAACCTGCAGCTTCGGTTCCGCTGCCGCGGAGAACTAGGTTGGACCATCCATCCATGGTTGGACCTTGGACGTGAGCTGTTTTCACCGTGATGCCCTCTTATGCACTTACGCACAAGCTTTCTGCCACAGCCAAGCTACCAGTAGCTGTTTTGAGCAGCCAGCGCTGGCAAAAGAAGCAGTCTGAAACAGCGAGCAGGAAAGAAACGCTTCAGCGAAAAAAAAAGGTCGAGAAGGAAGCAGGACGCCTCGGGACTGAAATGGGCCGGCCCAGAAACGGTCGCGTTCAGGCGACGCTGGCGAATATAGCGTCGCTAATGAGCGATACATAGGGTTTGCCGAATACAACGATGGGGTGGAACTGTGGCATGCATCGTAACCAGATTCGTAAGGTGGAGATACCGGGCTACCTGTAGCCCGGCCTCCAAATCGACTTTTCGATCAAAAGGAGCTATACTAGTTCCAAGAAGTAGCATTTATTTAGGGCAACCAACTATACCGGTTCCAGCGGATAAAGCTTGCGCTGCGGCGCGGAGAAGCAGACGCAGTCGGGCCCCTTGGGGAAATGCGGAGCGTTGATGCCCATCTCCGAGTTGAGGTCGGCGTCGTAGAGGAACGCGCTGTCGTTGGCGCCGGAGTCCGCGAGCAGGAGGCTGTTCTCTCTCAGCAGAGCGGAGAAGAAGGAATGCATCGGCGGCTTGCTGACACCTGGATTTGATTCGAACCTGAATCGCGGCTTCTGTAATCTGAGGTGATCGCTCGACACTTCTGATTTCTTCTTCTCCGAAGGTTCGGCATGTGCTTGTGTCGAGCGACGGCGGGTGGAAGAGGTGCTTCCAGGGGTCGACGAGGTAGAGAGAATGGACGCGGGTGTTCATGTCCTGCACTATGAGGTTCAGAAACCGAACGATTCGTCCTCTCCATATATAATCCAGACTGATCGAGTCTAGATCTGCTCTGCTGCGTTCGAGAGCTACTGATCTGCACAACCACATAATTATTCCAGCGGAACTAATCTAGGTCACGGCGTGACGCCATTTTCCAGTTCAAGTTTTAACTGGGCCGGGCCGGCATACACTAGGCCACAGTCGGGTTATTAGGGCACTTTCGTTGGGGCACTTTCGAAATTGCCTCAATAGTTAACCATTTAGAGGCACTTTGAATAAAATGCCACAAATTCATATAGAATTTGAGGCACTTTAACAAAATGCCTCTATTTGTATAAGCTATAGAGGCACTTTTTAAAAGTGTCCCAATAGGTCATTACCTATAGTGGCACTTTTCAAAAATGACACTATAGGTCATTACCTATAGTGGCACTTTAGAGAAGTGCCTCAATAGGTCATTGCCTATAGTGGCACTTTAGAGAAGTGCCCCAATAGGTCACTACCTATTGGGGCACTTTAGAGAAGTGCCCCAATAGGTCACTACTTATATAGGCACTTTTCAAAAATGCCCCAATAGGTCATTACATGTTGTGTTTAGAAATTATGGTCTCTACCTGCACAATTTCCAATAGAAGCGTGAACTTCATTCTCTCCTCTTTTCACATGGATTGTAAAAGTTGATGTTTGACGATATTTTGTCACATTGTATCAGTCCCCACATATCATGCACAAGATATATAAATTAACGATGGCTGCGATATTTACATGCGCAAGTGAAAATAATAAAATAAATGTGTTAGTGGCAAGACTATCACGTGCATAATTTCTTGAGAAGATTGAACTAAAGTCAGTGTGCTTAATTAATCGTGCGGCTAACTTGATGAAGCCCACGTACCGCCGGACAAACAAGCATGGCCTAGCTATATGATTAGCAGCTTTGGCATGGATCGATACTTATCCAACTAGCAACAAACTAGCATGTATTTAGCTGAGCAGTACGCATATGCAATCGGGTGATGCACATGCATGAACGGCCACGAAAGAATCGGTCACTCGCGAAGGTCTCCGCTGGGGCGCGCCTGAAAAATCTCAGGGCCGGCAGCTGACCTAGCTCTGCCCTATATAAGGCCATCGATTCATCTCACGGGAGGGACGCACAAACCAAGAGAGAGCCGCCAGACTGCACATACTTGGCTCACGGCCATCAGGCCAGATATCTAAGTTGAGCTGGCTATTTATGCAGGTTTCCGCAAGTGAGGGTTGGCGACACGCACACTCAAGATCATGTTGCGATCGAGTGGTGCAACGATGAAAACCTCGATAATTTTGTGTGATACCAGTATATGGCAAATCTCCATACGTTGACATATGGACACTCAAGATCATGTGGCGAAAATATATGATATGACAAGATCGATGAAAGTTGATAGAAAAACATGGCCACGGTGCAAGAATATAATTTTGCCCCTATGTTAGGCGAAGTAAGATAATATGTTCATTGGCAGGTGATGAAGGAATATTAGATGATTATCCTTGGGCATGAACAATTTTCCAGAGATTATGCCAATAAGTGATATTTTGACAATACGGTCAGTCGTCAAACCGACGTCCATGGTTCAATGATGAGTTGGCAGCATGCAAAGTCCATGGTTCAATGATGATGCTGGTCTAATTAAAAGTGTTGAGGTCTCAACTGAGTGGACCGGATTTAGGGAGCAACTAGCTAATGATATGTTTGCTGATTACCAAGCAAGGCTTGGTTATAGCTAGCTGCTGGAGTATTTTTTCGGTTAGGCGGATGAGACATATTTTGTGTGATAGGCAGATGGGATGAATATTTTTTGTGGTAGGTGGATGAGACATATTTTGTGTCATAAGCAGATGGGATAATAAATGTACATGTTTTATTACTTGGATTACTTGGAATATTCATTAAAATCACCAAAATCCTAGGATAATCAATGTATATGTTTTATAATTTATTCGCAATATTTTTAGAATTTTATCCATAATTTATGTCATAAAAACAATCAATGATTTTAGTTGGAAAATCATTTTAAGGAGTTTTATTTTAATCATAAAAATTTAATAATTCATTAAAGTGAATGTATTTACGAAAATCTTAAATACTATTTTTTAAACGTTTGTAACTACTTGATACATTTCATAAATTTTAAGTACTTATTTATACAAATTTTATTTACTTAACAAATTTCAAATATTTTTTTATCAACACAAGACTCAATGAATTTCAAATATTTTAGAGGTAGTAAAAAATACAATAAAAATCATATTCACACTCTTCATATTATTATGTACTTCAAAGTGATTTTTATATTATTTTACCTTGTTCAATTTTTTGGTAATTTTTTTGTAATGCTTAATCTATTGGATAATTTAATTTTGTTGGGTTGAAACGATTTATCTGGGTTGTGGTCACGGGGTCCAACTAGACTGGTTTACTGGCCCATTAGGCCCAACCGGTTTGGGGTCAAACCAGCCCACCTACCATCTCTCTCATTTCTCTCTCTCACGCACAACACTCTCGATACTCTCCTCCTCTCTGGCTACTCGCCGCCGCTGCCACCGGTCCTCCGACCGCCGTAGGCCATCTCTCACGCTGCAGGTCGCCGGCGTGGCTCCGCTCTTCTGTCCTCCATCGGTTCCCCGCCGCTGCGGTTTTGATTCGCCACCACGCGCCCCAATGGAGCTCACCCGCGGAACCCTAACCCTAGCTGAGTGGCTCGAGCTCGCTGGCGCAGCTCCCGCGCCTCCGGCTCCTATCCTCCCCCAGATCGACGCCGCCCGCCGCGACCGCGACGACCAGATGGACCGCCGCAACTACCAGATTGCCATCGCGGTCTCCGAGCTCGAGGCGGCCGTCGCCACCCACGCCGCCGAGTCCGAGTCCCTCCCAAGTCCCTCTCCGACCGGGAGGCGAAGGTCCAGGCCCAGCGACCCCTCCTCGCCGACCAGATCGGGTGCGCCTCCAGGCTCTACGACGAGGTGCGCCAGGTAGTCGGGCTGGCTGACGCCGACGCTACCGGTGCGCTGCCCAACTCCGTGTTCGCCTGGAAGGAGGCTAACGTCGAGGAGAGCCTCAAGGTGTCCCTGGAAGGGAGCAGGATGGCGTTCGACATCGCCTCCATGGCGTTGCAGAAGGTCGGGGCGTGGCGGGATAGAGGGAAGAGCAAGGTGAGCGAGCTGGAGGAGAGGATGGATGACCGGCCACACGCACGCGCAACGGAGTCAAGGAGGATGACGGCGGCGTAGCGGTCGAGGAGGAGGATGGCGGAACAACTGTGGTAGGCGGCGGGATTCCAGTGACGAATCAACGCGTGCTCCCCTTCCGCCTCCCTCCCTCAAGCTGCAGAGATGGTATTCCTATTCCCCTCCCTCAAAATCCTCTTCTCTCTACGCGTGCTTCCTCTCTCCTTCTCCCGCGCCATGGCAGCATCGCCATGCCCCTTCTCCTCCAAACTGTATCCCTCTACCCCCTCATTCTGTACTCCATAATCACAGTTTGAATCGGCAGAGGTGCTCCAGCCGCGGAAATGGAGCTGGCGAGAAAGAACCTGCAGAGCAGCAGCCGTTAGAGGCCATGCCGCCACCACCGTCTTCCTCACCTACAGGTTATCCCCTCCCTCTCTTTCTCCTTCTCCCCTCTCTAATCCCCACATATCCTCATCTTTGTTTGTGCACGATTTGTCTTGTCTGCGTACAAGGTGTTTGACAAAAATCCTGCAGGACAAGATATGCCTTGTTTTACTCTGTTGTTTGCTCAATAATTTGTCTTCATACTGAAGTGTTCGTTGTTTATTTCTAGCTTGCTTTACAGTACTTGTTCATTGTATGCTGGACTCTTACCAGCGGGATTTATTCAGCCACAGGTATTACTATTGTTCCTGTTCTGGTTACAAATAAATAGGTTTGATTTTTTTATTGCACTTGATTTTTCTGCTTATCACTTGTAGACTGTGTACTCATGGTTTGTAGTCTCTGTTGTAGGTGTTAAAAGAAGTGATGGAATCATTAGCGACGGACATGTTGCGGCGGCGCTGCACCAGCACGACCCCTATCCGCAGTGAGTTCATTATGTGTTTTAGTGTTTTACAGACCTTTGTAGTAGCCTCATATAAGTGGACCATTGCTGGCTGTCAATCTGTTGCTAGCTTTCGGTTCAAATTAGAGTGTACTATGCATTTGTTGCCTTCTTATCAAAGTATAAGAAAATATGTTGCCATTTGTACTATGCATTTGCTGCCTTCTATAGTAAGCCATAACTCTTTAAATTGATAGATATGGGAGCACAGATACATTTCAGTTTGTTTTAGCTCCACGGTCTTGACAACTCTTGAGTGTCTATAAAAACAAGATTTAAACTGAACTATGCTGTTTTTTATGTGATGTAGAGTTCTTTAATGGATGATGGAGAAACATTACTTGAATATTATTAATAGCCAATAGCTTCAGAGTATATGTTGTCAATAGCTTCATTCTTCGGTGCCATTGATCTCATTTTGCTCGATATCTGCACACTAAAGATGCATGGGGTGTTGTTTTGCTTTGTACAGGTGATCAAGATATTGCAGAAAGGTTTTCCACACAGCAAGGACATGGGAAAGCAGCGACGAATATCTCGTTTCTTCAGGTGATGCTCTCATGTATTTGTTTCTTCAAATTTTAATAGTATAATTTTCCTAGGTTTGCAGCCTGTTTTTTCCCAATTCCTTACTGATGTACTGTATTTTCTCATTCCAGTAAGAACCTATATCATGGCTAACTAAACAAACTAATGTTGCAGCAGGCCCTTTCGTTATTCTGGGACCAGCTATACTTATAGGGAATAAACAAAGGATATCAATGGTACTTCTCCGATAATAAAACTGTACAACCATCACCAGCTAGCAGGGAAACTACAATGTTTTGTTTAACCATCCATCCTGCAATTTATCTGATTTACAACAATGGTGATTGCCTGAAATGTTTCTCCTAAATACAGAAGCACATGACCCACTTCTGTTGTCTTGCTAAAGAAAGCCTTGAGATCAGAACTGCTCATGTCCTTTTGATGAGAAGATTATCATAGAATTTTGAGGTTTTGGTTACTTTCATCCCGATGTAATTGCTTTTTACTGTTAATTGGAAAAGTATGGTCAATGCTTGAGCATATCTTCTAGGGATCGGAGTTCATAATTGTTAATATGCTTTCTCCTTACCTTCCTGGTTGCCATGTGATTATTACCATGTTTCCATTTGTTGTGGCACTACATAATTTTCATAATTTACATCGTCTATTCTTATATGTTTCCATTAGAGTGGTCATTAACACAATCTCTTGACTTCACAAAGCAGTATTCTTGTTCCCTTGCTTACATAATTGCCCAAACCCTTAGATATCTAAGCGCATGTTCTGCCTAAGCTTACATATAGCTAACAATACTTCTCTTATGGAAACAAATTCTGGCATAAACCCACTATTTGCGCCAATTGGCGCAACGGGTCATCTAGTATTAGAGAGACCAAATGTATATTGTTAGAGTTGTGATAATTATCTGGGTTGTAGATCTTTAATAAGGCTGTTAGACTGTCACCACTATTGTCTTTGTAGTGCCATTTTCCAGCTTGTTTCAGTGTTTCATGGTTCAGCTTGGAGTAGTGCCATTTTCCAGTAAACCATGTAAACTAGATATTGCTATGTATAATGACATGGCTTGATAACACACAGGTAGAGTTAACTAGATCTATACAGGTAGCAGAGCAATCTCAACCTAACCACACAAGTAGAAGTAAACACTACCGTTGTATAATCATCATAAGTTATTTACCATTTGGTTATCTCATAACTCATCGGACATACTTGTTATTCTAGATGACAAATAATCTCAAAGAGATTGATATGGAGGACAGTGAGGAGGTGGCACCTAATATTGACAGTTCCGATGTCAAGCAACTCCCTTGTGGTGGTCGAATATGTCCATTAAATTTACAGTTTCTACATAATAAGTGAGGTAATTGTTTTGGAACCCCTGTGTACTTATTTACTGCTTATTTTTAGCCTTCAACCTTTCAATCCAGTTTTAGTTAGTGATGGCACTAACATGCAAAATGATGTGTTCTGTGTTGTGTTTATTTGACATAATGTGAGGGGAGGGGTGTTGGTGTGTTGTTTAACGTAGCTCTCATGTGTATCCTCCCTGTCTTCTCTTGTACGGAGTATAATTGTTCTCTTACCACAAACGGACAATGAATGCTAAATGATGTTAAATTCTTAAATTACTCTTCCTTTGTAGTACGAATTACATGCATGCATGGTGTTAATAGACTTTCTACGTATGATCTATTGATACCTAAGTATGGAACACTTGGACATTCAATTATGTAGTTGAAGTCTTCAATCTCCTTAAAGAAGTTGCAGCATATATTTTTAAATTTTTATGCGGGCTTCTGGAACACCTAAGTTGATACCTAAGTTGTCATTGTTTGTGCTGACTGTTCTTTTCTTTTGCTATGGAGTTTATTTCCATTGTTATTTTGAGACTGTGAGAACCATAGTTGCAGAAAATATTGTAAGATTATAGAAATATTCAACTAGTGAGGTATATCAGTTGACAGACTATTTAAGTTGTGTGAGTAATAATCAGTTAGAGGTACCATCTGGTGATGATCTAAAAATATTGTAAGATTACAGAAATATTATTTAGAAATAATATAGCCATATTGTGTCCTCCTGTAACATACTGAAAGCGATTATTAGTGCAATAGTCTGCAGCAGCACACCTACATTTGGCCTCATATTACACCGGTAATTAAAATCTTAAACTTCAGATGTGAAATTCCACATTGCTACTGTTTAGTGTATCTTTATTTTTAAAGTGTATATTGATATCAGTTAATCCATTCAATGTATCATAGAACTTGCTAGCTATAACATCTAGGAACTCCAACTATATTCCCACGGTTTTGAGGACCTTAGCTCATATGAGACCAAGTTGCTGTCTAATGAGAAATTCATGCATAGTATAGCTTTTCTGATCTTGATAATAAAAAATACTAGCTAGTGAGATAAGATCTTGTGTGATGCTTTTACATGGCATCGTTTTTTCATTGTTTTATCATTGCTTCTCTTCTGGAAGAGTGGAACTCCCTGTTTTATAAGACTACATCATTAGTGATGATTTTCTGCCTTCTTGGTAGTCAGATCCATTTTCTGTGCAGAAGTTCTCATATAACATATTTATCTTTATCATGCAGGTTGCTGATACACAAATCATTTCCGATTGTCATATGTATGTTATTACTTGTGGTATAAGTTGTAAATGAGCTTTGCTAGCATATTATCATTAAATGGCAGATTAACAATATCTGTACCATGGCATAGTTATCTTTACCACCAGATTTGATGTTAATTCGCCCCATGGCATAGTTATTGTGAGTTGGATCTTCTGAATTGTGAATTGGATGAACATTTGATTGTGATTTGGATCATATGAAATGTGAATTGTGTGTAATATTTAGATGATTAGGTTGATTATGTATTTTGTGGCACTTTACAAAATGCCTCAATAGGTAATGACCTATTGGGGCACTTTGGAGAAGTGCTTCAATAGGTAATGACCTATTGGGGCAGTGCCACTAATTGGTTTTGGGGGCACTTTCACAAAGTGCCACTAATGACCTATTGGGGCACTTTGACAAAGTGCCACTAATTGGTTTTGGGGGCACTTTGACAAAGTGCCTCAATAGGTAATGACCTATTGGGGCACTTTGGAGAAGTGCCACAAAAGCTTTTAGTGGCACAAGCAAAGGTGGCACTTCTCCAAAGTGCCACAATAGGTCATTAGTGGCACTTAGACCCTATTTAGTGGTACTTTGAAGTGTTTCTATATATCAGCTGTGTTGTAGTGATATTAACTGAATTCTCATTTTTTATCCCTCCGCAAGCGCATCAGACTAAATCCTCCGCATGCACTCCGGATGATGAGGACATGACCACGGACGATAGCTCCTCGTGCAATTCAGATCCGGAGATCCCCATGATGGATATTGTTTGCGAGGAGTTTGTTATCTTGACTGGAGTCAAGGTGGAGAGATGCTGCAGCTGCGACGGTCCTCAGATGATCAAGCACAAGTCTAGACGTTACAATTTCAGACTACCCATGAAGGCCGTAATCTAGCTAACCCCATTTTATAGATCACATCCACATGGATGCTGCCCTGGCATGGCATCGTGTATGCTTGCTCTCTTCATAATTTTGTGGCCTTATTATTTTGTTGGTTGCCTGGGTGCCATGCCTAATTTTAGCTAAGAATTAGTTCACTACAGGAAGCTGGCGCTATGCCAACGGCTTTTTGCCATCGGCAAAAGCCTAACTGTCGGCATAGCCTACGCCGACGGCAGCCGTCGGCATAGGTCCGTCGGCGTAGGTGCCCGTAGGCATAGGTCAGCTGGCCGTCGGCATAGAAAAAAGCCGTCGGCGTAGGTGACCTAAAGGCCGACGGCGTACAGGCCGTCGCGCAGGGCCGGTGGGGCCCACGACGGCAGGGCGGCACTGGCATATACCGTCGGCATATACTGGACATGCGTCACAAAAAAAATCCCAGCCGGCCATCCCTCGGTGGGGACGAGCTGGGAACGGGCTGGGGGCGGGTTGGGCCGGTGCGACGAGGACGACGGTGTGCCCGTGGCTCGCCCCGTTGTCCGACACGGGGAGGACGGCGGCGCTGCTCCTGGGTCGGCCGTCGAGGGATGGGTCGTGTCTGCGCCGTCGCCGGAGAGGGTGGAATCCACGTCGCCGGAGAACACGACGAGGACGGCGGCATGGTCAACGAAGATGGCGGCCTTGCTCCTGGCTTACGGTCGTCGACGCGACGAGGACGGCGGCGTGCTCCTGGATCGCCCTGAAGTCCGACGCGTCGAGGACGGCAGCGTGCTCCTGCCTCGCCTCGGGGCGCCTCGGCGTCCGACATGACGAGATGACGACGGTCGAGCTGGTCGACGAAGATGGCGACGCTGCTCCCGGCTCGCGGTCTTTAGCGCGACGAGGACGGTGGCGTGCTCCTGGCTCGCCTCGGTGCCCGACGCGGTGAGGACGACGGCGCGGTCGAGCGGCTGCAGCACGAGCGGCGCGACGTGGTGGAGCGGCAGCAGCCCAAGTGGCGCGGCGAGGTCGAGCGAGGGGTCGCCGCCGCCTGCCTGCAGCGTCAGGCTCGGTGAGGAGGGGAGCAGCTATCGGTGTTGTTGAGAGAGCGCAGCGGAGGGCGTCGACGGTGGCGGCGACCGCCTTGAGGGACAGCTCCTGCGTGGGCTGTGTCGAGGGACGGCTCCTGCTCCTGCTCCTGCGTGAGCTCCTCTTCGGTGGCGCTGGGCAGGTGCGGGGCGAAGGGCGCGCGCAGCTAGCGGAGGGCATCGAGGGTAGGCGGCGAAACGGGAGTGGATGAGGCCGGCGTGGGAGCAGGGAGAAGAGGATAAGGGATGGGTGGCTGTGGATAGGAGAGAGAGTAGGAAAGAGATGAGAGGATAAGGGATGGGAAGTGGCTTGAGCCGTTGGATCCTCCCAGATCTAATGGCTTAGAGACGTGATCTGCGTGAAACTCCTCTTGACCAATCAGAGCGCATTGTTTCTTTGTCGTGTGTCAGCACACGGTAAAGATTTTTCTGATTGTTTGTTTCTTTCTTTTCCTTGATTAATTTACTTTGTCGTGTGCCGTGTGATGGAAAGTTTGTCACAACTCAAGTTTAGAAAATTTTCCTATCAACTAGTACACATAAGATGATCCATGCCAAAGGATTTTTTTTTCTCGAAGTTTTATTTATTTTCTTTGAGTTTTCTCAAAAAAATGTCAAAATAACGAGCATGGCTATTCGTTGAAAGAGGTCGAATTTCTTGAAACTATCAACGGTTCTGTGAAATAATCCCTACTTGTGTACCTTAAAATGATTTTTGGAAAAATTTCAGAGCAAACTATCACACACTTATAGATCAAATTGGAATTATTTTCGAAAAATCGATCTAAAGTCATTTAAATGTGCGAAATTTGGTAGGAAGCGAGAAAATTCCTAATATTTGGGGATTATCCATACATTATGGACTACTTTGTGTCATGATTGGATGGGTGCCATTTGGCACCATATTTTGTGCACTTGCTTCATAAAAAAGTCAATTTTAGCACTTAGAAAATAAAAAATGATATTTATAAGAATAATTTCAAAAACTCAGTTCGGTACCATTGTTGCCCATACCAAGATGCACCTGCGTGCCAAATATGGGCACATTATCATAGACTATACCATGGGGATGATCATATATTGGTCGTTTGACTTGAAACTTATATATGTTTATAGATGATAGACCTGTTCGTGAAGGATTTGTTTGTAAAGTTTGTCAAAAATCAAGTTTATCATTTTTCCTATCAACTAGTACACATAAGAGGACTCCATGCCAAAGGATTTATTTTTTTGAGGTTTTATTCATTTTCTTTGAGTTTTTTCAAAAAATGGTCGAAATGGCCGGCATGGCTATTCATTAAAAGATGTCGCTTTTTTCAAAACTATCGATGGTTCTGTGAAATTATCACTACTTTTGGGCCCTAAAATGATTTTTCTAAAAATTTCAGAGCAAACTATCAGACACTTGTAGTTCAAATTTGAATTACTTTCGAAAAATCGACATAAAGTCATTTAAATGTGCGAAATTAGGTAGAAAGCGAGAAAATTTCTAATATTTCTGTATTATCCATAAAATATGGACTACATTGTGTGAAAATTGGATGGGTGCCATTTTGCACCATATTTTTTATACTTGCTTCACAAAAAAAGTCAATTTAGCACTTAAAAAATAAAAAATGATATTTAAAAACATAATTTGAAAAAACTCAGTTCGGTAACTTTGTAGCCCATACCAAGATACACCTATGTGCCAAATATGGGCACACTATCACAAACTATACCACGGGGATGATCATATCTTGGTTGTTTGACTTGAAACTTATATATGTTTATAGATGATAGACCTGTTCGTGAAGGATTTGTTTGTAAAGTTTGTCAAAAATCAAGTTTATCATTTTTCCTATCAACTAGTACACATAAGAGGACTCCATGCCAAAGGATTTTTTTTGAGGTTTTAATCATTTTCTTTGAGGTTTTTCAAAAAATGGTCGAAATGGCCGGCATGGCTATTCATTAAAAGATGTCGCTTTTTTCAAAACTATCGATGGTTCTGTGAAATTATCACTACTTTTGTAACCTAAAATGATTTTTCTAAAAATTTCAGAGTGAACTATCAGACACTTGTAGCTCAAATTTGAATTACTTTCGAAAAATCAACATAAAGTCATTTAAATGTGAGAAATTAGGTAGAAAGCGAGAAAATTCCTAATATTTCTGTATTATCCATAAAATATAGACTACTTTGTGTGAAAATTGGATGGGTGCCATTTTGCACCATATTTTTTATACTTGCTTCACGAAAAAAGTCAATTTTAGCACTTAAAAATGAAAAATGATATTTAAAAACATAATTTGAAAAAACTCAGTTCAGTAAAATTGTTTCTCATACCAAAATACACTTATGTGCAAAAGATGGCCATTTTATCACAAATTATGCCACGGGAATGGTCACATCTTTATTCCAAATAGATAAAGTAAAGTTGAAAAAAATGGAAATCGGTCTTTACCGTGTGTTGGCACACGGCAAAGATTTATTCCGTGACTGCGCCGTTTACGCTGCCGTTTTGTGGACATGGGTCTATTTTCTTTACCGTAAACGGCGCATGCCAAAGGATTTTTTTTTTTGAGTATTTTTTCACTTCCTTTTATTTTGTTGAAAAAACGGTCAAAATGGCCGCCGTGCCTAGTCATCCAAAGGTGTAGCATGTTTCAAAACTATCAATGGTTCTGTGATATAACCACTACTGGTGTATCTTAAAATGATTTTTGTAAAAAAATTAGAGCAAACTATCACACACTTGTAGTTTAAATTTGAATTACTTTCGGAAAATAGGCATAAAGTCATTTAAATAGGCGAAATTAGGTAGAAACCGAGAAAATTCCTAATGTTGCTGGATTATCGATAAAATATGGCCTACTTTGTGTGAAAGTTGGATGGGTGCCATTTTGCACCGTATTTTTTGTACTTGCTTCACAAAAAATGTCATTTTTGACAATTAAAAAATGATTCTAATCGATTTGGACATTTTATACATGATGGTAAAGATGATATGGATGTCATATTTGGATTCCTCTCATTTTTCTAATCGATTTAGATATTTCATTTGTTAAATTTTGATTTACGAATTTAAAGATATGAATTATTTCATATTAAATGAAAAACAGAAAAAAAAAACATAGCTTTACCGTCGGCCTATTCCTGTATACCTATGCCGACGGAGCCGTCGGCACAGCCACTGTATGCCGACGACTATTCTATGCCGACGGCTAATTTGCTGTGAAGCCCACCTCGACCCCTATGCCGACGGCCCCGACAAAAAGCCGTCGGCATAGTGGGTGGCCGTCGGCATAGTCCTGTATTCCTATAGTGGTTCTTCGTGAAATGTGTGCAATGATTTTTCGTTTTTCCTTTTAAGTTATTTTCTGTTGTTAGTGCATTCACCTATCATTGTATCTTTATGTCTCTGGTTAACTGCGACGAGTTTCTTATGAGTGTCAAAATGATATTTATTGCAAGTTATAAATTATTAATAAGATCGAAAGAAGTGAATAAATTTTCTATGAGATTAATGTACTGCAGATCTAGTACCCCCAAGCATCTAGTACCTGTAATGTACTGCACTTTGCAGATCTCTAGTGATATTTCACCTTCATCCGCATCGCTGTCGTGTGTCAAGTTCAAGGTTCTGGACGGACGACGACATGCTCCTCCGTGGGAGGAAAGAAGTGAAACAACAAAAACATATATGTTAGACAGGGCAGCCACATGTATCCTCATTCATGCTCCTTTCCTCATAGAGATTTTAAAAACATTGACGTCGCATTCCTTCACCAGACACTAATTTTCTCCCAATTCTAAACTTCATGTTAAAATTTATCCTCTGAAGTCAAGCTCAATGCCAATTTCAGGTATGCACATGCAACAAAGGATTTTTTTAATTCAAGTAGTACCTCTATAAATATCCATTCATCCAGCTTATATTATAAATTTATGTGCATGTTTGGTAGATTAGTAAGTAGAAAACAAATCATTTCGAATCACGTACATAAATGGGCAGCCATGATGTGGCAGAAAGGTGTGCTGGAAATGTACTATCAAGTGTTAACATTAGCTTTGATGTGCTGCTTAAACAAAATAGGTTTGGTGGCATTCTTGAAACCAAAATCACTGGACTAATCAAGTAGCTTGCATCTCCCTTTCAGTAGTGTATTGCCAAGAAAGTTCAAGAAGGCCATGACTACTCCATGTGGACAATAATATCCGCACGGCCTACGTATTGCATCTGCATAAAAAAATTATTGACTTCTTATGGAGCAATACACTATTAAAACCTTGGAGATGTGGCGTGAGAAATTAGAGGTTACCGGCCCTGATGCATGGGCGGCAAGCTGTAAGGTTACACTATGAAATTAGAGGTTACAGCAGGCTTTACCAACCCATGGCAAACCCCATGTAGGCAATTGCAACTGCCGAAGCGACACTGCCTGGACAAGTTCACAGATTTTTTTTTGACTAAAACAAGTTCACAGATTAGTCCCACATCGCTTGGTTAGGAGGAGCTAAGTTTGTCATCCTGCTACATATACGCCCGTAGCTGCTCAGTTGGAACTCAAGCAGCTGCGTGGTGAGCTCGAAGCGAACTATTCTATCTCCTTGTGAACGTCGCCAACATATACGCATGAAGCGAACTATTTTGCATCCTACTAAATATACGCCGGTAGGATGCTCCGTGGGATAACATGTGGCCACGATGTGCTCATACTCATTTTTTGCACTGTGGCTCTTCAGACAGGACTCCAAAATGTCCCTTAAAATAGTCCCGTCGTGCTAGAACTCGGACTAAGCAGCTCTTTGTGTTAAAGACAATCGCGGGGCACAACCGACTAATTTTAGGGTTTAGTGAATGGGGGTATTAGTCCTGGTTCGTGGCTAGAACCGGGACTAAATGTGCTCGCCCTTTAGTCCCGGTTCGGGGCACAAACCGGGACTAAATTTTTTTTCCGAATTCAACAACTTGGTTTGAATATTTTTGGATTTTTTAAATTCAAAAGATTCAAAATTCAGATTTTTAATTTTTTTAAAAAAAATTTAGAAATATAAAAATTATGTCATATTTGAATTCCTCATATTTTTCTGATAATAATGGACATATTATTTGTTCAATTTCGATTTACAGATTAAAAGATATGAATTATGCCATATTAAATGAATTAATGTCAAAAGAATAATAAAACACATTTTATTTTATATTTATTTAATATTATGATTACTTAGTCATTTTTGTATATTTAAATAATTATTTAAAATTCAAATTATAAAAATGCGTGACCCACATGATCCATGGGTTATGATTAATAGCATACTATAGACATAAGGTTACAAATAGATTATAGGTGGCCTTCTCGTTGTGAAGGCCGCCAACAATCTAGTGCTTAAACACTAACATTGTAGTACTAAGAAGGCATGTTAAAGAGAATAAGCTTTGAGATTATAAATGTGATGTCCGACATGGTGAATCCAAATTGGTATGAACCCAATAATTTGTATTATTTGAAAGGCGTGAAATGGAGACTTATGATTCTTTTGAGAAATTTATATGTTGTTTTCATAACAATGGGTACCCCATCATCAACACATCAGACCGATGATCTGGCTCACAAAGACTTCAGGTTGTCGAAGAAAAGATCACACGACACAGAGAGATGGGGACAAAACTCTCAAGCTCCCTGGTAACACCGTACCAAGCACCACTAAGATGGGATTACAGCCAAAATTATGTAGTCCTTTATACAAATTGAAGTCAATCGTGTTTAATACCGTGTGCGTGCCATAGTGAGCAGCATACTCTTCATTCCTTTGGGACACTTTCTCTGTGAGAAGGTCCGAGCAAATCAAAGTTCTCTTTTTGGTCATTGTTCTCAATTTGAGCGGTAAATAATCGTTGCCGTCCTTGTCTTACAATGCCTGAGAAACAAGCGAAGCGTCTGGCTCGCACAAAACAGACCAACCCTCATTGTCATCTTCTAGTCTTTGTTGTGCATTCCATAATCGTTGTTGTCAAGTTCTAGATGGACATGACGCTCACGAAATGAATGCTCCTCCGCGGGTAAGAAGAACCGGCCATATATGGTAGGCCAGGCAGCCCCATCGGTCTACATGTATAGGCATATATTTTCATTTTTTTCTTCTTAATTTTTTCCCTGGTTAACATAGACATCCCGTTGCACGAAAGGATTTGATTACTTCACCAAAGGTATTGCATATTTAGCCTTAAAAGTTGGAAGACAAAGTGTCAGCTCAAGACAAATATATGCTAAATGCATGTGCAGAAGTAGCCAGGAATTTTTAGTGTATTAAAGGCATTTATTAAATTAAATAAATGCTATAAAGTTATAATATATAGTTCTTCACTATAGTGGGAAGCTCCATCTCTTTCAACTTTGCTCTTAAAAGGATGAATGCGAGATTGGGTTAGATCTTGTCCTTTTTTTCTACGGAAAACCTGGCTCTGAGAAATTAAGCATGAGCGTGAACTAAATATCCACGTAATTATAATGAATTTACCGATAAACACTTATCCAACCTGACTGGCCAATGATGTATATTAGACCCCCGCAAAATCGACATTCATACACCTGTTTCCAGTGGATGGACTATGGAGGGTTCACTGATGCACCCTTTTCCGTTATTACAGCTCGTTATATTGTTGGTGTCAAAAAAATTATTTTCTTGATAAAAGAAATATATTAATATCGTGAAGATACCAATTACATGTAGGCTCTGCAACAACGAAATATCCTAAATACATTAGGGATGCACACAACTCTACACCAAAAAAGATGAAGAAAAAACAAAAGATCCCACTACAGTGACCAGTTCCTTGTAGCCGCAACACAAACCACCGCCAAGACAACATCCGGAGTACAAATTCTCCAAAAACGACGCCTACAAGAAGGATATAGTGCACAAGCACCGTCATTGTCCGATCATAGATCTTAGGTTTTCACCCTGGAGAAAATCCGTGCTCTCAAAACAATGCCTTCAACAAGGCTATTGCTAGGCACAACCAATTAAGATCAGACATTGGATTTTCACCCTGAAAGATAAGACTTTGTACTCCTTCTGTGTTGCCGCCATCGCTTGCCGATACCGCTGCTACCAGTCACGAATCACCAAGCACCTCGAAGACTCGGCCCGCCATTACTAAGACCTTAGACCTCAGCCGCCATGACATTCTCCGCCACTGTGGTCACCAAAGATATCGAAATACCGACATGTCCCTTGGTGACAACAGACAACAAAGCTGCACGTCACTCCATCCTGCAGCCTCACAGTCAGAAATATGGGTGCACACGACCGGATGCCATCTGATCCAGCAATTTACAAGTATCAAGCGCCCAATGGAAATCACCGACAGAGACTTTTAAAACTCGTCACGGGCCAGATCAATGAGGACAACTGGACAAGCATCAAGCAAAACATCGTATTGTCGCGAGAACCCTAGGACCGCCTCCTTATTCGAGCACATCAGCAGGCCCCCATGCCGCCGGCGGTCGGAGCAGCAAAGGAGGAGGCAGCCGCAAAAGCGTCCACGAAATCCAGCCATGGCAGCTGACCAGCCCAAATCGAACTAAGGCCCATATCCTAGACCACCGCCGCGCCGCCGGAGGATCGCCTCCGGAGTTGTTTAGGCGGAGAGTGACCCGGGAGGGAGTTGTTCCGCCCATTCAAGATCCTAGAAATATCAAAAAAATAAAAATAGATTTGCTCTTTCCTTCTCAGACAAAGTGGCTCGCTGCCTTTGTTGACAAAAATATCTAGACTAATAAATTGGCCTGCATTTCCTTTTCAGTGTATTCTCATCTAATATCAACCCAAGAAAATCAAGGATTGTGTTCCATTGTCTGGCACCGCCCGTACCGCTCATATGTAAACTTCGCCGGATGATATCGACGTCGTCTTCCCACCATGCATCGCTTTCACATGGTTGTCGAATTATCACGAAAGTATTCGCCTGTCATTGGGGAGGCCTGTACGGATTTCTTCTTCTTAGCAGATTAGGTTCTACAAAAAATATGTTCTCTCTGTTCTTGATTTTACTGCTTTATTGCCTATCAGTTTTTTTAAAACAATGAAGTGCCCGCAGGAAAATTCTAACAATGGATCGCCTAGCTAGCTTAAAGTTGGATCAGTGTCCACTTCCCCTCAAGTCATTCATTGACGAACTGCTTGATTAATTACCACACGCTCTAAGATCGGATCTCATTAATTTTTTGTTCTTAGATACCCTTGGTACGAAGATACACTAGGATACTGGTCCGAAGCTAGCTGTACGTACGACCTGCATATATTAGCAACGTGTGTTGTTGAGAGTGACAGATGTACATGTGGTGAAGTGGGAAGAGGTGTGAACGGTGATCTTTGTCAAGCTAGTTCTAATCTCGGTTGGACGGGTGTTGGATGTGTACTACCAAGTACCAACAACAACCCTTCAATGAGCACTTGCAGATCAAGGACGACATGGACGTCCGTACCATCCCTTGTTTTTTTTTTCTATTTAGGAAGCTAGAAAGAATGACATGATGTGTAACCCTGTATAATTAAATTTCTTGCTTCAGATGGACATGCCAACTTCCATGGAGCTTACTGCACAAGGTGGAATGAATAGAACAAGCAGATGCATCGTGTAATAAAATCACAGATGGAGTTTTTATTTATAACAGCGGAGAAAACATATCTCGTGCACACGGTTTTAACATGAATAATCTAAGGAAGAATATAGGAGGAGGATAACAAGAATACTTTTGAAACTGTGGTTCGTTTTATTTTGGTACTCCACCTGCTATGTTTCGACCATTAAATCGCTTCGGATGGACGGATCATATTTTTTCCAACCAAGATAAAACTTGTAACGAACAATATAATTTTGATATCGAGTACACATTACACATGTGGCAATAGTTAATGATCTAAGAACAAGAAAATTACAGTTGATCATGAAACAAGCAACACCAATGAGAAACATAGGAAAACGATTTGAAGAAAAATTCCTCGGTCAACTTCATTCAATTTTGAAATCTCTATCAAATTAATATATTTTTTTGTACTCCAGAAACCTCGATGAAGTTACTTGCTAGATTAATACACTTTAGAACACTCTATTAAATTAAGTAAGATATTTAAGCATACTATGGTCTTCAATAATAAAGCAGTAATGTTGACATTGCTCAAGCACAAAATCAAGGATGAAGACAAGGATTGGATCTAGGCTGCTGCAAAACATTTAGCGCAAATAGCCCATTAAATCTTCGTATGCCATTTTACTTTGTTGTTTGGATGGCTTAGGACAATCTATGTTTGCTCCTTCCATGCCAATGTAAAAGGCAAAACTGTAGCCTCATTCAAAGAAAAGGACAAATAGACCACACTATCATATATTAAGGGACAAATATTAATTTGTGTAGGAACATGTTATGTTTGGTTCTCCTGGATTTATGGTCGAATCTGTTAAAACAAATATTTTTATTAAACATCTCAAAATAATTCCTACAACAAATACAGTTTCACGATAAATGTTAGAACTATACGAAAAAATATATATCAAAATGTACATGAGTGTGATTACATTGATACTTCTCCTATTTCTTAATATAAAAATAGTATTATTTATTATAGTATATCGAAGGTTGTGTTATTAAAACGACAACAATTAGATGGAAGTATGAGTTATGAAAAAAAGAAAAATAGTTCAATATAAACTAGTTAGGGTGCATTTAGTTGTATTGCTCGGGAGGGCTATAGCTTAGCTAGCGCAGCTCGGCAAAGCCGACCTTGCCTCGTCCACGCGTTTTGCTAAATTGCTTTTGCCGGTAAGGATGGAGCGCTGGTTATTGGATATTTAGTAGTTAGCTGCATATATGCATAACAGGTTAGATCTTGAGCTCGTTTAGGATATAGTCTGTAGATGGGAAATCTATTTGGAGGAAAAATTGACAAGATGGATAAATGCAATCTAGAGAGAGTTTGTCACATCAATATAGTTTTCTATCTAATGGTGAGAGAAGCATTGACAGCTTCCATATATAATATTAATATAAACAATAATTCTAAAGTTACCATGTGTCCATTTTGTCTCATGCGATCATCTGTTTGGTTGGCATTTGTAGATATGTTACTAGATGGAAATCTTTGGCTCCTTTCATATATCAAAGCAAGGATTCGTCATGTTTAAAACATGCATGTGCATAAGATAAATAGAGCGTGTAATCAGGTAACTCGTTATCTAACTCAATTGGTAAAGAGGACCAAATAATTATCATTTCATTAGTAGGGTCCAACTTAGATTGCGAACCTATATAACATGAATGTATTACCCTTTATTCGGTGTAAATTAGCTCACACTTTACCCTACATTGTCCACGTCATGACTTACCCAAAAATCTTGCTGAAATATGATACATTAATGTTTCACTTCTTTTTTCCATACCATTTTTACCAAATTCCCCATGTGTCGCTTTACTGGGCAAAACCCTAGCCGTTGCTTGAGCGCCACGAAACCTACACCACCACGGTCACATATACCACATAATACTGCACCTAGATTATGTGGATACAACATAAAAAATCTCCCACAATAATGCCGATGCTTGCTACCCAGAGCCCTATCCTCTGTAAACAGGACAATATCACGGCACACAATAAGCTCAATTGTAAAAGGGCTCTGATGCTGCATGCCGCATCAATGAACTTCCCTCGATAATCTCTGGCGACCAAACCTGCATCATGGAAGATAGTAAGCATCGTCATCCACACTAATTCATCCTCCTTGGACCTCCAAATGGTGATGACGTGTCGGAAAATACTTATTTTCTTCCCTTTCTCCCTACTACGGGCTACTTTGATTCATAGGATAGGAAATCTATGGGAATAGGAAACTAATAGGAATGGGATGTCATGTGTAGTTGAATCCTATAGGAGGTGGAACTCTCTTTGATTGTAGTGAAGGAATTTTTCATGAGGTATGACCTAGTGCTTTTTTCCTATGGGATTTAGACTACCAGATTCCTATGTGATTTTTTCCTATGGGATATGATCCTACAAATCAAACAACTTTTATAAGAAAATTTCCTATACGATTCAATCCTACAAAAATCCTATGATATTCCTTTGATTCAAAGGGACCCTACGTCTGGTCAGAAGGAGGCAACATTATACCGGCCTAGGTAAAAAAAACTGAACCAAATATCTGGGCATTGTACTTGGTATAAATAGCATGTTGAAGTTGAATTATATTTTTTTAACATTCAACACATTTCACAAGATTTTAAAGTAGAAATCGGGATTTGAATTATGTTTAGTCTATTTTACCTGTTTCCCAGAATTCTTCGCCATTGAATGTGTCACTACATCAGTTCATTTTTACAAAATACACGGTAGACAGTGGAATTTACCTGAATTTAATTTACCTATATTATCTACCAAATTAATATTCTACAACAGTTGGTGCGATTGATGTTATGATGTACCAGAACCAAACCTTTGTCGACCATTTTTCTCTAGGAACTAGGAAGGAAATGGACCTTGCGCACATACCGCGCATACCTATATTCACAACGCTAGCTGTGCATGCGTGCGTCAGGCTTGCGAACGTAAGGGAGAAGAATTACTCAATGAAAAAAAAAAGATACAGTTCCTAACCATTTGGCGCCCTCTCTGTCTAGCCCTCATCTTTTTGTGAAGCCATCCACGTTTTCCCTTCTCTCTAACTGCTTCTCTCCTTCCTCCCTCCGCCTTTCACTCTCTCTCATCTTCCTTCTTCCATAGCAGTGGTTGCAGTGCACACACGCAGACAAACAAACAGACTTCCGGCGGATCGAGTCACACTCACACCCAGGTTACCAAAACCAGTGGATCACCGGAGAAACACTGGATTTCGGCCCCGTTTCCGTGGTGTTTACGCAGGGGCCGGAGCGCCATGGACGCGGAGGATGGTGTGCCGCCCAGGAGGAGGAAGAGTTCTTGGGTGACTATTTCTGATCGACTGCTTTCCTGAGAGTTTTTGGTTAATTCATTGTTTGTTTTTCGTTTTGTATTCCTGGAGTTCGGTCGCTTAATTGCTCGGGTGCATTTTCTTGGGCTTGTTCTTGCGGTTTCTGTTGAATACTCTTCTGGAGTAGACGTGCATATATTAGCTGAATAAATAATAATATATATGTTCTACAGTTTCAGTCATGTAGATTTGGAGGAAGCGTCGATGCTTTAGATTGCACCATGCATGGCTCCTCCAGATTTTTTTTGTTGTATTTGTTATCATCTTGATATTAATATTGCAGCATGTTATCCAAAAAAGGAAAAGAAATGTTTGTAGCATGGCTTCTCCTCCCAAAATAAGAAAAAACAACTGTTTGCGTAATGGCTCCGATCTCAGTTCTGAAGTTCCATGGTACTGTTACGATTTTGCACTAGTTCCCTTGCGAAATCGCTCTGGTCACAACCAGGAGCTGTCTTGATTATTCACCACTATACTGGTCTTCCAGATCTGCCTGGAGTCGGAATCCAGAAAAGAAATCAATGGTGTCATTGACTTTTCTGTAAATTTCAGCACTTTCTTCTTGCTTTGGAGTCAACCTGTTTTACAGTTTAAGCCTGCAGTCCATGTCAAATTTCTTGGAAGCACACGATCGCTCACGATCACGACAACCATAGGTTTCATCTCTCTATCAGATCAGATCACCATTTATGGTCAAAGTGGACACATTTGTTTGGTATTTTAGCTCAGACTTTCCTATCGACCTGTCTGCCTTGAAGCTACGTTCCTACCTGTTTAAGCCTTCTCTTTCTAGCAAGGAAAACCTTTTTGCCCAATGATTTTAATCCAGCATTATGTCCATCACTTAATACTCGAAGTTGCTTAATCCTTAATTTTGTGGTAATAATTAACCAAAAACGTCACGTCTGTACCTGTATCTGCGTTGCGCTAGGGATGGCAGAAAGGGACACTTTTACTGGCCTACCAGAGCTTCGGTGTAGTGTACGGCGACCTCTGCATATCGCCCGTCTACGTGTACAAGAACACCTTCTCCGGTAAGCTGCGTCTCCACGAGGAAGACGAAGAGATCCTTGGCGTGCTCTCGCTGGTCTTCTGGAGCCTCACCCTCATACCTCTCCTCAAGTACATCATCCTTGTCCTCGGAGCCGACGACAATGGAGAAGGTGATCCAAGATTCTCACATTCCTGTTCAGTCTGACGAGTTAAATTCCCACTGACCGTGTACACTTGATTACTAATTAACGTGCATCTATATTTATTTTTGGCACATGGAAAAATGTGCTGTGTAGGTGGGACGTTTGCACTGTACTCCCTGATGTGCAGGCGGTCCAGGATGGGCCTCCTGAACAGCTTGCACGGCGGCCATGGCTCCGTGTCGACGTACAACCAGGAAGAGCCCTGCAAGGAATCGAGGAGCAGCCTGATCATCAGGGGGTTCTTCGAGAAGCATTACTCTCTGCGCGTCGTGCTTCTGCTCTTCGTTCTCATGGGCACCAGTATGGTCATCGGAGACGGCGTCCTGACCCCGACAATGTCAGGTGATGAAACTTCGTTGATCTCCTGTATGCATTGTATTGTTCTAGCCTGAAATTGTACTTCAGAGGAGTCGATGTTCTATGGCATAATTATGTTCCTGAAACTGTACCTTTGCTCATCAGATCTTCATGGTAACTGACAGGTTTACATTATTTTCTGCAGTATTGTCAGCAGTTTCTGGCCTCAGAATCAAGTTCCCAGAGCTACATGAAAGTAAGCAGCTGTTTTGTTGACTTCCCTCTCATAAGGTTTACTCTTCTTGGCGGCACACGCTAGCTACTATTTTGTGCAGTTTCCCTTGTTCATCAGCATCAGAAACTACAGTTTATCCACTCTTTACATGCAGATTACACCGTGCTCGTCGCGTGTGTCGTACTAGTCGGGCTTTTCGCGCTGCAACACTACGGAACACACCGTGTCGGGTTCCTGTTTGCACCAATTCTGATTTCCTGGCTGGCTTGCATTGGTGGGATTGGGATATACAACATTTTGAAGTGGAACCCTAGTGTCGTGCGTGCTCTATCCCCATATTACATATACAACTTCTTCAGGAAGGCTGGCAAGGATGGATGGAGCTCACTTGGAGGAATTGTTCTCTGCATAACAGGTTTCACACATTTTATTCTTTTTCTTTGGGTGATCATGCACTTGTTACTGTATTGTGCTTGATTACAGCTATGGATTTCCAGGTGCTGAAGCAATGTTTGCTGATCTTGGGCATTTCTCAAAGCTTTCATTGCGGGTAAGCTCACTCTTTTGCAATTATATGGATGCTATTCGTCACTAAACTATTTGAAAACAACTTTGCTGTGATTTATTTTATTGCTTTGTCTTGGCAGCTTGGATTCACAGTTGTTGTGTATCCTTGCTTAGTTCTGGCTTACATGGGTGAGGCTGCCTATCTGTCGAAACATAGGGAGGATCTCCAAAGTAGCTTTTACAAAGCTCTTCCAGGTGAGGTGGCAATGTTTCGACAGATTGATGGAAGTTTTACATTTCTTCTTAGAGTGAATTCCAATTTTTGCCACATGTTTGTTAACAAATTTTACACAATTTAACCTATTATATTTTTTTGTCAAATTTTACCCCGAAGTTATTACATTAAGTCACATAATACCCTATTTAGCAATTTTACCCCATTTATGAGGGGAAAGCTCACCTGTAAGGCCTACATGGCTAGTGACCGGGACGCCAACTTTGAAGCGTGAAGTCCCACGTTACTTGAGGGCTTCCCTATCTAACTCGCAACATATCCAACTTGGTGTATGAATTAGCCAATCATCATCATACTGTGGATGCTAAGGCTATCCTTGTTGCCCTATTTCGTCTTTCGCCTAATACTAATGGTTTCATAGAACCAATTAACAGGTGGGGGGGGGGGGGGGGGGCAGGGGCTCTGGTTTGACCAAACCACCGAAGCGATGCAGTCTAGAGTTGGGGTGGGCCGTGACTTGATCGTGCGAGTAGGGAGAACTCACCTAACCTATTTACACTTTAGTTAAAAAAACCTGAATATAAAAAGTGGATTTCAATCTTAATTTTAAATAATGATTTTTCACAAAAAAATGTATACTCCATTTTTATGCACAATGTGATGCTCCCTCTTCTCATCATACGTTGCACAAAAACTACATATATTAAAAATATCACAAACCGAACAAATCAGCTTACAAAGTTAAAATATGACAGACATGAACCGCCAAACAAAATATCATGTTGGGACATATCGACAAAAATACTGCACCGGTCTCGGTGGGTTGCCGCGACCTCCAACGTAACCCTATCGCCAGGGAAAACCGGGATGTACATTGGCACGATGAGACTAGATCCAGTGTATCTACAAGAAAATTGGTGCTCCCAGACAACCCTTCACGAATTGGACATTGCATATATGGGGCAATACATACCCGACAAATGAAGGCTAGACCTAAGAGATTTACCTAGAGTTGGAGCCCACAACTAAAACTTCAACAATTGGTCGACACATGTGTGTTGATATTGCAAGGCCCATCAAGTGGAGGCCAGATCAATTGTTTCCACTATGGTGTAGTGCTCATATTAGTACATATAATCTGCTCACCTAACCCAACAACTGAAGGACAGAATCATATTAAAGAAATTATACCCTCCATGTTATACCTTATTGACCTCTACTCTCTAGGGAAGAAAACTCATGCTACTTGACCGTCTAATGTTATGGGCTTCAAAGTAGGTACCTCCAGAAAGTTATAGCACCGGGCTTTTGGTTCATTGTTCCATATTAAATATCCACATAGCACATACAAAATTTAGAAAAGGTATGCTTGGCAGTGTTAAATGCATGAAGTACCTCGAGGGGCATCGACACTAAGAGCGCTCACAGTTCAATGGTTTGATATAGAAGAACTTCATTAGAGCATTGAGTAGCGAATAGCCAACACGCAAAACATGATATGTATAGCCTCGGATATCGAGGAAGGGATGATAGGTGGTGGAGAGGCAGCGCCTTGGCTGAGGAGGTACCTCTTTGGTTGAAATATTACCATTTTGATTTATTTTTTTGTAACATTATGGCTTACATATTCCTTAATTTTGGTCATTAGTTTGCTCGAACAAGCGGGGACGGCGGCTTGGTTTAAGGGTTTTATAGCTGGGTTTGACACGTCCAAGTTTGAGAGTAGACTAGATTGTAGTGCGCATGCGTGTGTGGTGGGATTGATGATGCTTCGATGTGTTGTCAGAGGGAATGTAGCACAAAACCAACAAAATTGTGTCGTAAATTTCATCTTCCTGAAAGCTAATGCCATGTGGGTTACGAACCACTAGTTAGATACAAGGTTTTGGTTATCGAATGCAAAAAAAATACCGAGAAGGCTCGGGATTTCCGGTTACCATGGTGATGACGGGATTGATGAGAGTGTTCTTCTCCCTCAACAACGCCAACAAGTACTCTTGATACCCTGAAAGGAAGATAATACATTAGGGATAGGTTGAGCCTCCAAGTGCAGAGTATGTAGAAGTGGTAGTTTTTCCCCAAGAAGGTGACTCGAGGGTTTAATATCGAACTCTCGGGGAATCAGTAGTGTGGGTTTTATCTTCTTGTCCTTCTCTAGATTTCCTGCAAACAAAATAGATTGCTTTATGCCCTCAACCTCACCAAGTGGTTGTCAAGCACAAGGTGTGAGAATGATATTAAGATGATAATGAATGCAAAACAGTAAATAAATATGCAATGGTGGTAAATAAGTATGCAAGGATGATAGTAATGAAGATGGATGGTATTTTTAGGGTTTTTATATGTGAATGCAAGAAGTAAAAGTGTTTTTGTATTTTCTGATTTTAAAATGGCTGAATGTAAAAGATGCTTAAAAGTGGTTGGAAAGGTGTTTCTTATGATTAAAATAGACCGGGGTTCATGGTTACACACATGCACTCTCTCTTTAATATAGTGTGGCAAATGAGTAGACATAGATTTAACATATGAGATTGCAAACAAGGTTAATGACATGTTACTAATTATATGGGCATCACGTCCTAACATAGAGACATTTTGATTATTAGTCTCACTTATACTCCACCAAGATGTGAACTAAATCATGCACCTTAGTAATTAAGATACCATCAGAGTATAGCTTTAAGATTAATGACATGAAGTAAAAATAAACACATGATGGATCTAGTCTTAGGTAGAGGCATGTCACTCCTCCTACCCTACAACATGGTATTTTGGTTTATCCCTAGTGAGGTAACAAAGTAAGGTAAACACCCAATGGATCATGATATTAAGTTGTCAGCTTATCACTTCACCACCCCCGTTATTCCAACTAATGCACACGTTCCCCCACACGCGCTCTCATAAACATGCTTGATCATAACAAGGATACAAGAACGGGGTACATAATATGCATCTACTTTCATAACTGAAATATAACATTGCAATCTCAACATATATTAACTCATAGAAAGATCCACCACAATGGTAATACAACGGTGACCGTAATCATGTTCAGCAGCTCATACGGTGCTAATTAGTGAAGCTCAAGAGAGAGAGAGATACATATGCTACTGCCACAAACCCATAGTCCAGAGGTGGACTACTCCCTCTTCATCATGGAGACGGTGGAGATGTCGATGGAGAAGAAGGAGACCTCTCCGGCAGGGCTCCGCCGGAGTTTTCCCCCTCCAATCTGTAGCCTCCTGGTCTCTGTTTCTTGTTTCTCTCGTGTGGCGGCTCTCCCTTCGGAGAACGTCGGGGGGCTCTTTATATAGGCGTTTTTAGGTCACGAGGAAGCTTCTGGGCGAAGGATCGATACAAACGGGGCCACGAGGGCCAATTGGGATAGGCCCATGCGGCTACAGTACCTGGCCGCGTGGGACCCACCCTTTTGGTCCTCCGGCCTCCGTTCGTTGACTTCTTTCACTCCTAAATCTTCTCCTTCCAAAATAATGACCCCCGTAAATTTATAGCTCATTATGACGTCGTTAAGGTCCTGAAACAAATAAGGAAAGAAATAGGGGTTTTCTGCCTGCGCAGGATTAATTCCATAAAAAGAGGAAATCATTATTAATTACCAAAAATCATTAAATAACAGTAATATACCCCTTATATTATGCAAATATGATTGGAATATGACTATTATAGTGCAAAGTTCATGTATGCATTTTAGATGCATCACATGGTAACCGGAAAATATTGAACAATTACCCACCAAAATTTTGAAACAAAATTAGATATCGAATTTCTTAGACACAATTGATAAAATAAAATACTCAAAATGGACACGGCAATGCTAGCAATGTAGTGGTATGGATTTATAGCCTTCATCGACCGTATTCGAGGTCACTGGTTCGAGCCCCGCGGACTTATAATAATTTCAAAATTATAAAATAGCTGGCGCGAGATTCGAACCCGCTGCAACAAACAAGACTGTCGCTGCACAACCACCGGGACAAACATACTTTTCAGGATAATAGCCATAACACGTTATATTTATCTTGTGTATAACATTTGAAATCAAATTTTTCAAAAAGTTCCGAATTTTGTTGGTCGGTATGGATATTTACCGGGGGTGGTCGGCATTTGCGATTACCGCGCGGTTACAGAATTTACCGTCCGGTTACCCAAACCTTGGTTAGATAGCATAATCTTATATTTAAATAACCCTTTACATTGTATCGATATATGCAATGATACTCCCGTTGTTGTTCATTATTGATAGAGTTTTGGTTGTCTATTCATGAATTACTTGAGTTTTTGGGTCCTTTGGATCAACTTTCAACAATCCCCGTCTCGAGGTCTGTGATCATATATAACCTATAATTGTTTATTACAAACCCTTTTTGAATCTTTTTGAGAAATAACAATAAAATAATAAAGTTGAGCATCTCCAAATAATTGCATTAACATAACAATAAAATTGAGCATATCCAAATTATAAAGAATCCCTTTTTGAGAAATAATAAAAAATTATTCCCAAAAAAAAATTTAATAAAAAAAAATCTGGCACCTAAAGACTTGTAAGTGTGAACCTTAGTTGTCGTTTGTTTACCAATGAATTTTTTTTCCTCTCACGTTATTTATTTTACTTACTCCGAATTGGTGCCTTTTCGAACTAATAACTTACCCCCTTTCCTGTTTATGTTCTTGTACTAACCTCAACAAAAGAAAAGAGCAAACATTGCATGCACACCTTAAGGCCTTCTTTGGTACTAGTATATTTGTAAGCATTGGTGGAGATTATTATGCGATTCAATCCGAATCCCTAAGTATATACCAAAAGTTGTTTGATTCTAATGTATTGGGTAAATCTATCCCTATTTTCTCTCACAATTTTCCAAATTCTAGTGTATTTTTCTCAATACCCAATACACCGCTACTCCCTAATGCATTAGGGATAAGCGATATATGTCCGGCAACTAAAAATTTATAAGTGTAGAATCATAGCTGCTTGATTTGAATGAACACTTTTGAATGGTGATCAATTTTCCTAGCACGTTCTTGAATTGAATGAGGTCTGAATTAGCACCTTTTCCGACTAACCTTTTCCCTTTCCTCTGTGTTCTTGCTAAAATTCAGACCGTGTGTTCTGGCCGGTTCTGATTATAGCCACACTCGCCACCGCCGTCGGAAGCCAGGCGATCATCTCTGCCACGTTCTCCATCATCAGCCAGTGCCGGGCCCTGGGCTGCTTCCCGCGCATCAAGGTGGTGCACACGTCCAGCCATGTCCACGGCCAGATCTACATCCCGGAGGTGAACTGGACCCTCCTGTCCCTCTGCCTCGCCGTCACCATTGGGTTCCGAGACACCGAGATGATCGGCAACGCCTACGGTCTGGCCGTGATCTTGGTGATGTTCGCGACGACGTGCCTGATGTTCCTGGTGATCACCACGGTGTGGAACCGCTCCGTGGTGTGGGCGGCGCTCTTCGCCGCCGGCTTCGGGACCGTGGAGCTGCTCTACCTCTCGGCGTGCCTGGCCAAGGTGCCCCACGGCGGCTGGCTGCCGCTGCTTCTCTCCCTGGCCACGCTCCTCGTCATGTCGGCGTGGCACTACGGCACGGCGAAGAAGCAGGAGTACGAGCTGCAGAACAAGGTGTGTCTGGACCACCTCCTCGGCCTCCTCGGCTCCGGCGGCATGGGCCTCGTGCGTGTCCCGGGCGTTGGGTTCGTCTACTCCGACGCCGGCGCCGGGGCCACCGGCGTGCCGCCCATGTTCGCGCACTTCGTCACCAACTTCCCGGCGTTCCACCGGGTGCTCGTCTTCGTGTCGCTGCAGACGCTCACCGTGCCCAAGGTGCCGCCGGAGGAGCGGTTCCTGGTGGGCAGGATCGGGCGCCCCGAGTACCGGTTGTTCCGCTGCGTCGTGCGGTACGGGTACAAGGAAGGCCGGTGGGACCACTTCAACTTCGAGAACCAGCTGCTGGTGAAGGTCGTCGAGTTCCTCAGGCTGCAGGCGGAAGGCGATGGCGAGCGGTCGTCCAGTGCCTCCGGCGAGATGTCGGTCATCCCGGCCAAGCCCTGCCAGGCCGTCGTGGACGCGCTGGCGTCCATGAGCTCCGGCGAGATCGACTACGCCGGCAACGGCACCAAGAAGGTTCGGTTCGAGGAGCTGCCGGTGGCGGCGTGGGGGAGGGAGGAGACGAGGTCGGAGGTGAGGGAGCTGCTGGAGGAGCGGGAGGCCGGGGTGTCGTACATGGTCGGCCACACCTGTGTGTTCGCGCACGAGTCGTCGTCAGCGGTCAAGAAGTTCGCCGTCAACGTCGTGTACGGGTTCCTCCGGCGCAACTCGCGGCGGCCCGCCGTCGTGCTCGGAATCCCCCACACGTCCCTCATCGAGGTCGGCATGGCGTACAGGGTATAACCAATGGCTATGTCGCTGGCCACAGATCGCTCACTCGCTCGCTGAAGAAGAAGCGTAGTCATAGGCTTAACTGTAACTGAAGATAACTGCAGAAAACATACTACAGTGCTCCACCGATTCCCGATTCAACTAACAGAATAACACCTTGCTGCTGAAAAAAAGTAAACATATCATACTGTTCCTAATGTGTTTGTAATTAATCAGTACTTTGAACATTCAGGTTTAATATTATATCTGGCGATTAATGGGAGGATCAACATGCATGAGAGTTAGAGCAACTCCAGCCGTCCCCCCACGAAGCCCCCCAGGACAACTTTTCGACGCCGGCGGTCCATTTTCCCCGTAGTCGCGCCCCCAGGACCCCCCCAAGGCCTCGTTTTTCGCCGGATTTGGGCCAAATTTTATCCGGCGTCCCAGGCCGAACCCAGTGCGCTGGGTTCGGCCTGGGGGCGCCGGCGAAAGGGGAAAACCGCGCGGGCCACCACTGTCGGCGAGAGAACGCACCTTTCCACGAACGGGTTCGTCCTTTCCTCCTCTCCTTCTCCCCGTCGCCGGCACCGACTCCTCCCATTCCGCCGCGAGCTCGCCACCAAAACCACCGCCAACTACCGCGACGACACCCTCTGTAGTATCCCTCCCCGCACTAGCCGCCTCCACCCCGAGAATCGCCGTCGCGGTCAAGTTTCGCGCACATCCGCATCCACCCTGCCCGCGAGGTGTTCGACGCTTTGCCTCGATGGACTCCGACGATGAGGAGATGCTCGCCGCTCTGCTGGACGAGGAAGCCGAATCTGCCGCCGCCGACGACGAAGAGCACTTACTGATGCTCGCCTGTCTGGCTGGCCTGTACGACGCCGATGCACAGCCGAAGCGCGGTGGTTCGGCACCAGGTCGGCGCAAGAGCAAGGCACGTCAGCGTGCCGAGGGGTATTGCATGCTATATGCCGACTACTTCGCCGACGATCCAGTACACGGCAAGAAGACATTTCGGCGCCGTTTCAGAATGAATCGGCACCTTTTCCTTAAGATTTTGCATGGTGTCCGAGAGTTCGACAACTATTTCGTTTGCAAGAAAGATTGCACCGGTACGGTTGGTTTTTCCTCGCTCCAGAAGTGCACGGTCGCATTGAGATTGCTTGCATATGGAGCTCCAGCTGATTCGCAGGATGACTATCTGCGCATGGCCGAATCCACCATCCTTGAGTGCTTCTACAGGTTCTGCAGAGCCGTAATTGGCTTGTTGTGTGATCTTGCACAACATGATCATCGAGAGCGAGCGGAAGTATCCAGTGGATGAGAAGGAGAAGAAGGTGCCATACTTCAGACAGGGTCCTCTCGTGGGCGAGGATCCAGAGGAGAGCGAGCGTCTGCCTGTACCGAAATCATGGACTGCCTACCTTGCAACGCGTCAGGAAATCCGAGACCCAGTAGTTCATGAGCAATTGCAGCAAGATCTGGTGGAGCACCTGTGGAGGCGCAAAGGCGAGGTCTAGGTTTTATGTAATTTGATTTTAAAAATTTAAATTTTATGATTTGTTAAACAATTTGTAATAATTTTTCTGTCGAATTATTGGATACAAATGATAAATTTGCTTCAAAAATAATAGATTTTACTAGTAAAATGGGGGTCTATGGGGAAAACGCCGGAAAACGATTAAAAACGCCGGAAAACGCCGGAAAACGCCGGGCTGGGGGGCGACACGGCTGGGAATCGGGCTGCCCCCAGGCCGTTTTTTTCCGCCGGCGCCCCCCCAGCAGGGCCAAAAAATCGCCGGCAATTCGGCCTGGGGGGGCCAACGGCTGGAGTTGCTCTTAGCATTCAACTACATCTAGAAAACAACTTTTGGGCAATAAACTTGTTTTCTCACCACAAAGGGAGTAGAAGACTTACCTCTTTTCATCCACAAATCTTCGAGCAGGTTTGAGAGATGCAAATTACTGCCATTACTATTGATCGAGTTGGATAGACAATTTAGACCAAGAAACAGGTTTTTCAACCAAAAAGGTTTGATTTCTACATACTCATATATGTCACGAACGCTATGATTTCGAGACCAAATACAGAGCACACACATCGATCAACATGCATGAGAGTTACTGCGTTCAGCTACGTCTAGAGAACAACTTTTGGGCATAAACTTGTTTTCTTACCATAAATTAAAGCGAGTAGAAGACTTACCTCTTTTCATCCACAAATTTTCGAGCAGGTTTTTTTTTCGATCAAAGGAGCCAGGGCTCCCAATTCCATTTCTGAAATTGATAAAACAAATACGTAGTCTCCCCAGGTTCCCAAACGCCTTATTTTTAGGCTGCAACGAGCACAGACATCCCAGCTTTTTGTGCACGTTACAGCTACAAGTCACTCTACTAAAAACCTACAGCTTTGTACGGTAGCCACAAGCCAACCCCATCTATCAGTAATTTTCGAGCAGGTTTGAGAGATGCAAGTTACTGCCATTACTATTGAGTTGGATACACAATTTAGACCAAGAAACAGATTTTCAAACCAAAAAGGTTTGAATTCTACATACTCATATATGTCACGAACGCTATGATTTCGAGACCAAATACAGAGCACGGTAATTTAGACCATGAAACATGCACAATCAACAAGCATAGGTGGGGGACGATCATCCTCAAGGACAAACTACTTGTTTACTATGCACTTTAGAATTATGTATTTGTTTACACCTAAAATTATAGTTTCGCACTAAAAACCTTTGTTTATGTTAGTTGGCTTGTCATTCATTTGCTAAATGGGTGATGCCATGTCATGAGTTGGTGTTCGACCATTCTCTCGGGCCGTGCCGTTTTGTGAGGCGTTGCGGCTATCGGTGCTTAGGTTGCCATCCATAATGACGTCGGAGTTGTTGGTTTGTGTGTGTGTGGCTAGATGATGATGACATTTGTGGCTGTCTTCGGTGGATGTTGTTCAATTTATCTTGTCAAGACCATGTCGATCAATGGTGTCCTAGGCCTATGGTCACTAGGTTTGGACATGTTGTGAGCTTCGTTTCCCCCAGTGTTTTATATAGTTAGGGCGTCTCCAATGTTGATTTAAGGGTCGGTCACAAGGAAAAAAAAGGTCTTAAGACCCGACCATAAACATTGCGAGCCTCGGTCATAAGCCTGAAATCCTTGTGGTCGACCATACCGGTGTTGCTCGGCCATAGCGAATAAACAAATCATTCTTTCTCTCTATTTCCGTCGCAACACGCAATCTGTGTCATTCCCGCGAGCTCATGGAGAATCACCACCAAAACGACGGGGACACTGGGCAGATACGCCGGAGCAAATCGCCGGTGTTGTCCCTGCCTAGCTCCAGCAGCAGCTGCTGCTGCGCCTGCGCGGGGCGCCGCACGCGCACCTCGACGGAGGTGTCCGTCCACTTGCAGCCCGCAGGCAAGAGCTTCTGCAGCGCGGTGTCACCGCCTCGGAAGCCGACCACGATTTTTCTGGCCGGCTTGCTACGAGCTCCCAGAAGGAGACGAATTGGGATTGGACTAGGGGACGGGATGCCGGCGAATCGACGTCGGAGACTTGGAGTTTCCCCAACGATGCTACGTGTGAAAGGAGTTGAATCGGAGAGATCTCTTGAGCTGGTCCGTAGAGAAGGAGATGAACTGGGAAGACTCGGTAGTTAGGTGGAAAGACTAAAGAACTGATAAGTGGGCTCCATCTTAATGCCTAGATAGTTCTTAAACATTGTGAAGGTAATGGTTTGCTATAGCACACGGGGTGGGACCCATCTTATGATCTGCTTTAAACTTAAGCATTGGAGACGCCCTTAGTAGGATGACCTTTTTTGTCCTAGAACCACAAGAATAATGCCATGTTTCACTAGTTAGTCTCGACGAACCACTTGCGCCATCCATCATGATATTCTTCGCACGATTTGGCTCACGAGATTCCATTTGAATCATCTACAAGCTAGAATGCTCGTGAGACAGTTCATCCTCGATATATCAATCGCTTGTAAGTGTTGTACTCCTCTACAGGGCAGATCCATGTGTAGACAAGTTGGTGCACTCGAAACTAGGTAAGATTATTCTTATAGTTTTTGTAGAAGCAACGGGGAATTGTGGAAATTCAATTTGGATCCCGAGCTCACATGCTAATGTTCAAATAAAAAAATATAGTAATTTTTTTGTGATGAACATATACAAGTTTTAAATATACGTGCAAGATTTTAGGATGAAATGACATTTGTGTGTGTTGTATGACGAACCTGTTAGTTGCACGCGAGGCTTATGACATTGTATGCCGAGTGCGAGGCTTATGACATTGTATGCCGAGTGCGAGGCTTATGACATTGTATGCCGAGTGCCATGATGCAAAAACCATCAGCAAATATAAAGCCCTCGACAAACACCCCGATTCTGATAGTGATAGTGTCCCACTCTCGCTGCCGTTCTGCTCCCCTGCGTCCCACCTGCAACAAAACCTCTTCGGTTCAGACTCAGAACCACGGTGCTGCTGCGCCGCCAAGCAATTTAACCTGACATGCTGCAGCTCACTGTTCACGTACGCAACACAGGATAAGCCCTAGAGCTGGTCGCTGTCCGTCATCTGTGTTGCTGAGCACCGATCGCTCGCTGTAAAAAGAAGGAGCGCAGTCATAGAACTGAACAAAACATACTACACCGATTCAGAAAACAGAATTAATAACGATACGTTGCTGGCTTGAGAATCAAAACGCATGAGAATTATTACGTTTCAACTCCATCTCGAGAACAACTTTTGGGCACTGGTCCTAGGATGAAGCTTTTCTGCAGGACAGAATTGTTTCGTGATCGTCCTCTAAGTGCGAGGACTGGTTTATAATATCTCTTTTTTGTTGCGTCCTCATGTGTTTTGTACCGTCCTGAGTCACACTCCTGAGTCCTGACTATCTAAAAAGACCTCTCCGTTAGCAAAACCCTAGCCATACCCCATCCCCTTCCACCCCAGGCGCCGCCTCCGCATCCCCGCAGGCCGCATCGCCGATCCAATCCGATCCGAGGCAAGCATGGCAGGCGTACGACCAGGCGAAAGGATCCGCGGTGCCGGAAAGTTTGTGCCGTTGCCTGAAAAGTATGCTAACTTCTTCCTCCACTACGACCTCAAGGCCATGGCGGCCACGTTGACTGAACGTTCTGATCTCCCGTTTGAGGAGAGGCTTACCGCCATAAGTAAGGTGCGTTCAGTTGCTTCTCGATCTTACCTGTACAGCCTCTGTTTCTTTCGGATTTCAAGCTCTGGTTTATCCGATTTCATCGACTCGACCGTGCGGCGAGGGAGAGTTGAGGCTGCGCGGTGAGGGCTCCGTGGGAGGGGATGGAGTGGTGGAGGCCGGTGACTGGAATTTTATATGAACTGCAGTCGGATCCAACCTTAATCCTTGTTTTACCTTTAGTTGTTGCACTAGTTTATTCTATTCACCGAACTAAATCCGCAATAAACATTACTAACGTACACCCGTTGTAATATGTATTCAGAATATGGAACAATTCAAGAGGCCTGATCCCATTGGAGAATACCTTGCCAAGGCAAGGGCCAAGAAAGAGGGAGTGAAGAGCGGTCTCGAGGATGAGGATGACGAGGAGGACATGGAGTGTGATGTCGAAGATGAGGGGGACACTGAAGATGAAGATGAGGTAATACTAATTTTTCACTTAAACTTCATACGTTAAGAATACTAGATCGATTTAGTGCTAGCATAATTTATTACATCCCATTTTATTTGCTCGGTAGTTTTACTTATTTCTTCTGACTAAGCTTTATAACATCAATGGTAATTCAGCTGATCGTTGATGACGATAAACCTGCTACTGATGGAGAGCTTCAAGTCCCTATTGAAGGTGAACGGAAGTGCAAGAAGCCAAGATTTACAGAAGGCTCTGGGTGCTGAGGCTGCCGTTTAGTCGTTAGTGTTTTTCGTGTAAACACTTTGCATTATCATGTGACGACCTTGTTTCTTCCAGGTCTAATTATCTTGTCCAAACTAGTGGTTTTGCAGTGTTATCTTGCATACCAATAATAAGCTAGTGTGGATATGTTACTAATTCTATAGTGGCATACGTTATTTCACTTCTCAATTGCATCAAATGCTCAAATCGTATTCGTCAACTCGCCTGCGCTTTCGCATATAATCGAAATCGTCCACAGCGGTCAAGAAGTTCGCTGTCAACATAGCCTACAGGTTACTCCGCCCGAACTCATGGAGGCCCGCAGTTGTTCTCGGTATCCCGCACACCTCTCGCATGGAGATCAAGATTGTGTACAGCTCTACAGGGTATGACAACGTCAAATCGTCAATGTTATTGGCAGCCGATCGCTCGTTCTAGAAGACAAGAAGCCGTAGTCATATGCTTAACTGTAACTGCACATACTGCTGCTGAAAAAGAAAATAGCATACAGCATATTGTTATTCCCAAAAGTTTTTAAGAAAAACAATTGTGGAAAACATATAGGTATTTTTTAACAAATGTTTTTTCCTGAAACAATATTTGTATTTTTTGTTCATATAATATAAATATTCATATTTGAAAATTTGTTCAAATAACATAAATATTCATATTTAAAAACATTGAAATAAGATATAATGTTTTATTTGAAAATCATTAAAATAAGATAGATAATCATATTTTTATGATGAAATTTATTATTTTATTTTTATCACAAATGTGAACACATTGTTACACTATAAATACAGAAGAAAAAAGACCACACCTGTTATTGGGCATCTATGAGCTCTCGTTACTGTTTCCAGAGCCACATACTCCCAGTTCCATGGCCCCGTAGTTCTCGCAATGTTTTCGGGTGCATCTACCTATCGTTTGAAGCAGAAAATGAACTAAAATTCAGGTGAACAGAAAATAATATTGAAAAAAATGTAGGTGGACCAAAAAACCAAAATTCGGATGAACCGAAAATAATATTGAACCAAAAATGAACTAAAATTCAGGTGGCCAGAAAAATAATATTCAACCAAAAATGCTCGTGAGCCAAAAGTGAACTAAAATTCGGGTGAACCGAAAATAATATTGAACCAAATATGCACATGAGCCAGAAAAAGAACTAAAATTTGAGTGAACCAAAAATAATATTGAACCAAATATGCCCATGAGCAAAAAAAAAAACTAAAATTCGGGTGAATCAATAATGAACTTAAATTCGGGTGAACCGAACATAATATTGAACCAAATATGCCTGTGAGCCACAAATCAACTAAAATACTGGTGACCAAAAATAATATTGAACCAGAGATGTCGGTGAGCCGAAAATAATGAACCTGAGAGGAACTAAAATTTGAGTGAACAAAAATAATTGTGAACAAAAAATACTGGTGAGCCGAAAATAATACTGAACCAAAAGAATACGGAATATCAGAAATATTCATGGAGCTAATAAATGTTCACCGAGTTCAAGTATGGCGTGTTTATAGAAAATGTTCACAATGTTCAAAAAAATGTTCACGGATCCAAGGAGTTTTAAAATGTTCACATAGTATAAGAAAATGCTAAATGTTAGCGGTTTCAAATAATTGCTGGTTCGAAAAAATCAATGGTTCGTAATTATATATGCATGTATTATGAAGAAAGAACAAAATAAGGAGCAAAAAAAATGAAAAATAAATAGGCACGAAGAGAAAAAACAAAAAAAAATAACATGAAAAGAAAAGGGAAAGAAGAAGAAAAACAAAAACGTAAAAACTACCAGAATGGGCCAGCCCTTGTGGGAGGCTAGTGCTGGAGCCAGTGTGTCGTGGTCGTGGCCTTCACATCACTCCGTGCAGCCTGCCTTTCAAGTTTCAGTGTGGCCTTCACATCACTCCCTGCCTCCCTCCTCGATCGGTGTTTCCTCAAGTCACCTCAGACATTGCATGATTGGGCCCAACCGTGAACCCCTATATATAGGCTTGTACTGCTCCGGCGCATCAGGAAAGCTTTCTGGATTGCCACAAAAAAGTACTACCTCCGTCCCAAAAAGGATATCATTTCTTTGTCCAAATTTGAATGTATCAAACCACTAAATAGTGTTTAGATACATTCAACTTTAGACAAAGAAATGACATTCTTTTTGGGACGGAGGAAGACTTGAACAGGTGATTGAAACGGAACAGAGAAATGACATTCCACTAAATACTCCGTGCATGGAGTATTTGGTTCCTCTGTTCAAGAGTGATTGAAACGGAGTGCATCCAGATGATGATCAGGTGCGCTAGCCTTTCATGCGTTCATCCTCGAGGTTACCCCATGCACGGGATAGTCTCGTTTACAGCACTGAATCAGCCAGGCGCCCTCACCCTGTGAGACAGAGCTGTGATGCTCCACTGATACCACGTTTCTACACACGATATTCCATCTACAATCAGGGTATAAAAAGTGGGACGTACGTACATATCATACTCAGCGCCACGGCTGGTTTCTCTCTCTGTCGCTAACGGCTGGCTGTACTGACAACATGGTGAGAACTGAAGTGATGAGCAGATAAGAGATAGCGGGAATCTCATCAACACCCGATCGGAACTCGAGTGTCGAGCTGGATTTAGTTTACTCATTGTAGTTAGTCTGATTCTCTCGTTTTCAGTTGGGGTTCAGAAGAAACCTTAGCTAGCTAGCTAGCTAGCCATGCGCGCGCAAGCAAGCAACAAACAAAACTTATCCATCGCTGAAGAAGAGCAACAACGGATGATCGGATGCTGGATGGCGTACCATAGCGGTACATAGGCAGTTTCACTTGCTATATGGGAAAACAAAGATCAATAGGTTGAAGCGTGAATTTGACACTGTGCGAGTGAGTGTAACCGTCCAAAATTTTCACATGCAAACGCGTGATTAGAGCCGATCAGCTCGTCCCTAATTAGACCGGACAAATTTAAACATAGTTCCAGGAAAAGTGGGACAATTAGGGTCCCTACGGCCAAATCTGTTGCATTGAAGGCATTGCATTGTGGGGCCTCCGGCTTCGGATTCATCCATATCATTCCTGATGCGACGATACTGTCGTCTGCCTACCCCATCACGCAAAAGCTCAGGAGCTGGAATGTACCGCCTCTCACCAGGGGTTACACTGTTGAAGTTACCCATTGATCGAAATCCCATCATCTCACATGTCCAAGTATTGACAACTGCCTCTTTCATATAATATGGAGACACGAAGGAGATTGCGTTCAACCGTAACTGCCTGCATGCAGCGAGGACATGGGAGCAAGGAAGGTGAAGCAATTTTGGTTTGTTGCAGGTGCACTCGCAAGTTGGCCTAACCTCATTACCAATCTTCACCTCATGCGTCCTCACTTCGTTTGCACATCCGAATTTGTTGTGGGCTAACCGTACCTCAAACCTCCTTTCTTGATTCCCAACGGCAGTTACACTGTGGGAGCAAGATTTTGCTAGCTTCTCATTCATGTACTTCGTAACCTTCTCACAATAAGGCGAGGTCGGGCTGTCCATCATATCCTTCACAGCTCTTTCACGTCTTTCTCTGAAATATTTCAATGTGCCATAGAAAATACCCTCCACGATGGCTGTTAGTGGCAACACACGGTTTCCTCTGAGGACAAAGTTGTATGTTTCAGCCAGGTTCGTTGTCATGACACCGTATCTTGCTCCATGTGTGTCGTGCAACAAAGACCACCTCTCCAAAGGTTCATGCTCTATCCACTGCTGGAAAGTTTTAATTGTCCTCCCAGCTCTTCTCCTAGTTCCAGGCGGGTCAAATCCCGGAAGGTCGCAAAGACCAACAGGCTCATCCTCCTCGGCAGGTGGTCCTGTAGCTAACTGTGCAGCAACAGCTTCTGCATGTGCAGCAACAGCTGCTGCTCGTGCCCTCTTCCTGTCCCGAACATGTCTCTGCGTGCACAAATCAAGTCTTTCACGTATCTTCGTGTACTTCCATTCTTGGTTCTGCTTGCAGAGTTTCTTGAATAGGTTCATGAGGTCCTTGTTTCTAAACTGCGAGTAGAAGTTGGCACCTAGATGGCGCATGCACCAACGGCTCTGCATGTCCTGCCATGGAGTCTGTTCCTCAGACGTAGGATTGGTGAGTGTCTTTATCGCGCTGAGTATACCTGCATGCCTGTCATGAAGGATGCACACGTTCGGCTTATCCTTCACAACTGCTATTTTCAATTGCCTGAAGAACCAAGTCCAACTGTCAATGTTCTCGCTCTCCACAAAAGCAAAGGCGAGGGGCACAACCATATTGTTACCGTCTTGACCGATTGCAGTCAGGATCTGTCCCCTATACTTGCCTGTGAGAAAGGTCCCATCTACACATATCACCGGACGACAATGTCTGAAAGCCTCGATACATACGGCGAATGAGAAAAACACTCGATGCAGCACCCTCACAGTTGGGAACTCTGGTCTGAACAAATCTTGGATATCTACATAGGTGCCTGGATTTCGGTACTGCAGAGTATGCAGCAGCCGGATAACAGAGTCATATGCGTCCAAATATGAACCAAATCTGTTCTCAAGCGCCGCATGCTTAGCCCTCCAAGCCTTGCCATAAGATATGTCATACTTAAATCTGACAGCCACTTTTATCTGGAGGGCACTCACTTCCATCGCTGCGGAGGAAACTATCTCGCTGTACAGCAACCGAGCTATAAGTGAGGTACGAAGTCACTTATCCTCCAACTATAGCCATTCTTTGGGAGATGTCCGTGCATCCTGCCGGTACAAGTTATTGTCTCGCATTCCATTGTCAAATATTTTTGACTTGACATGGTAGTTTTCATAACCCTGTGGGTGGACAATGCCCATTTAACGACTGCATCCCGCAAAGCTTGCTTGTCAGTATACAAAGCACCCTTCGCAATGTTGTTCTCATGATATTGCCATGTCGAATCATGACCATCGTTTACGGTCATCGCCGAAGAGTGGTCCTGATTCCATGCTGCAGGATTAGGTACCTCTTCGTTCTCTTCCCCGTCAGACTCATCGGAATCTTCGCCTTTAGCACTATAGCCATCTGCATCTTCCATCTCGTTCTGCATGTGCCCGTCTACCTCGTCGCCATCCGCCTCCCCACTGTCATATACCTCAGTGTCACCTCCTTGTACTTGACTGCTCTGCCCCGACTCGTAACCACCACCCGCAAAATCAGACCCATAATTTGACATAGATATGTTAATCTCTTCACTTCCATGGCTAGGATCATAAGCACCCTCACCTTCATGGGCATTAAATTCGTCCTCAGGGGCAGGGACCTCGTTGAAGGCGGGAAGAACTAGGGCACAAGGAGAGCAATTCCTTTTTTTAACCATCGCACCCAATCAGAATCACACTCTAGTGGTCTCAGAACGAAGTAAATATTCGTCCTTGAATGGCTCCACCAAGCATGAACACTGACGGTCTGTGTCTGACTATCAAGCCCTAAACTTCCCGCCAACCAATCTTTTACCTGACTTAGAGACCATGTTTCAGGAGCTGGCAGGTCCACATCTATATAGTCAAACTCACTCAGATCAGCTCCCGTATCACACATTTGGACTCTACCAAGACCATAGAAAAACCTGATCTTCACTAAATCAGACATCTCCGCTGACATAAATAAATATTGAACATCGTTACTATTATTCCGCAAATTACATCATCGTTAATATAGCTACATTCTTTCTAATTAACCCTACAATATTTACTACCGTCACAAACTATTTTTCCATCGTTAATATTATTCCGCATAAATAAACTTCTAAAAAATATAGCTACATTTTTTCTTAATAACCTATAAATATAGCTACAATATTTACTACCGTCACAAAATATTTTTCCATCGTTAATATTATTCCGCATAAATAAACTCCATCAAAATATAGCTACATTTTTTCTTATTAACCTACAAATATAGCTACAATATTTACTACCGTCACAAAATATTTTTCCATCGTTAATATTATTCCGCATAATATTAATCCTACAAAATATAGCTACATTTTTTCTTATTAACCTACAAATATAGCTACAATATTTACTACCGTCACAAAATATTTTTCCATCGTTAATATTATTCCGCATAAATAAATTCCTAAAAAATATAGCTACATCTTTTCTTATTAACCTATAAATATAGCTACAATATTTACTACCGTCACAAACTATTTTTCCATCGTTAATATTATTCTGCACAAATAAATTCCTACAAAATATAGCTACATTTTTTATAATTAACCTACAAATATAGCTACAATATTTACTACCGTCACAAACTTTTTTTTAACAACACATGTTCATACATGTAAGAAATATAGCACTTTTGATAAATCGAATTATACCCTTGAAGCGTGAGAGGCGACGGCGTCCGGCGTTCTCGAATCAACGGCGCACCAACACGAGCAGCACCACCACGCAGCCCTCCACCACGCAGCCCTCCAGCACCACCACCACCATCACCATCACCTCCACCACCATCACCACCACCCGCCAACCATCACCACCACCACCACGAGCTATCCCATCAGGAGATCGGACTTCCCCTAGCCTCCCTCAACCTTGTACTACCGATTAATGGTGACAAATGTGAAGATTGTTGGTCTAAATCGGTAGTTTAATTCGGTTTTTGTGGGGAGTAGAGAGAGGAAACGAAGAACAGGAAGAAGGCAGCGCAGGGGAAAGAGAGGAAAGAGGAGAAGAAAGAGAGGAAAGAGGGGCGCGGACGATGCAGTGCATGTGCTTGTCGTCTTCAGCGAAGACGACTAGGCACTCTTCGGCGTGCGCGAGGACGACAGGCCCCGCTGCGTCGGTCGACGGGACGACATGCAGTACTCATTGTCGTCTGGACGTACTCGGCCACGCGTGCCACTTCTCGTCCTCAGCAAAGACGACAGGAGGGTACTCGTCTTCGCCAAAGACGACTAGGACCTGTCGGTTGGCGAAGACGACTAGGACCTGTCGGTTTTGCCGAAACCGACTGGCTAATATTTTTGAAAAAAATAAATTTTGCGTAATATTTCCAGAATTAATTAATTTCGTGTATTATTTTAAAAAATTAGCACAAAGAACCAGCGGTCGCTCCTCATCTTACCGGACAAATTAAGATCGCAGCTAGCTAGCGGACTAGCTTGTTAACTGCTTACGTACGTGCGTGCGTGCAGGATATTAATCAGGTCAATCAAACAACACCATTTGTTATGGTTATAAGCAAGCATCATTGTATTTGTACCGATCGACCAGTAGTGGCACAGTGCAGGTTTCGGTTTGGTTTAACCGGAACGATCACGTACGCTAACTTACAAAAGCGCGCACTAGCAGAGATATTAGGACAGGAGTACGTACAAGCAAATGGAGGACTTTTGTCCTACTATATGGTCGACATTGGTTCGAACGCATTATTAATATAAGGGAAAACCAAATTAAGCAGGAGCTGCCCGTGATTCCTGACTGTACGGCACGGTGGACGGGCCAATTCTGGCATAAACTATAGGCAGGCAGATACCGTATGGTATGGTCGACTCGAGGAGCTTCCTTTTGTTTGATGGGTTGTTGGCCACACTACAGTCTACAGGTGAGCTGTGCTGGGCTCCCACGTGATCGGGCCGCTAGCTAGGCGATGATGGGGCGACAGAGTCAGTCGTACGATCGAAAATACTCATATATACGTACCGGCCAACGGACGAACGCGGCATCGTGTATAATATTATTACGTACGGATAAGCTGATGTGTACTTGTGTAGCTGGCTTAATTTGTGTGTGATCTGATGAGTACTAATTAGAAGTATAGTACTTGTTCATGCGTAGTACGGCCTAAGGGTACATGCATGTGACTAATTGAGTTGTCCAGCCCCGCAAAGTACACGTATATATATATCTCCATAGAGTACAGTGTATACACCGACCGACATGCTTGTACAAACGACACGGTACGTACGTAGCTACTCAACGCACGGATAAAGCAGCTAGCAATGCCTGCTGTTTCAACAACCGCCCAACGCTCTCGGCTCCCTCGACATCGGCACAAGGGCTACCACCTCGCTTGAGCACTCACCAGCTACCTCTACAGTCCAAGCTTCGGGCCACGACACTCCCGCTCGGACTGCGGGGGAGTGTCAGCCTTCTGGGGTCCGGGGTCCACTTCGGTTTATCTCCAGTCCGACCGTCCACGACGTTCCTGTTGTTCACAACGCTACCGCTACGACTGCGGGGGAGTGTTAAAGATATATTCCGTGTACGTACAAACGGATAGTGTAGGATAGAGATAGGACTCTCGTGTCTTGTCTTGCACCCCAAAATGACCCCCTGTACGCCTATATATACTCGTCCATGAGGCTCAATAATACATCCATCGCATTACGCCAAGCATCCCTCCCTATCCATTCTAACACGGGGTGCTGGCTCGGGTTTGGCGCAGACAACGTGTAGCTAGCTAGCTAGGAGCTGTCCGTATGCGCGTACACGATGCACGGACACATAAATAAATATGGACGAGGCGGTGCTCAGTCGAGGCGGTGTCTACGCGAAATTCCTTTTTCTTTATGTGCTCACATTTTTTTTTTAATGTCAGACCAATGTAATAAGTTGCCAAAAGCAAAATAATAAAAGTAGCTGACTGTAAAACAGTAGTACAAATTTTATCTGAAGAAAAATAGTAGTACGACGTGACATCTCGTCCGTACGGCACCATCCATCGAAGCACGCACTGAACAAGTGCAACTTGCAGAAAGGCAAAGTGGCGATCGATCGGGCGGTTTGGTGTAGTGCGCCAGTCGCGGCTGGACCCGGCCGAGCACTGGAGCAGACGAGCTGGGGGGGCTGGGGGCTCATCTCACGTGGACGTGCACGGCTCACCAGACCAGGTAGACGTACAGACCCGCTCACTCGTGTCGGGTTTCTCGTCATCCCTCCAGCGAGGATTATGCACTTTCTGCATGGCGATCGTGTTCTTGGACCCATTCGAGCGCACCGTATCCGACTCGCCATGGACGAGATCTACCGCGCAAGATCGCGAGCATTTCCGAGGCCGAGGTGTCGGTCGCATGGATTCTCTGCGCTCTAGTGCATGGCATACCACACATGGACGGATCATGGACGGGCCGATCTCGCCGGGTCCGGCCACCACCTTTGCGGCGCCCGTGACGACGCACGCAACGTAGGGTACCAGTGGCCTACTACTAGCTCCTATACTAGGTTGGTATAGGCCGGCCGGTAACCACCGTGTCGCTGTCTCACCCGATATCTTCTCTCTCACTTTGCTCCTTACTAGTGTAGTATCTACGTTCACTGACGTGTGGAACCCACGGCGTGGCAGTGAGCCGAAAAGAAGTGAGCCTAGATCCCTTTGGCCAGATATGGTGCAACCTTGATTTGGTGTTTTTCCATGTCCTCCTCCGATGGCAGAAGCTGTGGCAAGCGGGTTGTCACGCCCTGAGACCGGGCCTGGGAGAATGACCGTCCCTCCTCGCGTCTATGGACCGGGAGGCCTATATATAAACGCGCAAGGCGTAGAGAAGCAGGATAAACCGGCACAATGGATCAAAAACAGCTCATTTACTCATTTTACCAGATTATTACACATTTACATAAATAAACAAGTTCTCTAAACGTTCCCCATCCCGCTGGTCCAGCCTACTCCTCGCATGACGATATCTTCGATGCGCACTCTGGTAACATAAAAAAAAAATATAGGAGGCAAGGGTGAGCACGATAAATCATACTCTGCAAACAGGTACTTTACTTTACTAAGCAACGAAAGAATGAATAAGGGTATGAATACAATAAAACCGATTATCTGTATTTAAAGGAAATGCGTCGGATATATCAAGGAAAATAGAATTAAAAGAAAGGATGATAATCCATCGTAAGGAACAGGACTTAAGGAATATGTATCGGCATCACATGTGACCAGCAAGGTTCCCTACCCGGGACTCACAGGGGTGAATATTCACACTTTTACACTCTTAAGAGGGGTACTCCGACATCGACAGTCTCGACCGGAACCACACAGGTTCCAGAAGAGCAGAGCTCTTTAGCCCGTCGGGACACGACGACTTGACTTACTGGTATGGGCCGTTCCTATGGATCCATCGCCGATACCCTGTTCGGACCAAGTGTTGCTCCCATTGGAGAACTCAGACAGTCATGACACTAGTAGAAAAAAGTTTACCCGTGGCGCACCAGTTTTCCTACCCGTGGCGCATCATGGTGCGCCACGGCTACCGCGTCACTGGTAATATTTACCAGTGGCGCATCGGAGGAGGTGCGTCACTAGAAGTGTACGCGTGGACTAGATGCGCCACTGGTAAGCATTTTTTTAAATTAAAAAAAAGTCTTCGGCCGCGGCCGGACATGCTTCGCTCCGCCGCCGCCTCGTTTCGCCGGGGGCTTGGAGGAGAAGCAGAGGGACGGGAGGTCAACCGGCGTGTAGACATTGTCGCTCCACCTCGAGCATCCAGGCTGGCTCCACCTTGAGCTACGAGACGCGGCGCACGGTGGCCTTCGATAGGCCCATGGGGATGGAGGCGGAGGCGGCCATGGCTTCAGCCCGGTTCCGAGAGCAAGTTGCATGCGTAGATGGATGGCTCGAAGTAATTGACAGAGACACTGGTGCGTGTGGCGGTGTGCTGGGTCGGGTTTGACGCAAACAACGTGTATATTTATGTGCGTACGATGCACGGACACATAAATATACTTTGCGCCGACCCAAACGGTTCTGACCGAACCTTAGGCCATCTCCAACGCGCCGACCCAAACGGATCTGTTTTTGGTCCGTTTTTGCTCCGTTTGGGTCGGGAACGGACAGGGGTCCATCCCCATCCGGTCTTTTCTGGCCAGTGCACCCGTTCGGTCTGCCCTGGACTTTTTTTTCAGGCAATGGATTTCAAGCAAATTGCAATATACATACAGATATAACAAAATAACTGCCATATCGGCATCACATTCTACCCAAAAAGAGGCGCTCGAGGTCCCATTTGCCTCGGCATCACATAGTACCCAAAAAAGAGGAGCCCAAGGCCCCCATTCTGCCCCATTTTCCACATAGTTCATGGACAACACATAAATTTAGATGAATCAAACATCTATTTTCATGATGATCCGGGACTCCTTGGCGAGCAACGCTTGCTCCGCTTCCATGGCCCTAGACCGGGCATTGGTCTCATCGATCTCGAGCTTCTTATTTTACAAATCGAAGAAGTTCTTCGCGTTCTCCTCTCTCTCCCGCCGCTTCTTCTCTTCCCTCTCCTTCTTCTCCTCGATGGCTTTGTCCTTTTGGGATATGAACCCCTTCAAGGTCTCTTGCGACCGCGGCGGCCTGCGCCTGCGCGGCCGCCGCCTTCTGTCTGTTCCTCCTGTGGACCCTCTTCTCCGTCTCCCTCGCTCGCTCCTCGTCGATGAGCTCTTTCTTCAGCCTCTTCGGCTTCGTGGTGGGCGATGGGACTGTGGTGGGGTTCGCGGCGTCGAGCACGACGGTGGTTTCGTCGACGTCTCCGCCGGTCGCTATGGGTGTTTTCGCGGGAGACGACGGGAGACGGAGGGAAAGAGAGGGGAGATGGCGCCAAATGAGGGTTCTATGCCTGCTGGGAGGGCCAGGGAATGGGATGGGGTGGACTCGGCGCGGTGTCCAGACGCGTCCGCGCCGACGCAAACCCGGCTCAAATTTGGGCCGGATTTGGGTCAAAACGGACCTCGGTCCGTTTATGTCGGTGCGTTGGGCACGTTCCATTGGTCCGACAGCCTGGCTTGTGTTGACTAACTAGACCAGCAGCGTAATATTTAGTTGACTTAACGTGAAAGCAAGCTAGGGATATAGAATTAGAGGTGCAAGCCTGAAAGTCGTTAAGACTCCTTTTTAACCAGAGATTTTTCGTGTCTCCTTTTGAAATGCCGATCGACGACGCATGTCGTAAAGCGTTCAGCGGCCAATGGCACCACCGCAATCTCTTTTTTTTACTGCATGTCCTAAGGTTACACACTTACACGGTTACACCCAGGGGCGGAGCCAGGAATTTTTTTTGAGGGGGGCCAATGAAGATTATCCCTGTTACTAATTGTTAGGGAGGGCCAAAAGTACTAAAACCTGAAAGTTTAAGGGGAGTTTAACAAAGAAATTACATGATATAATAGAAAATCCTGCATGTTAGGGGGGGCCAGGGCCCCTGCTGGTCCCCCTGTCTCCGCCACTGGTTACACCCACGTATACTCTGCATGCATACATCATACTCCCTCCGTATCAAAATATAAGATGTTTTGTACTGTTTGCTTTCCATCGGTATCTAGACATGTTTTAGTGTAAGATTCATTTGAACCTTGCACTAAAACATGTCTAAATACGGATGGAAAGCAAACAGTACAAAACATCTTATCTAAACTATAATATTACAATGCGTGGTGATGGTCTGGTACGTCGTGCCACTTTTACACTTTAGCCCCTCAGGTTTCGGAAAATCTACCCGCAGTCCAGAAACGAGCCACATCTCTCATGGTACGTCATTGCGTTGCCCTTCGAGTTGATAGTACTTACATCTCATGCCACCGGTAAGTAAAAATAACGATTCGAGTAATTCAGTCAATCGCCCGCTGACCTGACTCCCGGTGTGCTGTCCACTGCCGGCCTCACCCCGCGCGCATCGCGGAGGCAGCCCCGACTGAAAGAACATGTGCCATCCCCATTAGTTTTGATGTTGACAACAATACAATTAAAGTGCCCTAATGTTTAATCTCAGTTGTGTAGGAAGTGCAAAAGAATCGTCGCGAAAAGATAAGCAAAGTTGTTTCTTCAGGGTTCACCGGAAGTACCGGTCAAATCACCGGTACTACCGCTGGAAAGTTCCGGCAGAACTTCCGGAGGCATTTCCGTTTTTGGTTTTCGGTACTGGAATGTCCCCGGAAGTTGCACCGGAAGTAACACCGGTACTTCCGCTAAACCGGAAGTACCGGCGTGTTCAGCGGTACTACCGCTGGTTACTTCCGGAGCCACTTCCGGAACCAATACCGCTTATGAAAATGAGCTTCGGTATAGTTTCCGGAAGTAGCACCGGAAGTGCCACCGGTACTTCCGCTAAACCAGAAGTACCGGGCCTCCCAGCGGTACTTCCGGCCCTGCGGGAACTGGACGACGCCGAAGAAGACCGTTGAATGAAGGACCGGAAGTACCGGCCCTCCGGGCGGTACTTCCGGCGCTGCGGGATGAAGAGGCCTCCCAACGGCCAGTTTTTGTGAAGGAGTATAAAAGCTCCTTCACCTACCTTGGAATAGTTAGCTTGTTCATTTCTCTCACCTCCATTAATGCCCTAGCAAGCTCAAGCTCCAAAATTCGAAGATCTCTCAATCCCTCCACCCAAATCCATTGATTCTTGGAGGATTGAAGGAGAAGCCTCGGATCTACAACTCCACCGAGCAGTTTTTCAATTCCCCTTCATTCATTTGAAGGATCTCATTTCTAGGGTTAGCCTTGTGTTGACCTAGCTTGTTGTTCTTATCATTTGTTGTAATTGCTACAGATTGTTGATTTGGGAGCCCCCAATTAAGTTGTGGGTGTGTGCCCCAAGACCGTTGTAAAGGCTCCGGAATCCGCCTCGAAGGGCTCCGATAGTGGAAGGTGGACTAGGCCTTTGTGGCGAGGTTCATCGGAGAATAGGGTGAGGCCTTCGTGGCGTTGAGTAGGCCTTTGTGGCGAACTCACACCCCTCCAACGAGACGTACTCCCTTAACAAGGAGGAACTCGGGAATACACCCTTGTCTCCGCGTGCTTCCTCTCTCGGTTATCTCTTTCCTTTACTTGTTTCGTTAATTGCCTAGTTGTTTAGTTTGCTTGTCATATAGATAAATTCACCGTAGTTGCATTTCTAGAGAATTTATCTTTTGTGTCAAGCCTAAATTGAAAAAGAATTAAAAATTGGGTAGCACCTATTCACCCCCCCCCCCTCTAGGTGCTCATACGATCCCCTTTCAATTGGTATCAGAGCCTTGTCTCTATATCTAGGCTTCACCGCCTAAGAGAGTATGAGTATCTCCGGTGATGATGCGGATCCTAAACCCGGGGTGACCACGGAGGATCTTGAGAACTTGGAAACACGTCTTAGATCCACCATGGACACTCAAATGAAGGAATTGCGTGAGATGATCGCGCAACTCCTTCCTAAGGGAGTAGGACCCACACCACCACCGCTAGAGGTAAACTCTTCCGCCGCGCAAGCATCGGAGATTGAGGGTAGTGATGGAACTAAACAATCCCCATCTAAAAATGCTAGTGGGAAGGAGACGTATAGTGAGGTTCCTCACATATACTCCCCCGACCCACCTATCCCTCATCCTCATATAAACAATAGGGGTGACCCACCCAAGTTTAATCCATCTTGTTTTTCTAACTGGCAATTTCTTATGAGATCTTATATGAAGAGTGCTTCAATCGAGCTTTGGAGGATCATCGAGGTTGGCTTCAAGGCACACGACCCCAACAACATGACAAGAAGAGAGGTTGTTGATTGTCAACTCAATGAGTTGGCTCTCAACATGATCCAAACCGCCGTGGGGGAGAAGCACATGTCACACATCGAGCTTGCCACCACCGCCAAAGAAGCTTGGGATACTCTCACCAATGAGTTCATCGGCAATGAGAGCATGAAGAGGAATAGGTTTGAGTCCTTGAGCAACCAAGCCGAGGGCTTTTTCATGTTAGAAGGTGAAGAGCATGAAGACATGTATCGAAGACTCAAGACTCTTGCCACTCAATTTCGGTCACTTGGGGCAACTCATGTGGATGATGCATGGATCAAGAGGAAGTATGTGAGTGCTCTATGGCCCTTTGAGTCACCGACTTGAAGAGTCTCCAAGGAAGGCACAACTATCACCTTATGTCATCTATGGAAGTCATGCAAGAGATGTCCGCATTCAAAGTGGCCGCCAAGAACGCCGAAGATGCTCGTGCTAGAGCCATTGGAATGCACAAGAGTTCTCCCCTAGCTTTGAAGGCCAAGATGGTTGCACAAGACAGTGATGATGAAGAACAAGAAGATGTATCTCATTGGGATCCCAAGGAGCTTGAGGACACCCTCAAGGACTACTCGGCTCTCACTTTGTCTCACTCGCACAAGGATTTTTGGAAGAGTCCATCGAAGGCAAGAGAGTTTGTGAACAAGTCAAGTGGAAAGAAGGAGGGTGGCCAAAGGGTGCGCTCGTGCTACAATTGCCAAGATCGCTATCACTTCGTAGCCGAATGTCCCTTTGAAAACCGTGAGCACCATGGAGGCAAACTTGTCCGTAAGGTTAAGCCCAAGATCCCCAACAAGAAGCCATTCTTCAAGAAGAATCCCACCAACAAGAAACCTCAACGGATGGTGTTGATTGCTCAAGAGGAATACTCATCCGGGGAAGAAGAAGAAGAAGAAGAAACCAAGAGTGAAGTGGCCGGGATTGCCATTGCATCAACTCCATCTCTCTTTGAATCCCCCAATGAAAATGTCTCAACCTCTTCCGCAAGATGTCTTATGGCCAAGGCCAATGAGGTATCATCTTCTTTAACTTCCAAAGCCATGAGTAATGTAGATGATCCTACTAGCCTTGAAGTTAAGGAGGAACTTGTTGCCTTGGATCACTTTATATCTAACATGCAAGGTGAAACCAAGAAGCATGTTGAGACTCTTATGAGTCAATATGATGATGCTCTTGAAATGCTAGAGGTAAAAGGTAAAATAGAAAGAGATGATGCCATGGAAATTGCTTCTCTAAAAGATAATCTTGAAGAAGAACATGAGCTTAGAGTTTCTCTTGAAGAACAACTAGAATCCATAGAAGAAACTAATAATGAAATTGTTGCTAAGCTCATTAAGGAACGTGATCATGCTAGAGCAAAATATAAAATTTGCAAGAAAGAAAAGGTCGAGCTTGGCGTTGGTCATTCTAGACTAACCGAGGAGTTAGAGAAGCTCTCTAAGGCTCACAAGGCTTTGGAGAGTGAGCTCTCCACCCTCAAAGAGTCGTATGAACAACTTCAAGCTCAACCATCTAAAATTGATGTGCCTAGCTCCTCTACTCCCATTACTTGTGATCATGCAAATATTATTGAGGAAAATGCTAGGTTGAAAGTTAACCTTGCTAATGCCATCTCCCGTGGTAAGAGACCGTTTGTCCCTTCCAAGGAGGGGAGAGGTGGTGTTGGTTTCGTTGAGAAGGAGAAGAAGGAGTCCTTCATGAAAGATGCTAGGGCACCTCAAGCAAAGAAGGCCAACATCCCTAGTGCCCCTCAAGCAAAAAGGGTCAACATTGCTAGTGGTAGTGCCACAAGGGGCAAAACTACTAGTGATGACTTTGCGGGAAAGACTAACCCCTATTACATTATCTTTGTTGATTATTATGGGGATGTCTATGCTAAATTTGTTGGTCCTAGAAATGTGCCTATTTACCGCTCTATTTGGGTTCCTAAGACCCTTGTTGCTAACAAAAGAGGACCCATTGAAAAATGGGGACCTAAATCAAAGCAATGATTCCTTGTAGGACTATGCTTCCGGCGGGTCAAAATGGGTGCTTGATAGTGGATGCACTAAACATATGACCGGAAGCAAAGAGATCATGACGGAGTTGAGAACAAGCATAAATGGAGGAACCATCACATTTGGAGACCGATCAAAGTCTAAGGTAACGGGTTTGGGCAAGGTGGTAGTTGCTAAGGATGTCACCTTAGTAAATGTCATGCTTGTCGAAACCCTTGGTTACAATTTACTTTCCGTCCATGCTCTTAATAAGATGGGTTTTGCCGTCTTTATTGATGTTGATATTGTGGTCATCTTGTGGAGCAAGACTCTAAAGGTCGCTTTCGTTGGGTACGTCGAGGATGATTTGTTTGTGGTTGACTTTTCGGGGAAAACCACTACAAATTCGATGTGCCTATTCGGAAAGGCCGACAAGGGTTGGTTGTGGCATCGCCGCCTAGCCCATGTCAACATGAGAACTTTGCAAAGTCTCCACAAGGGTGGCCACATACTCGGACTAAAAGAAGATGTCTCTTTTGCCAAGGACCGTGTTTGTAGGGCTTGTGTTGAAGGCAAGATGCATGATTCTCCTCACCCTAGCAAGACAATCATTTCTTCCAAGAGGATCTTGGAGCTTCTCCATGTTGATCTTTTTGGTGCCGTGCCCGAAGCAAGTCTTGGTGGGAAGAAATATTGCTTGGTGATTGTCGATGATTATTCAAGATTCACTTGGGTTTATTTCTTCAAGTTGAAGAGTGAGACCCAACAAACCTTCATCGACTTCTCCACCGAAATGCAACGACAACACAATGTCCCCATATTGGCTATTAGGAGTGATAATGGCTCCGAGTTCAAGAACTACACCCTCAATGAGTTTCTTAGTGAAGAGGGTATTCGTCATCAATATTCCGCCGCATATACCCCTCAACAAAATGGTGTAGCCGAGAGGAAGAACCGGACTCTTATGGATATGGCTAGGTCCATGCTTGCGGAGTTTAAGACTCCGCTAAGGTTTTGGGCGGAGGCTATATCCACGGCTTGTCACTCATCCAACCGGCTCTACTTCCGCAAAGGTTTGAACAAGACTCCTTATGAAATCCTCACCGGCAACAAGCCTAACATCTCCTACTTCCGCGTCTTCGGTTGTAAGTGTTTCTATTTGATTAAAGGTTGTCGCCTCACTAAATTCGAATCTAAATCTCTAGAGGGTATTTTTGTTGGTTACGGTGGCGAATCCCACACTTATAGAATCTATGATAAAGCTTCACGGCGCATCATAGAATCTTGTAGTGTGGTGTTCGATGAGAATGACGGCTCCCAAGTGGCGCAATTTCATGTTTCCGATGTAGATGATGAAATTCCTCAAGAAGCCATAAGAAGAATGGGTGTGGGATTCTTCCGCCCCATTGAGGAACCCCTTGTGGTGGATCGAGAAGGACAATGCTCTACTCAAGTGGAGCCTTCATCTACACAAGAAACCGTTGCCCAAGAAGAGCAAGTTGCACCAACCCAAGAACAAGTTGAAGACCCTCAACCCGTTGATCATGTTGCTATGCAAGATTCAAACTCTCCATCTCATGACGCTAGCCAAGATCAAGACCTTGCTCAACCATCTTCTTCAAATGTTGAAGCCGAGCCCATTGATGATCAAGGTCAACCTTCCGGTCAAGACGGGGACTCAAATGATCAAGATGATCAAGTGATACCTCCAAGATGCAATGAGGATATCGAAGCCCGTCGTCAAGCTCGAGTTGCAAGAACCATGGAACGTCGTGAACATTTCCTTGACAAGGTTATTGGTGATGTGAGAAGCAAGGTGTCCACCCGGAGGCAATTGGCTAACTTTAGTGATCATCAAGCTCATATTGCCATGTTTGAGCCAAAGAAGGTTGCCGATGCTCTTGAAGATCCGGATTGGTTGCTAGCAATGCATGAAGAGCTCAACAATTTCGAACGCAACAAAGTTTGGAAGCTAGTTGAGAAGCCAAAGGAGTGCCGCAATGTTATAGGCACGAAGTGGATTTTCAAGAACAAGCAAGATGAGCATGGCATGGTGGTGAGGAACAAGGCTCGTTTGGTGGCTCAAGGGTACTCTCAAGTTGAAGGCATTGATTTTGGAGAGACCTATGCTCCCGTGGCTCGCCTTGAGTCCATCCGTATCCTCCTTGCTTATGCTTCTTGCTATAACTTCAAATTGCAACAAATGGATGTTAAAAGTGCTTTTCTTAATGGTCCTTTAAAAGAGTTGGTATTCGTTAAGCAACCCCCGGGATTTGAGGACCCCAACTTCCCTAACCATGTCTACAAGCTCGATAAGGCGCTCTATGGACTTAAGCAAGCACCACGTGCGTGGTATGAGCACCTTAGAGAGTTATTGTTAGACCGTGGGTTTGAAGTTGGGCAAATCGATCCCACTCTTTTTACTAAGAGGGTTAAAGGGGAGCTTTTCGTATGCCAACTATATGTTGATGATATTATCTTTGGCTCATCTAACAAAGCTTTTAATGATGAATTTGCTAAGCTTATGACCGATAGGTTTGAGATGTCTATGATGGGCGAGTTGAAGTTCTTCCTTGGATTTGAGATCAAGCAATTGAGAGGAGGGACTTTTATTAGCCAAGCAAAGTATATCCAAGATATGCTCAAGAGGTTCAATATGGTGGATGCTAAGGAGAAGAAGACTCCTATGGATACCAAGTGCCATCTACAACTTAACCCAAAGGGTATAGATATGGATCAAAAGCTCTACCGCTCCATGATAGGTTCGTTGCTTTACCTTTGTGCATCTAGACCCGATATTGTGTTGAGTGTAGGTGTGTGTGCAAGGTATCAAGCGGCTCCTAAAGAAAGCCACATGTTGGCGGTCAAGAGAATCCTACGATATTTAATTCATACCCCAAGGTTTGGTTTGTGGTATCCAAGGGATTCATCTTTCACTCTTCGGGGTTTCACGGATTCGGATTGGACCGGTGATCAAGATGATAGGAAATCAACTTCCGGGGCTTGCCAATTTCTTGGCAGGTCTTTGGTGAGTTGGTCTTCTAAGAAGCAAAATTGCATTTCCCTCTCCACCGCCGAAGCCGAGTATGTTGCCGCCGCAAGTGCATGCACTCAATTGTTATGGATGAGGCAAACTTTGAAGGAGTACGGTGTCACTTGTGACAAAGTGCCTCTTTTGTGTGACAATGAGAGTGCTATCAAGATCGCCTACAACCCGGTGCAACATTCAAGAACCAAGCACATTGAGATTCGTCATCATTTCATTCGAGATCATGTTGCCCGTGGAGACATTGAGCTTGCTTATGTGCCAACCAAGGACCAACTTGCCGATATATTCACGAAGCCACTTGATGAAGCAAGATTCACTTATTTGAGGAATGAACTAAATATCGTGGATTCGAGGAGCTTGACTTGACCATCTTGCATACACACCTATAGGTCAATTCTCTATTTGGGTTTAGGTGTAGGCATGGACATAGGGGGAGTGTTGTCCTAACTATTGGGCTCTCCCTCCCCCCATTATGCCTAGATTAATGCATTCATTGTTCTACTCTATATTCAATTCATGAATTGTGAGCTTAAATGATGAGTTGTGTGTGAGAACCCAAGATACATCTTCGCGGTGTCTCACTCCTTCATACTCATATATGGTGGCTTCGGCCACCGACCTCCTCATGTGAGGAGTTGGTTCTTATTTGGTGTTCATTTGGAGTATCTAGACCTATAAGTGTCACTATGTGTGTGCTATGGAAAATCACTCATGCTTGGCCTTTCACCTTTGCATCTTGCAAACATGAGTGTCGTACCATACTATGACAGCTTGTGCTCTCATCCTAAGCCCCATCTCTTCCCTAAAAGCCATTCTCTATCTGAAACTTTAAATTCCCTCTAAAACAAATATCTAGTTATTCTGTCTGGGGCGGAACTACCGGCCGGATTACCGGTACTTCCGGTCGCGCGGAAATTTCAGCGGGTTCGTCCGTCTGAAAATCCCGCGCGGGCGGAAGTACCGGCCCGATCGCCGGTACTTCCGGTGCGGCGGGTTGAAGTGACTTAAGAAACCAGGCCGGGGGGGGAGGAACCCTAACTCCTTCTTCTTCCCCCCGCTGGTTGTCTTCATCGCTGACGGACTCGGGGCTGGAAGGGAGAGAGAGCTTCGACATTGTAGAGGCAAAGGGGCTGGAGAGGGATGAGAAGAGGGAAGAGGAGGCGAAGGCAGTATTTAAAGACCCGACGACGTGTGAATTAATCGGGGTAGATGAAAGCCACTGTGTGAAAACGTAAGAAGATAGATGAAGAAGCAACGTGGAGAATCGATGCATTAGGCGTAGGACAGGTAGCAGTACGTGCGCGCATTAGGCGGTCAAAGCGGTGCCCTGCGTAAATATATGATGCGACGGTGCCCTGCGTGCATTTAAACCCTGATGAAATCCAAAGTCTCACGCCAAAATCTGCGTAGCTGCGTGCATTTAAACCAGCCCATAGTTCCACGCCAAAGCCTGCATGGTGCGACGCGACATGGTATCATCTTGAAAAACGAGGCGTGGTGCAGGCCAGCTGCGTCGCTGCAAATAGCGCTGGTGAACGTCGAGGTCTACATCGAGGTCTACTCTGGAAAAACTAGGCATGCAGGTCTACGTCGAGTTCTGCATGCATCGGGCTGGTGAACGGGGCCCAGTAGTCAGTGGTCGTTATTGCATGCACAGCGTCATTTTCAATCGTTTGATCGTAAGGAACGGTGCAGATCGAGTACATGGATGCAAACCTCGATCAGATGCTACGGTTTTATCAGATGCTACGATGTTTATTCGACCTATATAATGTGGAGAAGAATCGCAGAAGATGGTTTTTGTAATATGGGAATCTGTTATTTGAATTCAGAATGTAAATTTCCTATTCTTCGGTGAGTTTTTGACTTTTTTCATTTTCAAAGTTTTAAAACCACCTCATCTCCACCTTGCCTAAATAAGAAATTGACGCGAAGAAACTTGTAATTTGAATTTGAACGTACTTTGAATTTCTTCAAAAGTTTGAAACTTGTGTGACATCCAAGTCATTTCTAAGTTGTTATGCTCGTGTTGGAAACAATCCTAGCCCTTTTGGTAGGGTAACATCTCCAACAACCAATCGGCTCTACAAAATGAGCTAGAAAAGCGCCCGAAAGGTAGCCCAAACAGCCCCATTTCTAATCCGACCAATTTTTCGACCTTCTCTAAATGACCTCAAACTCTAGGATTAACATCTAGTGCACTAATATAGTGTTCTTGACCAATATAAAGTCATTTTATATTTAATCTATAAATGTACAACATCTCTTCACCCTTTGACTTATACGGCAGAAGTGAGAAATCACCACCATGTAAATGAATTGTTTGGTTGAATATACTTATACTTTCTTTATCAACTGAAATGGTTAGTATATGACATCAGAAGACTACGTGTGCAGATTTTGCATTTTTCTGATGTTTTTTGAATATCCTATGAATATTGAATTTGGGTCAAACCGTAGGGTTGACCAACATTTAAACAAGTTTAAAACATGAAAATGAAAAAACTAAGCCTGGATCCTTCTTATTCACTACAAAATGAAGCTTTGGGGAGGTTTCCAAGATTTCATGTTGGAAAACTTGGACTTCATTGGCAGAAGTGAGAAATCACCACCATGTACATGAATTGTTTGGTTGAATGTACTTGTACTTTCTTTATCAACTGAAATGGTTAGTATATGGCATCAGAAGACTACGTGTGCAGATTTTGCATTTTTCTGATGTTTTTTGAATATCCTATGAATGTTTGAATTTGGGTCAAACCGTAGGGTTGACCAACATTTAAACAAGTTTAAAACATGAAAATGAAAAACTAAGCCTGGATCCTTCTTATTCACTACAAAATGAAGCTTTGGGGAGGTTTCCCAAGATTTCATGTTGGAAAACTTGGACTTCATTTGGCAGAAGTGAGAAATCACCACCATGTACATGAATTGTTTGGTTGAATGTACTTATACTTTCTTTATCAACTGAAATGGTTAGTATATGACATCAGAAGACTATGTGTGCAGAGTTTGCATTTTTCTGATGCTTTTTGAATATCCTATGAATATTTGAATTTGGGTCAAACCGTAGGGTTGACCAACATTTAAACAAGTTTAAAATATGAAAATGAAAAAACTAAGCCTGGATCCTTCTTATTTACTACAAAATGAAGCTTTGGAGATTTTTCTGATTTTTTTGAATTATTTTGATTGTTTTCAAACCCTAAACTCTCTCTCCCTATTCTACGAACTCTGAACATGTTCATAGGTGATAGCTCATTTGTGTGAAACCTTTTTTCATGAAAATGACCTACACCAAGTTTATATTTTTTTATCATAACCTTGTCACATATGACGGCTATGTGCGCAAGAATTTCAACATTTTGATTTTTTTTGAATTTTTTAAAAACATTTGAACTTGATTTCGACAGATCACTTCAAAAAGTGATTTTTCAAAAAACGCCCCTATACCGAGTTTATATTTTTTTTATGGTAACTAGGTCTCCTAAATGGACGAACCCCGTTGAGTTTGTATTTTTTCGATTTTTTGTAATTTAGTTATGATTTTTTGAAATCTGGTCAAACCCTAATAACCCCGTTGACTGGCTCAAAACCCCGCAGGAATGCTCCAAACCCTAGCGTCGAACGTCCGCCGTCGGATCCTACCAAGCGCCAGACACCACCCGTCAGATGTGGGGGCAGGCATGCGCGATCCGCGCGATGCTGGTTCTGCTTCCTGATTGGCTACTCTTTGCGTCGGACGGGTGCGCTCGGGTCAGCCACAGCGATCCGCGAGACGCTCGTTCTGCGCTCTGATTGGTTGGTCCGCGAGACAACCAATCAGAACAGCGATGGTTTTTGCGCTCGGATAGGTTGGTCTGCGAGACATGGTTCAACCATATGACAGAAGGAAACATATGATTTTCTATTAAAATCATCCAAACATCAGTTCAAAAAAATCATCCAAACATAGTTGTACCATTGGTCATTCAACATAATACAACATCATTCATAATGTTTCATAAATTATTCTTGGTTCCAACTCAATCTACACCGCGTCGAGGCTTCTTTGCCGCTATGCTCCTTGTGATTCTTATGCTTCTTGCCACTGTGCTCCTTGTGATCCTTGTGGTCATTGCTTCTTCTCTTCTCCTTTTGGCAGTCTTCTTTGAAGCAACCACAGAGCTGTACAAGACAAAAAGGGCAGTGAGAAAATTTTCAAGTGATAAATGTACTAGTGTTGGCAAGATTGACATACCTGGCAGAACTCACAATCACTGAATGTTGTGAACCATCAGTTGGAGCCTCATTTTGAGCCACATTGTCACCATCAGTTGGAGCCTCATTGTCATCATCATTTGGAGCCACAATGTCACCATCAGTTGGAGCCACATTGTCAACATCAGTTGGAGCCTCATTTTGATGATCATGGTCCATTTGATCAAAAGGGAAATCATTTGAACCATCATATGGAGCCTCATAAGCAAAATTAGATGGACCATTTTGATCACCATCAGTTGGAGCCACATTGTCATCATCATTTGGAGCCACATTGTCATGCTCTGTTCCAACCGGCTGCTCATCATCATCATCATCATCATCATCATCATCATCATCATCATCATCATCATCATGCTCATGCTCTTGCTCTGTTCCAACCTGCTGCTCATCATCATCAGTTTCATCCAAACGCTCTCCGAACGCTGGATCTACTGCGTGATCACAATACCTACCGAAATGACCAGACCCACCACACCTGTTGCACTTACGCTTCCTCGCTCCAAGTCCAGCTCCTTCGCTGCGAGCTCTTATTCGACTCTTCCTCGGTCTACCTTTTGCTCTCTTCAGAACTGGAGCACGGAGCTTGAATCCAGGGTTCACTACATCCCATTGATGTTTTCCCTCCAAAGTAGGTAAATGAACTGCATATGTGTCTTTGAACCTTGCAACAGAGTAGTACTCATGCACATATTGCTGTATGTTCCCTGCTGGACCCGACAGAGTGGTGATGAAAAACAATGCATGAATGCATGGCAACCCAGTTATCTGCCATTGCCTACAACTGCAAGTTCTAGATTCTAAATCCACTGCATATTTCCATTCCCTCTTCTCTTTATCCATAAATGCTACCTCTGCTTTGGTAGCCGAGCAAAGTTTCATGCTCATGTCCAAGCCTTCAGTTTTTTGCTTCAATTCATTCAACACGGCAGGGATGACAATGTGGCCCATGAATTTTGCCGCGGCTATATTTGCACGGAAATGAAACTTTTCCATGTACTCTATTCTTATCTTGTCCAGCAAATCCACCATATAGAGACCCTTTAGTTTTCGGATGGTTGAGTTGAAAGACTCTGCAAGATTATTGTGCACATAGTCAACTTTGCTCAGTTCACTGAATTGGCTTCTGGCCCATAACTTGGAGTGGTGTGTTTCCAAGTATTCCTTCACTTTCTCATTCTTGTATAACTGCCTCATGTGATAGTTGTGCTTCTTGACACTGCAAGTCAAAGCTGCTGGCCATAAATTGTCGCTATACACTTTTCCTTTGAATTTCTTCGCAAAATTTGCAGCAAGATGACGCATGCACTCCCTATGCTCTACTCCAGGGAACACATTGTCCACGGCCACTTCTAAACCCTTGCAGGCATCTGTATGAATTACCAACCTATTGGGATGTCCAATAGCCAGGTGCAGATTCTGGAAAAACCAAGTCCAGCTCTCCTCAGACTCTGTCTCCAGCACACCATACGCAACTGGAAATACAAAATTATGTGCATCAACTGCACAAGCTGCCACTAACTGTCCTTTAAACCTCCCTGTCAGAAAAGTAGCATCAACAGCCAAATACGGCCTGCAGCCTACCAAAAAACCCTGGCGACAAGCCTCAAAGCAGACAAAAACCCTCCTAAAGCATTCCTTGGTCCTTGTCACTCCCTTTATTTTGTACTCCACCGTGTGGTGGTCAATTTCTACAATACTACCTGGGCTGGTCCTCTCCACTTCAGCTTTGAATGAATACAATAATTCAAACTTTCCTGCCAGTCACCGTAAATAGAATCCAAAGCTTGATTTCTACCATTGAACACCCTCATGTATGGTAAATCAACCTTGAACTTCTCTTTGATTTTCTTCATCAATTCCTTTGTACCAATTTGATTGTCTTCTGTCACCCACTTCTTTACTTCTTCAGCCACCCATCTTGACTTGGCTCTACTGATTGTTTCCTTCCTAAGTGTTGTTCCTTG